>CM035229.1:62858495-63458495 GCA_020226215.1 Sindora glabra
ACAAGCAGTCCTCTGACCCTTAAATCCTCAAGTTGCTCTGAAGCCATGAACTTGCAGTCAAATATTTGTGACTATATAGAAACAACAAACGTCAATACTCCTGGGACTCTTAAATCTTCAAGTTGCTCTGAAGCTATGAGCTTGAAGTCAAATATATCCCATCATTCAGAAATTAGAAACACAAGCACTCCTCTGACACTTAAATCTTCCAATTGCTCCGAAGCTTTGTGTTTGAATATATCTGATCTTTCTGGTGCTAAGGAACTAGATGCAAGAAACCCTGTTGTTCTAGTTTCCGAATCTAATTCGTCTGAATTGAATAAACACAACTCTCCAATGACAGAAGAGGAGACGCCAGTAAAGGAAACTTTGGATGTTAAATCTTTTAGGCAGAGAGCAGAGGCCCTTGAAGGGCTATTGGAATTATCTGCGGACTTGTTGCAGCAGAATAGACTGGAGGAACTTGCAGTGGTTCTGAAGCCCTTTGGGAAAGATAAGGTCTCCCCAAGGGAGACAGCCATTTGGTTGGCTAGGAGTTTAAAAGGAATGATGATAGAGGAGAATGGGGGACGCTGTTCATGAGGTATACCTAATCTTGGATAATTAAGTTTTCCTTTATTTGATGATATTTAAAGTTGCTTTGCAAGTTATATTAGCTATTCAAGTACCACTTGAATTCACAGGAGAACCAACGGACATTGTTGTTATTTTTTTTTTCCCTTTGTTTCACTTTTGTAATATTTGCAGTCTTTATGCTGTTGTAAATAGCGACTATACAGATTAATAACACCAGCTTACCATCAATTGTATGGACATGATGTGGCCAATCCATTCATGATTATAAAGTAATCATTGGAAGTTTTCCTGTTTTTCCTCTTTTGTTTTGGCACGTGAAGCCCCTGCAAACTACTCATTCCTGTTAACGTAAGATTATCCTTAGTAGCTTATGCAAAGTTTAACCTACACTGCTGCCGCTTTGCATCTTTGACCAATCTCGTGTAAAACAAATATGTGTGATTAAACAGAGTAAGACAAACAAAATAAATTACCAAACAGCGACATTTAAAATAATAAATTTTAGGATAGACGATTAAATTGGCCACTAAAAGATAAAGCTCATATCAAATTTTTTTCAAAGGTTTATTTTATATTAGATAATTATAATTTTTTTAATAATTTATTTTATATCAACTAACTATAATTTCATGAAAAATTTAATATCTTTCAAAAGTTAGTTATGCAGAAATTTGAGATTTATATATTTACAGAATGTACTTTCCGAAGAATTCTAATCTGACACCTATTTTTATGGATTAATTTTGTGGGTTAGTCTAAATTTTAATTTTAACTGGAAACCAATGCATTTGTGAGAATAAAATTACATTTCCATATTTTGTTTGACAATGGTCAATTTTTCACACTTGAAGAATTATACGCAAGCGGACATGATACTTATTACGTGAGTATTCTTGTCTTGGAAGCTGGCAGGTTCCCCAAACCTTCTTTGTTGTTTCGTGTTTACTCAAATGGGTAAACAAACAAACAAAATATATTATTGAACTGCGACATTTAAAGTAATAAATTTTAGAATAAACAATTAAATTGGCCATTAAAATATAAAAATTACACCAGATTTTTTTTAGAAAGTTTGTTTAATTATAATTTTTAATTTTTTTTCCAAAATCTTATTATATATTAACTAACAATAACTTGAAGAAGAATTTAATATCCTTCAAAGGCTAATTGATGTAAAAATTTGAGATTTATGTACTTACATAATATACTTTCTGAAGAAATCTAATATAACATCTATTTTTTATTGATTAATTTTGTGATTTTGTCTAAATTTTAATCAGAAACCGATGCATGTATAAGAATAAAATTACATTTTCATATTTTGTTGTGATTCATATGCGCAATAGTTCACGCCGTAAGAGGTATAGGCAAGCGGACGTGATACGTTATTATGCTGAGGTTGCTATCTTGGGAAGCTTCCTGGGAGCCTTCCTTGTTCTTTCATGTTACCTTAAAACTCAACAGGCTAAACATGCTATATATTCTCATTCGTTCCTTCTTCCTGCAGATACCATCTATACTGCAGTTAACAGACAAAAGCATCTTTTACAGCCAAATTTGGAACTAGCTAGATAGCAATCCATATATATATATTTTCTCTACGCCATACATGATGGGAAAAGAAAACAACAACCTCCAAGATCCCCACAGTGACGGCCACAGCCGTGCGGGCTGTTCCTCTGCTTTCTGCTGTATCCACAGGCTGCCGCTGATATTGATTTCGCTCTTTGTTGTCCTGATGGTGATAATAGGCATAGCTTGGCTGGACATTAACCCGGAAGTTCCGGGTTTTCAACTCACCACACTCTCCGTGACCGACTTCACCGTCTCCGATTCCAAACTCACCGGCGGCTATCTCACTGAACTGACCGTAATAAACCCAAACAAGAAAGTTCGAGTTCTACTCGACCATTTCGACGTAAGGGTTTGTTACCGTCAGGTCGAGCTCTCAGAACCTACGGAGAGCCGGAGCCCTACGGCGCCGGCTCCGGCAAGCTACCAGCTGGAGAAGATGGGCCATCTGAATCTGAGGTTTCGGTCCGAATCGATGGATCCACCGCCCAAGATGTGGCGTAGGAAGATTTCTGGAGATCTGAGCGAGAATTTGAAGAAAGGAGTTGTGAATTTCAACGTAAAAGTGCAAGTCCGGATAAGGTTCGAAGATGGAAATTGGCCCGCCAAGGAGGAGTATTTGGTTGTTGACTGCGACAACGTGGATTTGTTCTTCTCCGATAAAGTCAAAGGCACTGGAAAGCTTCAGGATACTCGGAAGGATTGTCTTGTCTCCATTCAGTCCTAGGTTTCTTGCTCTTACTTCACAGAAGGATGAAGAAATTGACAAACCCCCACTATATGATACATTTTTCTTTAGGTTTATTTGAAGCTTGAGAAGCTTTTGGCTGCCTTTTTTATTTTTTAATAGAAAAATAGAAAATTTTTGGGGAAAGAGAGAGGTGATGATATATTTCTTCTTCATTCTTTTAAAGAACAGTAATTAATTGGCCCTTTATTTGTTAATTTTTGATTGATTTATTCCCTTTCTCTGTGACTTCTTGTTGTGTTGGTGTGCTTCTTCAGGAGTTTGGAGAATGTAGTCATAAATTAGAAAGGGATTTGTTGAAATTAATTATATTTAACTGCAATTTACAGAAAATTAATTAAGCCATAATTTTAATATATCTGGGTTCGACTTGAGTGAATATTTAGGGTTTTTTATGGTAAAAGATATACGAGGAAACTTGGGATATTGTCGCAATGAAAGCAGAAACTGAATAAAGCACTGGACAGAAATGATTGGTAATTAATTAATGATGGCGTCGTGGAAAGAAAGTTTTGAATAATTCTCTTAGAGAGTGAGACTAATGTCCCAAGACCATTAAAGTTGGCCGGTCCATTTTGATGGCCTTCATCCAATCATTAATTGCATATAAATTACCAAAAATCAAATTATTATGACCAAAATTTGTGGTAAAGGGTTAGTAATTTAAGGAAAATAAAAAAAAGGTAATCGATAAGTTGTAAACCTTATCATCATCATCACCAAATTTTGGTTTTGTGAATAAGTAAGACTAAAAAAAAGGGCTTATATTATTTATTGACTTTGTGAGCATTAATTCGGAGAAAACCACACATAATGCATATGTTGTCTCAGCCATGGCCATTATTTTGAAGTGAGTTTCTTAGAAGTAGCCTTTAATTTACAATAAACAGAGAGAAAGCCTTTAACAAGTAAAAACTAGTGATGGAAACTAATAGCTGAGAAGAAGCAAAGGATCGGAGATGATCAATTTAGCATCATATTCTCTGCGGTATACGCGATTTAGTGCATCATCTGCATCTTAATTCAGCTATCTGCTTGTGTTTCTTTTCATCACGGCTTCTGTCAATGGATTGAAAAGTCCATAAGTATGTGATGTAGAGCAATAATAATTATTAAATTAAATATTTTTATTTTTAAAAAATATAAAATTTAATGTGAATAATTGAATATTTGGTATATGCATAAATTAAACATACGAAAAAATTCACCTTTCGTCTCCTTTTGTCTTTGCCCTATCCTTTCAATTTTGTTCGGTTTTTATTATATTACTCCCAAATTATAACACGATAAACAATGATCGAAGCCATCATCCAAATATCTTCTTCCGAAAGAGAATGTATAGATTGGTGCAAGTCCTTTGAATATTCTACCGCCGCGTGGCATTCAAGAGCCAATAAGTTGGTTCAGAATCCGAAGGAATTAATCGTTGAACTTTGAAATGATGGCTCGGAGGCCGCTTTGGCTTGATTGAATTAAACGACAAACGTTCATTTGTATTCGGGTTCAATTTTTTATTTATATAATATTATTTTAATTTTTAAATTTTATTTTTGATGGATATAATATTGTTATTATAATTTTGGTAAGAAAGTTAACTGAGATTTGAGTACCAGTTGCTTCAATGAAGAGTATTTTTTTTAAAAAAATAATTATAAAATATTAAAATAGAATAAATTATTTTATTTATTTAAAATTAGATATTAAAATTTTAAAGAAAATAACTTTCTTTATTTTAAAAATAATTTCTCTTTCCCTCATTACTAAATCTTTGAGTATTTTTTTAAAATCATCTATAAATATTGTATCACTTTGCTATTAATATACGTAAATGATTTAAAAAAAATTTTTTTTTTTCCGGCAAGATTAAGGAAGCCTGTGTTCAATTAATTCTACACGGCCATACTAGTCTACGTTCTACATGCACATTTAACATCGAATCTAACTTTTTTTTGAAAAATAATAATTACATGTTAGTTAGGCTGAACAAAAGTCCGCGGCCTTTCCTCCCGGGTCACCTGTTTTCGCGTAAATGTCAAATGCCATGCATATATATTTAATTAGAAACAAATTATGCACCTTCTATGGCCAAAAAACAATAAATATATTCTAAAAGTGAAAAGTTTGTAACGTAATATTCTCATATTTATTGGAAATATATACATAAAATAAAACTGAAACTAAATTTTTAAAACGATACATCATATAAATTTTATGATTCCTACACATTTATGCTCAATTTCCCTTTTGGTTTAAACACTCAAGCTTGTGGATGATTCAATAAAAATTTAAGAAAGATATATTGATTTCTTTTGACATTTAATTAAATTACACATATGTTACAAAATTTACTTAAATTTCTCTTAAAATAAATAAAAATGTTAATATTCAAATTTAAATTTAAATTTAAATTTTTCATTAAGAAATAGTGAGAAGATATGACTCTGTATAAACTATGCATTTGAAGTTACCGATAAAAGTTATTCTAGGCATTTTATGATTAAAGATATATTTTAATTAAAAGAAAAAAATTTAAGTAAAATTCTTTACTTGCTTTTCATAATATTTTTTATTCATATTACCATATATGTATTAATTAATTAATTTATTATTATTAATAATCACAATTTGATGATTATAATAGTCATTAATATTGTAATTTTTTAAATAAAACAATTAATATACATATTATAATCTAAATTGAGAACTTTACAACACACATATAAAATTTTTTATCTAAATTTCATCTTTGATTAAATGCAAGTAGATAAAATATAATTAATAAAAAAATTAAATTTTGACATAAATATAATGATTTTATAACTATGAGTTTAATTAAGGTATATATTTAATACTTAAATTATCTTATATTGTTTTATTTGAACTTATAATTTTATTTTCTCATCATTTAATTAAACAGAAGTTCAAATTTAAATTTAAATATAATATTTTTATATTTTGAAAAAATTTTAAATAAAATTTTGAAATTAGTGGGGTTCATGTAATTTCCTAAGAGAAAGTCCGACTATTTTTCTCATGAAAACCATGTCTTTCCCGCTTCAACTGACATTAAAATGGATTAGTTTACTGCTATCCTTTTCTTTTAGCACTCTCTGTTTTTTTCATAGTATTTGAGCACTGACAAATTACGGGATATAATCTGTATCTATATTATCTATTAATCTATCTATCTAAACTATCTTAAGAAAACTAAGTTTTTCCGTGAGTTTTGGTTATAAGAAAATTTTTTCCACCCAATATTCCCCCCCCTTTTTTTTACTTTTCACTAGGTTTTAAACCTGTGTGTCGTACAAATTGTAAATTCATTTTCATTTAAATTAAAATTTATTAATATAAATAAATTTGAAAAATCTCATATCTAATTTATTATGTTTATTTTGTAATCATACATTCAAGTTTACAAATAAAATTTTTTTAACACGTTTATTATCGTCTACTAAATAAGAGTATGTAAAATCATTTGATTTATCATTAAATATAATCCTTTTTATAGGTTTTTCCATAATTTTAATCAATAATTAAATGAATATCTTCAACATGAAAAGATATATAACTTAAATATTAAACAAATGAAAACTCTCATAATTTATTTTACTCATCTATTAATTATGAATCATACTTAAAAAAGAATCTAATTTAAAAAGATTTCTTCCAATATACATAGGAAGATAACATATATTGAAAAGAATTATGAATTCTTATATATGCTTTTTACATCTATTGAATATATATATGTCATATATGCTTTTTATGAATTTTTATTTTATTAAAAAATTATGTTTGATGAAAACTTATAATAATTTTTAATCACTTAATCACATTTAATGGAAAAAAAAATGCATTTACCAAAAAAAATATTTTTTATAAAAATCAAATTCAAACTCATTAAAACTAATCTTAAGGGGTTTCTCATATTCCTTATCATCCTAAATTAATTAAAAATTTTAAGTAAAGTATTTGTTTACGAACCTGGTAAGTAACTGCATAATACTATCGAGTGTAATTTACATTTATATTCAAACATAAAGTATAGTAGGAATAATATTTGGTTTAATAAAAACTTAAAAAGGAAGTTACATGCGTGAATATAAGTATACTAATCATCCATATTTGTTTCTTAGAGCAAAAATCTCATTAATAAACAACAACAACAACTTGTTTGATAGGTATTATAGAATAAGAATGTCTATTACAAAAAAATGATAAGATCTCTATTTTACAGCAAAAATAATAGAATAATTATTCTATCATTTATGGAATGTGTTTTCTACATCCTTATCTTTAAAAATTGTCATGTATTCAAATATTACTCTTTGTTAATAAATAATAAAATAATATCTTCAATATTAGTCTATTCAAATATTTTGGTAATGATATTTTTAGTAATAAATTTCAAAATAAAATATTTTTTGTTCTTTATAAAACTTATTTAAAATTTTTGGTAAATTAAATTTTTTATACTTTTCTTATATAGAATTTTGTGTTAGTTATAATTTTGATAATTAAATTTGAAATATAATATTCTGTTTATTATTGATTATCTCATATATTTTTATTCAACATATATTATTATTTTATTATTTAATATACATGCTCAACTATCAATTATATATATTCAATTATAAATAAATAAAATAATAATATCATCTTTCATATAAAAATGGTTTCAATTTTCTACTTTTCTTTTTTTTTAAGGGTATTACTATTATTAACACATTTTTTAATTTTATTTATATAATATTTATTATACTAAACATATGGAATAATCTTTTCATTTTATTCAATTCCTTTTCAGTCCATTTCATCGCATTCTACCATGTTAAACACAACATGAATGACTTGGATTCTCTTAAGTGCTACATATGCTTTAGAAAATAAAGTGAGAATCGTAACTGTTGATAAAAAAATTAAAAGAGTAGGTAGTTAAAAATTTGAAAACCACTTTTTAATTTATTATTATTTATTTAATTCTAAACTCTTGATTTTATTATTAAAGGATCTGATGTTACATTATTTTTCTCTAAAATGTAATCTTTAGAAGAGCTTAACTCAACCTTAAAAGGAAAAAAACCTACATTTGAAATTTAATATTTAGAAAATATATGCAAAATAAAAAAATGAACTGTAATCTCAATTTAGATTACTTTTCTAGAATGAAATTTGATCTATTTTGTAAGATTTATTAATTAAAAATAGACTAAAATTTCTTATATTAAAACTTTCCCAAATTCCTATATCTAATTGTAGTATATTTAATTTGAAATATATCATCTAAAAATCAATATAAAAAATATTAAAAAATTAAACAAAGAAATATAATTTTAATTTTCAAATTTTTTTATAAAAATAGAATATGTAGTTAATTAATTTAATTTAATTTAATTAAGCTTTTAAATTTTTAAAAATAATTTTATAATAAATAAAAATATATATTATGTTACATCAATATTACTCAAGAATGTAGATGTAAAAAAAACGGTGAACAAGAAATAAAAAGATAAACATGCAATAAAATAGATATATGGATGACGAATAACATGTAAGTTGAAAATTTTTGACAAAATTTTAACTTGAATTTGAAATATAACACTTGAAAATTGATGTTTAGATAACATTGGCTTAAATAAATAATTTTGAATTTAAATTTAAAATATATCTTATTATAAAGGGTAATTAATTGATCCAATTAAATCCTTTTATATTAAGGATTTGACTTATTTAAAATATTTTATAATTAAAATAAATTATATTTTCTCATATTTACGCTATTTAATGATATTAATATTTAAATTATAAATATTAGGAATATATATAAAAAATAAAAGAAAGAGAATTAACTTGTGAAATTTTAAAAAATAAGCGTTAAAAATAAAATTTATAATGAATTAATTCAATTAAATAAAATTTATAATTTATTTAAAATATTTTTATAAAAAAATATTGCACTATCATAAATAATAAGAGTAGTGTACATCTACTGTAATAAAAAGAAAAATAGCACTTAAAACTTTATGTCAATAAAATATTGATAAATTTTAAACATTTTTATAATAAAATTAATCATATTGTATTGCATTTAAATTCCTTAGTGCACATGAACCGTAAATAATTGAAATGGATAGGGAAAAAAAGAAAACATATGCTAATGAAATTTATAAAAAAAAAAGAAAATAATATCTTAATTGTAAAAAATTGACAATAGGTCAATGAATGTATCTTTAATTTAAATATAACACTTAAAATTTTATATTAAGAAAATATTAACAAATTTTAAATAAATAAGTAAGTTTTTAATTTTAAAATATTTTTATTAAAAAATATTTGATTAATAAACATAATTAATATTTTTATATTAAAATTTAAACTTATTTATCACATTTGTAATAAAAATAAAATATATCATTTTATAGTCATAAATAACTTGTGATACTAGCATTTGAAATGTAAATAAAAGAAGTGGATATAGAAAAAAGTAAAATAAATGAAAAATAAAAAAAATACAATGCATGAATTATAAAGTAATAAGTAAAATAGAATTATGCAATCAATTAAGTCAATTAAATATATGCTTTAACATATTTATAATATTTTTATAATAAAAATAAAATATATTATACTATATATAATATTTAGTGACAATTAAGTTGTAAATAATAGAAGTTGATAAAAGGAGGAGATAAAATATAATGAGTGAAATAAAAGGAAGAGATACAATATGTGATTTGTGAATAGGGCCGTGTCTACGAGTAGGCAAGTAAAGCATTTGCCTTAGGTCCCAAATTTTTCTTTAAGTCCCATTTATAATTTTTTTAATTTTATATAGTCATTAGTTAATGGTCAATATATTAGTTATTGGATAAAAGGAGTGACTATTCTTCTCTTAAAATACCAACTTATAACACTATCACTATCAAGTCTAAAGCTATACTTTTATCTATCTTATTAATTAAGGAATGTCATATTATGAGTTAATGAAATGCACAATGGTTGTAAATTTAGATGTATTATTAAGAAGTTATATGTTAGTAATTCAACAATAATATTATGTTTGCATATTATTACTAATTAATAATTTTTAATATTATAATTTATAACAGTCATTTTTTTAACTATATATATTACAAAATTTTAACATTTTCTCCTCAAATTTTCTTAACACTCACATTTTGTTCTCTATTCTCACTTTTATTTTTATACTCTTTTAAAGTGAATTGATATCAAATTATTGTAATAAATAATACAACGTACGATTCTCTTTGTTTCCAAATTTTCAGATTCTATCATTTCATCATTTTTTCCTATTTACTTTGCACATCTATTTTATTTATATTTATATTGTTGTTGTTATTTTATTTTATTTTTATACTTTGTAGCATTAGAAGATATCAAATAGAAAGTATGAATCTAGCTTTGAAAAATTAAAGAAAAAAAGAAAAGTTGAAAAGTTAATTCAATCTCAATGTAGTACTCTTAATAAATTTGTTATTACTCATAAAAGGGATGGAACAATTAGTTCAATTGATGAAAAAATGATTATAGAAAATGATTATAAAATATTATTAACAATATCTATAACAGTTACTACTACCAAAAGAAATTTTTGAAAATTAAAATTACTTAAATCCTATTTGAGATCAACTATGTTATAAGATAAATTAAATGGATTAATCATATTATCTATTAAAAATGAAATATTAAAATTATTTTATTACAAAACTTTAATAAGTGATTTTGTAATTCATAAAGATAGAAGAATAATATGAGAATTTGATGACTTAAATTATACTAGACCTTTTTAATAATTTTTTCTAAAGTTCTAAAATTCGACCCTGTTTGTGAAGTTCTAACAAAACCCCAATTAATATGTTCTTAATTTGATATACAGCATTTGAAAATTGATGTAAAGGAAACATTGAAAAAATATACATAAATAATCTTGATTTTAATTTTAAATATTTCTATTAAAAATTAAATATGAAATTGACTCATTTAAAGTTTTAAATTATTTAAAGAATTTTTAATAAATATAAATATTTCATATAATATTATGTTAGTTAGTGATATTAGTATTTGAATTATAAATAAATAAAGTTAACATACACAAAAAAAATTAAAAATATGTAGTAAAGCAAATAAAAAGTAGAAAAATGATAACTGAATTATCAAATAATAAGAGTTAAAAATAAAATATATTAATTATTAACTTAATTAAATTAAATTTTAAAAATTTTAAATATTATTATAATAAAAGAAAAATATATTATGTTACATTTGCATTACTAAATTATATTTCTATAACGGTTAAAGGAAGTAATTTAAGGGTAAAATGAAAATATAAAAGTTAATATATAACATAGAAAAAATTAATTGAGATGTATTGAGAGAGAGAGAGAGAGAAAGAGAGATAAGATCGGCCAAAAAAACCTTCAATTAAAAGATGAGTTAGGGGAACATAAAGATCGAGATTCCTCTAATCTTAAAAATTGGAATTTGAATATAATATTATACTTAATTATTAATTATATTATTAATAGTAATAGGAATGAACTAATTTATTATTAATGATTAATAATTAATTTCTCAAAGGGATAGCAAAACAATAATGCAAATAGAAGTTGTAGTAGGAGCATAATTGAAAAGAAAAATATACAATCATTTTGGTAAGAAAATTTTTCATTAGAGGTTAACATTGGGAAAAAAATTGGCATGCCCAAAAAATACTCTTTTCGAGTTCTTGATATATTGGAAGCCAGCTATGATTAGTGATGATGATTATGATACATTACCAATGAAGGTTACAAATGACTGTTAATGCAACACCTCCTCGTCTTCAACATCCTCAATCGAAATTGAGGCAAAGTGAGTGGCAACAAAAGAACGAGGACGAATGGTGAAAGTGTGAGAGAAGGAATAGAGATAAGGTACGGGATTTATCAGGTTTTGAAGGAAAATTAGTATTTGGATTCAAGGATTTGCTTTGAAATTCTCAGTTTTGTTTAGGATTTAATACAAGACGGAGTAATGTTGATAAATTGTTTTATGGAGTCTTTTAAAATTGATACAAACAAGGAGTGAGTGATACTTTAATCTTGAAGGAAAGAAAAGTAATTTATTTTTTTTAAATCATCAATAGAAATGAAATTGTTTTATAATATTTTTTAATAATATATCATCAATACAAAAGTAATAGTATCTCACTTTTTTATAATATATATATAAACAAATAAAATTTTTTTACAATAAATATTTTTCGATGAAACAAAAGGATAATATTAATTTCATAAATTTTATATTATTTTTAGTAGAAGTAATTAAATTACTAGATGTATACATTTAAAATCCTAGAATCCAACCTAGGATATAAATGAAGGCATATTTTATAAAATTTAATGTTACTAATACTATTTTTTTATAATATATATATATATATATATATATATATATATATATATATATATATATATATATATATATATATATATATATATATATAAATGAAATTTTTTTATAAAAAATATTTCTCAATGAAACAAAAGGATTATATTAATTTCATAAATTTTGCACTATCTTTTAGTAGAAGTGATTAAATCATTAGATGTATGCATTTAAAATCCTAGAATCCAACTTAAGATATAGATGAAGGCATATTTTATAAAATTTAATGCTACTAATACTATTACTTTTTTTAATTAAAATAATTAGCATAACAAATGATTAAAAAATATTAATTGGTAAAGATTAAACATTAATACTATATGTATTAAAAATAAGATTTGAAATTGAGTTTTGAATATAAATCAATGAATGTCAATCAATAATACAAAATAATGAAACAAGTTTATAGACAAAGGCATATTTTATAAAATTTAATGCTACTAATACTATTACTTTTTTTAATTAAAATAATTAGCATAACAAATGTTTAAAAAATATTAATTGGAAAAGATTAAATATCAATACTATATGTATTGAAATGAGATATGAAACTAAGTTTTGAATATAAATCAAGGAATATCAATCAATAATACAAAATAGTGAAACAAGTTTATAAAGTTCAATTTAACGGATATAAAAGATTTGAAATCTAATTTCAAATTTTATTTTTAGTGCATATAGTAATTTTTAAGATTAAATTTTATTATATACTCCTTAGTGGTGTAGTGACACCTAATGTTATCTTAGGGACATTATTCTCCTTATATTGTGAGTTTGAACTTGCAATCTTATTGTGTATTAAATCAATCACCACTTGTACAATTATCAAAAAAAAGTTATAGGTAATATGAGGATTCAAAAAACCCTTATTGTATTCTTCGTTAAATTTGTAAAGCATATTTTCTTGAATTTTAAGACTTTTAACAAACTATCAAATTTTTGTTTTATTGTCCTTTAAAATAATAAGTATATTAAAATAAGAAAGTAAATGTTACACCATCCTTTATTTATAAAAGTGATGATTATTACATTTCTTAAAATTTATAATTAATACAATTAGTTTCTTACTTTTGTTTTTGTAATAATTATTTGTCTCTTTCTTCACTTGTAACACTAAAATAAATAATAAAATTAAAGAATATATATATAAACATGTATTTAGTATTATTAAGGTAAGGTTTAACAATTCACTTTATTATTATTTATTTATAACATAAAAAAATAAGGAAATGGATTACTAATTATAACATAAAAAATAAAAAAACTAATAATATTAGTTATGGAAAATAAAAAAATATAAGAGTTATCACTTTTATAGATGATGAATTAAATATTCTGGATTAAAATTTTCAATTTAAGTCAATTATGAAATCTAAGTAACAAGTATATTAAAATCAAATTAAGTAAAAATTTCATGTAAACATGAATATGTATGCAATATGTAGTAGCTATTGTAAAAAATTAATGTGAAATTGATATTAAAATACCTTTGACTATTAATTTAATAGAGAAACTTTACATAAAATTTCATAAGTATTTATTGTGAAGTTTCAAATCAAAATGTTACATGCGTATCAAGTTCTAAGTAACTAGTACATAATTATATTTATTGGTTTATACTTATTAATAATGAGTTGGAAAAGTAATAAATATATAAAATTCTAATTGAAAACTTTATAACAAACACTCATGGAGCTTCACTAAATTTTCTCTTAATTTAATTTAATGTGTGCTTAATTTTTTAGGGAAGAATTTTTAATTCTACTATAGTTTTAGGAATTTCAATATTATTTTCATTTACATTTTAATAAATAGGTAAATCACTTTCTAAATTTTATGAATCACATAACCATAATATTAAAATAATTTATTTATTAAAATATGAGTAAAAATAGAACTAAAAATTCAATGTTATTGTAAGATTAAAAATATTTCTCTTTTGAAGGTTAAAAGAAATTAGGAATATTTCTTTTTTTTAAACAAAATAATCTCACCTCTAACCTTTTTTTAACCCTTTGCCTTATTATATGCACATACTTTTCTTGGTTTTGCTTCCCACAGCTAGCTTATATTATGACATTGTGGCTAGCTTCACTCTTTCACTTTACCTTTTTCATCTTTACTTATCGTATGTTTGAGCATAGTGCTTGCTTTCAATCTCTGAACAAAAAGGGGTTGACTAAAGAAAGCAACAAGCAAAAGCTTTTTCAATAGCATTCAATGACTTTGAAAGGTAATAAAATTTTATTTCTTTTCACAAACAGCACAATAGCTTGAAATTATTTGACTGATTGAAGAACAAACTTGAAAGATCTTATCTCAACAGATTCTTATTTATAGAAACCATCTAGTCTTAAAGATTCATTTGATTTCTCTTATTTTCTCCATTCTACAATAGTCCTTGTTATGTGGTCCTTTACCATATTTCAATTTTCAGGTCTTTTGTTGAAACTTCCTTTAGATTTGATTTTTTTTATTTCATGATTTCTCATTTTTAAGGAATTAAGAGTTGCGTTTTTGTGATACATGACAAAAACAAGCTTTACTATTTCTTCTATTCATTTATAGTTTCAATAGTGTTAGTTTCTCTAGGAGGATATTAGGAACACTAAATACTATTTCTTCTATTCATGCTATTGACCTTTAAACTATTTTGAAAATTGCAAACAATATATATGAAATAAAGTTCTAAATGCTATTTTAATCAATAATGTAATTTAGGTTCAAATTCCTAATAGTATGGAATAAGTTAATATAAGGTTAGAAGGATACATCACATATAGTTGTCACTAAAATTGTTGCATGACTTGATAAATCAAAATGGCACTAGTCATATATAATTGATGATACATTTAAAATAATGCACCCCTTAATCATTATAATTTACGTTGCTAAAAATAATATTCTTTTCATATAAAAATTTATGCATGTTCATTTCAATTTCATGTTTTACAAAGGAAATGGTTGGTCTTTTGATTGGTAACAAAGATAATAGGGTGGAACAAAAGTGTGGAAAAAACTATGGACCAATGAAGAATATCCATTAGATAGAAAGAATAGGTTCTAAAAAATCGACTCCATTAATTTTATATCTATTGATCTTGAGAAACTTGATTGCTTCACTTGTTATAAGTATTTAAGTGTACCTGTGTTTCAATGTAAGAATGAATATGTTGCTTGCTCTATATGTTGTCTCAAGCTTGGTAAAAAATGTCTTAATTGTGCCATGCTAATTAGTAGTATTGATGTGAGGTTATTGAGAAGGTTCTAAAATCTCCTAAAGTTTATAAATGCAAAATATAATTATGTAAAAATTATGAATTATAGTAAGATAAACAATCATCAAAATTCATGCCTTTATGAACCATATTTCTACCTTATGCTAGGTTTTGATTTTGTCACTTCATTAAAAAAGTTGGTAGTCTACTTCATCAATGACATGCAAATTTTGCAATAAATATTCAATGTGGTTGCCACTATAAATAAGATGTCCCGTTAAGTGTCAATTATAAAAAGCTTATTCTTTAAGAAAAGAATGTTGGAGCTTTATTTATTTTCAATAATTATATTCTTAACCATATGAGGAATGCAGTTAATATCAATTGCATTAACCCGACACCATCAAAAATTGGTTTCAGTTGCGAGGTTTTCGCTAGAATAAATTCTTATATGCTTAAGTTATATATTTAGTCATGGCAATAAATAAAAGATATTTATTGGTTTTATGAGTTCATGTAAATTAAAAATATGATTTTTCAATTTTTAAAACATTGAAAATTGTAGAATTTGATAAATGTCATTCATTTATTGGTTATGACTAAAAGAAATTCTTATATGCTTAAGTTATATATTTAGTCACGGTCAATAAATAAAAGATATTTATCAATTATATGAGTTCATGCACATTAAAAATATAATTTTTCAATTTTTAAAACATTGAAAATGATAGAAGTTGAAATGACATTCATTTATTGATTGCAACTAACTACACATAATAAAGTTAAAGTGTACAAGAAATTCTCGTGTGCTAGATCATGTGGATCTAGTGCAATTTCACTCTCTTGCCAAATCTAGTCTAAGGAACAATGTTAGTGACATGCCATCATTGGACTTATTTTTAATTTCTTATAGTTTTTTTAGTGCCTTTTGAGAGCTTAAGTTATCCAGTCAAGTCATTTAATGTTTTAACTGCATATCATTCACCTTATGAGTTGCCTTTTTTATTAACTCTTGAATTAGTAGAGAAACAATGTTTTGAAATCCAATCAAAGAAATCTTAAAAGTTGAGAATATTAAAGTTGAGCTTATCTTGGAAGATGACATCTTTTCTGCTATTATATTAGGCAAATTACATGTCTCTTGAGCTTTAGTCTAATTATGATTACATTTTCTATATTTAAAAATATTGATAAGGAGATGAATGCATACCTAAAACATAAATATAAAAAGCTAGTCTAATGTAATTAGACTAAATTAAAAAAAAAGGTAGTAAAAATTTTTCCTATTATATATTGTTATTTGGAGATATCATATTTAAGCTACACAAGGATGGCAAATAAAGAAAATAAGAATGATGATTATTGTAAACTTTTGCACAAAATAGTAGTCATATACCTTAAAGGTTTTGTTTATTGAGCAATTATTTTCTTCAATTATTAAAAACTTTGTAATTTATTTGTTTCAATTAAGTTTTTGATAATGGGGTTTATAATCAATACTATCTTTGATTTGCACTTATTTTTCTCTTTTAGAAAAAGATTAAGTGGTTGATTACATCGAATTTTATTACTAAAGCATGTTTTAGTTTTTTAAGGACTTATTATTAATAAATAATTCTATAGGTTGAATAAATTATATTTTTATCATCTTAAAAGCATATGAGGTATGATTGGATAAGTTTTATATATTATGGCATAACTTTTATGAATAGAATAGAATGTTTTTCATTTGTTTATTTATTATAGAGTAATAAACAACTAAACATATATGCATATTATATTGTATTGAAGTTTAAAATAATATTGAGTGTCATTGTATCATTAAAGATAATGATAATATTATTTTTTTTTATTATAGATACAAGAATTAGAGATTAAACCCTAAATGCAAATATAAGTACCAGATTTTTTAGGAATATTAAATATCACAATCAAAATTCTAGCATAATATTAATTCCTTTTAATAAGAATAAAAACTTGCATTTCTTCACTTTTCTTGCTCATTCAACGACTCTAATATTTGCACTTGCCCTACCTTTGATATAACATAATATATATTATTTAGTACATTGAATCAACTAAGGAAGATAAAGAAGATAAGAAATTTTAATTTTTTTAGTAAAATAAAATTTTATTTTTCAAAGAGAGATATACAATATTAACGACAAATATATAGCTTTATTTTTTAGAATTCACATTTTTTTATTTTTAATTTATGTTTACCTCTATTTTCACGAAATAAAAATCATTATTTTCACATAAAATATATGAAAACATTTCCCTTGATATATTATCTTCCTCTAAGTCTAGCTCGAGACTATTTTTTTTATTGTAAATGGTTAACAAAATAATATTTTATGTGAAATATAATTTATGAAGCATAGAATTAATAAAAGATATGCACTTGGTACTAGATCTCATCCTAAAGATCATAAATTTGACACAAGAGAACTTAATATGTGATCAATGAAAAGGTGTAGGACTATTAAGATTGTTAGTACTTTAGTAGTTACAAACTCATATTTTAAGCAATAGTTATAGTTTTAATTGAATGTTTTGTAGTGATGGAATACTCTTATGGAAACATTTATATTCAGGAAAAATAATCAATACTAATTGTTCTTACTTTTTCTTTTCTTAACAAAAATAAAAAATTCACATGTAAAAAAAATTTATACATTTCATAATTTTTTAATATTAATTCATAATTTTTCATTAAAAAAGTTGTAAACTTTCAAAAATACTTCACATTGTAATTTTAGTTTATAAAATCATTCCTTCTTATATACTTATTACATACAAATTTAAATGAAAGAAATTGTGACATATCGTAAAAATATTTGTGAAGATTTAAAAATATCATTACTAAAATTAAAAGTCTTTTATTACACACATCCATAACCCATTTACAATTGAGTTTCATTATGGATCTCATTCTACTTGTTAGAAATTATACAAAACTTACATCATTTTTAATGTAGGTATATCATTTCTCTCTTTAAAGTTGCAGTATCTATGCACTTATTATAATACAGTAAAATAGATACAAATATCATACTAATAATTTTGAATAATCATATACACTGTTATAGAAAGGTGATTGGTAAGTTTGGTGTTCACTTCTTGTTTTCCTAAAGTATTGAAAATAATTCTCATATATTTTAAAGATAGGAGAACTAAACAATAATTTTTTGCCAATTTAAATGTAAAATAAGTACACAATTAATAATAATAATTTTTTTATTCTAAAAAACAACATCCTTTTGTTTCAAATTCATGACCTTTAAGATGAAAACTTTGTTTTGTATAAATAATTGATAAATTAGTTAATAATTAATAAGTTAATTGATTATATAAGAAGTGTTTTACAAAATTAACTATCTAACTAGTTAAAATTATAAAACAATATAAAAGGATAAATTAATAGAAATAGATATATACATTTAAATAATACATATTTATCTAAAGATCAAATTACAATAAAATATAGTATTTAATATTTAATTAAATATGTTTTATGAACTTACATAAATTTTATTTTATTATTATTTATAAGTAGAGTTATATATAAGTGGAGCGACTTACCTAATCCAATGGACTCGACCCTAAAAAATATAAGATTTGAATTTTTCTTTTAGTTTGATAGACTAGTTAGGCTTTTTTTATGATTCAAATTATTAATCAGGCTGAAATAAAAAAAAAGAACCAACCCAATCTGAGTTGGTTATACTAATTTATTTTTAATAATATAATTATATATAATTATTTTTAATATAAAAAATTAATTTAATATAATTAAATATTTTCACATATTTAAATATCATATTATCTCCTCAAATATATATTTTTTATTTTAAAAATTTATTTTTTACTTAAAATAAAAATTATTTTATTCAATTTATTAGTTGGGCCTTCGGGCCATGCATTAAAAAGATTTGGTCAAGCTGAACCAAATTTTTTTAAAAAGTAAATAGATTGAGTTGAACTTAAATTTTGAATTTCATGTAATTCGAGCCAATAAGCCCGGCCTGCAAACAACCTACCTAACTTGGCCCATATGCATTTATATTTATAATAAAAATATAATTATTTAAAATATAATTAATTATATTTTATGATATTACATATTTATTTACCTATGTAATTTTATATATTTATAGTTTAAAATAAAGGTGCAATTATGCTAAAATTAAATTAATTATAATTCATAATATCGTAAATTAATAAAAAGATTAAGGATATATTTAAAAAATTAAAAGTGTAATGCCTTATGAGTTATAAGATATTCAAAATAACTTATTTTTTTAGTAAGTTAATGTGCAAAACACATCTAAAAGTTAACTTATAACTTATTGATCAAATTAATAAATTATTAATTAATCTATTTATTACGAAAAACAAAGTCAAAATAATAAATCAATATTGGTAGGGCAAATACTTTAATGATAATCACTTACTAATAAAAATAAGTGCGTAGCTTTTGAACAATAATACTAAGCTAAACACTTTATTGATAACTTTATAAATAACTAATACATATGTTTTGAATAATAATATTTATATAAATTAATAGTTTTTACTAAATAATAATATTACAATCAATTTGAAGAAATATAAATATTTATTTTATTAATCATATATACTAATTCTATACTAATATAAAGAAGATTGGAAAATTTTGGACTTTAATTTTTATTTTTCCAAAAGATCAAATATAATTACTTTCAGTTTAAATGTAAGGGGATTAGTATATATTCTCTATGAAAATTTTAAAATATCATAAATTAATTAATCATTAAGTCACCTTCGGATTTTTAAAATATTTTATATAAAATTTTATCTCCATTCTCAGCTTTATAACTAACCACTGTGAAATCGAAAGGGTTTTGATTTCCTACTTTTGATTTTCATATTATTTTAAAAAGAAATTAATTTATAAAAATGTATTTACAACATCATAAAATTAATTAAATATTAAAAAAATAATTATTTCATTAGAAGATTGATAAGCAAGATCGTCCTGAAGTTATTGCAAAAAATTATATAAAATTTGTTACTTATTTTTTATTTATATTAATATAAATAGGATCAAAAAATTTTGGTCCCTCTTTTTTTTCTCAAAAAATAAAATATAAGTCACTTTCAATTTAAATTATAAGGGGGGTTAGGATGTAATTTTAAAATGTTTTACATGAAATTTTTGTCTCTATTTTTAACTTAATAACTACCCATTATGGAATTCGGTGGATTTTGGTTTCTAACTTTTAATTTTTATATTATTTTAAAAAGAAAATAATTTTCCAAAATTATATTTATAACATAATAAAATTAATTAACCACTAAAAAAATTATCTCAATACAAAACTGATAAGCAAAATAGTCCAATTTTATTACAAAAAGTTATATGAAGTTTATTACTTATTTTTTAATTTTTAATACTTTTTAATGTAATTAATTTAAGTTATTATTATGTGAAAAATTACTCAACAAATAAAATTCAATTTAAGACTAATATGATCTAATTTTTGACAAAATTATTTTAAAAATGGATTTATTTTATATTTTTTAATCTATAATATAATATTTGTATTTATATTTCAATTGTGCTAATTTCATGAGTCATTACAACTCTATGGACCAAAGTGACATCATAAAATATTTGCATGTTTTTGCTTTTTTTAAAAAAGTTATGATAGATATTTATTCAAATTTTAACTATATATTCAATAATAAAAATTTAAGTCTTCATTTTTTAGAAAGATATTAATATTTACAATTTATATAATGCCTCAAGTCTTCATTTTTGTTTAAAGAAACAAGTAAGAAAGTGTAAGAAAACATGAAGAAAAAGAAAAGGATAAAAGGTACTTGTTAGAAGACATTCAAAAATTAATAATTTATTTATAACCATAATACTATATTCAATGTGTTAGTTATTTTAATGGATATGAATTAGATTCATACATACTAGAATATCAAAAACTCGCAATAGAAAATTTGGGATTTGATATTTGTTTTTACTAGTTGAATTATTTTCTTTTTTTTTTTTAAAGAAGCAAGTAAGAAGGTGTAAGAAAATGTGAAGAAAAAGAAAGGGTTAAAAGGTACTTGTTAAAAGACATTCAAAAATTAATATTTTAATTATAACCATAATCCTATATTCAATGTGTTGGTTATTTCAATGGATATGAATCAAATTCATACATACTAGAATATCAGAAGTTCGCAATAAAAGATTTAGGATCTGATATTTATTTTTACAATCAAATTGGCAATCATACGAAAAAGTAATTTATTTACAACCTAAATCTCCTTTTTGTTCAAAGTAAAACGAGAGAGTTTCTTGAATGGATTTTTATGATTGTTTCTTTTTATTAACTAGCCTTTTAACGAACTTTCTTCTACCTATTTATAAACATTTCATGAATCAAGTCATGGATCGGGTTATGGACCTATTTTAAACGACTCGGATCCATGATTTATCATCTCCCACTTGCACATAATGGAATCCATATTCTCTCAGTATTACGTAAGAGAACATCATCTCTTATACTCTGTAAAAAATTATACAAGAAAATATGTTGTATGACCAACATACTTCAAGAGCTCTTTGCTATACATTTATTAGGAATATATACAGTTTTTCAATAAACAATAGATCTTGAGTAGATTTTAAGCATGCAACACTTTAGATCATTTTATCACATTTAAATTTCTTAAATAATCTCATTCGTATGCATCATATATATTAGATATTATATTCACAATTATAGACATACTATAACTGGTATACCAATGAATACAAACACAATGTAATACGTCTAATGATCTTTCTTTTTTCTTAAATCTCTCGACTTTAATTTAATTTGCTTTTCTAGTAATACGTTGCTAGATTGAATCTCTCATAATCCTTTGGTAACATTCTAAAATAGCAATTATTAAATTTAAATATTAAGAATTAGAATAGAGTCATAAATGTATAAATATGAGGCCTTTATTCCTTCAAAGGTCTCACACATCAAAGTTGAAATATAAACTTTGATTACCTATATTGCTTATAATTTGCACACGTGGTATGAAACATGTGTTACAGTATTCTCTCCTTTTCCTATAGAGCATAAGCCTTTACATAATGTATTAATACCGTACAGATAATGGTTCAAACATACTTAATGTCTAACCTGAGTTTACTAATCTATTCTTTCTCCATTAAAACTCATATCTAATAATATGGATAAATAAAGTGAATTCCTTATTAATTCACTTATGGTCTTACATATGATCTCATCTTATTCGTTAACAAGGCAATATTCATATTTTAAGTTCGGCTCTCGATTATCACTTAGATAAGAAGCTTAAAATTATCTTATCTCTTATTAATTATAAATATTGATGAGATGCGATTAACCATGTGAGAAGACTAATCTTCTATCTGTCCAACATACTTTTCAATAACTAAAGAATATTTCAAGAAACATTCATACATCTATATATGTATGCTTGTAATAAACATAATTATTATTCAAATATTAATATGCTAGGAACATTACAAAAAAATTACAATAATTGTATCAATAATTATGCAATCCTTGGGACTTCACATGTTTGACAAATACATTCTAAGGAATAGGCTTATTTATGGGATTTGCTACTATCTTACGCATAGAAATGTATTTTATGTTCATTTCTTTACGTGCACCCATCTCATAAAGTTATACTTTATATTTATATGCTTAGTTTTGTAATGATATTTTGAGGTCCTTTATGTATACTATTACTATTTGGTTATCACAATTTGCTAAGACTAGATCAACAATGTCAATATTTACACCCAAATAATCTAAATTTCTTTTGAACCACATTATTTCTTGTACTGTTGCTAAAAATCCTAAAAATTCAACTTCCATTGTAGATAAAGCTATGCATAATTACTTCTTATTACTCTAAGATACGTCGCCATTATTTAGTAATAAATAGTCATTATAGCCTTTTGATTGCATATTATTTTCTTAATAATATAATAATAGTCAACAGTATTTCTTAGATACCTCAGTATCCTTTTAACTATTTTTCTATGTGCTGAGCTTGGGTTTGATTGAAATTGACTTACCATGCCAATGGCAAAAATAGATATTAATTTTATATACATTTTTGTGTGCATCGAACTTTCAAATACACTTGCATAAGGAACTTTTCTCATATATGTTTCTTCTTGTGGAGTTTTAGGACACATCTTTCAGCTTAGACCTTCACCTTTAGCAATAAAAGCGTTTATGGATTTACAATGTTACATTTGGAATTGTTTAAAAATTTTGTTGATATAATACTTTTGTGATAGAGACGATAATTTCATTAAATGAATTTCTCAAAATCGTAAGTCCAATAATACATATGGCTTCACCGATATCTTTCATTTTAAAATTAGATGACAACTATCATCTAATTTCATTAACATACTTTTTACTATTTCCAGTTATAAATATATCACTAATATATAACGATAGAATTATAAACTTATACTCAGGACCTTTTGTATATATGCAGTGATCTTCGTCAATTATGATAAAATTATTTGACACAATCACATTATAAAAGTGAATATACCATTATCTTGAAGACTACTTCAAGCCATATATAGACTTTAAAAGTTTACAAACTTCATTTTCTTAGCCTTCTTTGATAAAACTTATATGCTGTTGCATGTAGATTTCTTTTTTCAAATCTTTATTGAGAAATGCGGTCTTTACATCCATGTGATGTAATTCAAAGTCCATACTAGCAATTATAGCCAATATCAAACAAATTAAGGTAAATTTGACAACAAGTGAAAATATTTTCTCATAATCTATTCCTTCTTATTGTATATTGGCTTTTACTACTAGCATAGACTTGTATCTTTTATTAATTGTCATCAGCCTTACACTTGATTTTGAAAATTCTTTTGTTCCCAATGGCCTTACATGTGTTCGGAAGATTAACAAGTACCCAAACTTGATTTGATCTCATAAACTCCACCTCTTCCTCCATTGCTTTTATCTAATTTTCCTTATTAGGGCCAGAGAAAGCCTCAGTAATATTTCTAGGCTCCTAATAGCCACAAAGGCTTCACAGCCTTTAATGTCCAAATAATGACGAGAAATGCCTTTTTTGTCATTACATCACATTTAAAGCTCTAAATAAACATATTTCTCAAGGATTCTCAAATTATTCCCACTTAGACCAGGATCATTAATCATTTGAGTATTTTCATTTAAATTACTCCTATATTGATCAAGATCACTATTATTTGCACTCGAAATTGGAAACATATTCCTTAAAATTCTCCCATTCAAAGGAAGTGAGTCTCGAGTGCTGATATCAATGTTAATTATTTCAATGAATACATACTAGAATATTAGAAGTTTGCAGTGGAAGATTTGAGATTTAATGTTTATTTTTACTAGTCGAATTGATAATTGTATAGAAAGGTAATTTATTCACAGTCTAAATCTTTTCGTTCAGAATAAAGAGAGAGAGTTTTTTAAATGGGTTCTAATGATTATTTCTTTTGTTAACCAACTTTTTTCTGCTTATTTATACATATTTTATGAATCAGGTCATATTTAAGTAACCCAAATCCATGATCTAACACAATAAAATTATGAGATAAAAAATTATCTTTTAGTAAGAACTGTCATTACCATTAGAACAAATCAAAGTGAATATGATCATAAACGGATAATTGCATTATCATATTTATTAATCCTAAGTTAATTTATAATAGAATTTTTTATATCTAATTTCTAAAATAGAATAAAAATAATCTATCTATAATACTATATAAGGGGGATTGGTGGGTTTGTATCCCTTTTTCCTTTTCCTAAAAATTATATATTATATAAGCATATTTTAAACATATAAGAGTAAAGAAGTCATCATTTATTTAATTTCATCTTTCTCTTCCTAAATATATAAGACTAATAATGGAAGTTGTTAAATAATTTGTTATCTAATTTTTTATTTTAAAAATTAATTTCTTATTTTATTTTATCAAATCATACAATTGAGGAAACAAATTTTTAATCACCCTTTAATATGTTATGTTAATTTGAAATGTAATCAAAAGATTATTTTTTCAATATTATTATTAAATTATAATATATTTATAATTATGTTCTTATTTTTTAGCAGCTAGATATTTTATTTTTATCATAAAATTTGTGTTTGAATTATGTCTCATTTAAATATATTTATTAAAAATTAAAAATAAAAGTATTTTTTTTGCAAAATTTAGTTCCCATTGCTTTATAATGCATTTTTATGGATATTTAAATATTTGTTAGAAAAGTAATTTACCCTTTCTAATAATAATAATAATAATAATAATAAAATAGTCATTATTTAATTTTATACTTTCTTATGTTTATAGTCAATAATTTAATAATAATAATTAAAATTTTTAATTTTCTTAAATAAAAAATTCTCTAATAGACATGGAAGCACCTATGAATAGGCTAGTTAAAATAACAATAATATAAGTTTATAACATAGTTTAAAATTTTTAAAAAGAGTTAACTATTGAAAACCTTTGATAGAATTTTTTATTTTTAATTTTATATATATTTATAATATTCAATATACATAAACACACACATACACACACACACACATATATATATATATCAAGTCAACTTATGGCTTATAAAGTAGTTAGGTTAGTAATATTGTGTTATAATTTCATTTTAGAGATTATATGTTAGATGCAAGAGAGCGTTGATTCCTTTATAGTGGAAGATAGTAGATGGTGAAAGACAATATAAACTTAAAAAAATGATAATGTACATTGTTTGATCTAATGTGATCAAGTAATTGATAGAATAATAGCATATTTCTAAAAGATAACTAATATCTTGAACTCCTCCTAAATGTTGTCTTTATGGAAATAAATTTTAAGTGCATTAAATATGTAGTAAATTAAAACTTCAATTAAGTTTTTTGTTATTATTTTGCTCAATAATATTATATGCATAAAAAGTGAAATTCAAAATTAAATTTTAATATAAATTAATGACTATTAATTAAATATAGGATGATGAGGCAACTTTGTAAATCCTAATTTAATGGATATAAAATATTCAAAACCTAATTTTGAATTCCATTTTTAATACATATAGTAATTTTGTTATATTTAAATAATTTTTTATTATTTTTACTTTATTCTTTTTTATTTTCTTGGCTATTATTGTGAGTAAAGTTTTTTAGCTTTGCACTAGGGTATCTCTGACCTGATCAATGAGAGATTAATCCTCCAAGATATGATTAGACATTAATGGTAGAGATCTCTCAATTGAGTTTTCTCCATATATAAGGATTGGATCCAACCCTTGTGAGTAAAGCTACCGTTGAATAAAGTTTATTTAGACTGCCTAGTTTAGTAGGTTTGTATTGTATGTTATTCTCTAACGTGTACTGTAGTTGAATGAGGCATAAAATTACAAATGCTAATTATAATTTTAATTATGACTTTGTGATTGAAAAAGTTATTACCTTAATCACACTTATTAAGCATAATAAAATGTTAGTTGTTTCCCAAGATATTATAATAGGATTTAAAATGACTTTATCACAAATAGTGAATAAAAATTTGTGATGAAATTAAATGCAACTAATAACTTACTTATGATAGCATTACTTTATAAATTTTACAAAATTGTAAATTTTAATTATTTTAAAAAAAGTTTAAATTGAATTTAATATTATTATATCAATTTTTATTCCCTTAATAAATACGAAGATAAAACATTATTAAAGTTTCCCTTAATAAATACGAAGATAAAACATTATTAAAGAATTAATAAGTTTCTTAAAAATAAGAATATTTTAATAATTTTTATCAACATAACAATACATAAAATAATTAATATGTTAAAAATTTTTAACTATATTAAATCCTTTTCAAATTTGTGAAAATAGACAACTAAAAGAATGCACATAAGATTGGAAACTAAGAAAGTGATTTAATTCTATTTGCTTTTTGGAAGGAATTTTTTGTAAGAAAATTCCATTTGTAGTTATATAAATGAAAAAGTGATGTATAATCTCTATATTTTATTATTAAAAAAATTATTCCTAGAATTGTGATAATGATACGAAACTTTCTTTATAAAAAAGATGAAATTTTCTTCTCCTAAATATCTTACATTTAACATATTAAATACATAAAGTATTTTTCACTACTTTAATAATTTATAACTATAGTCTTACTTTTATATTTATAGAATATGAGTATAATTTATTGTGTAATATCATATAGACAAAAATTAATAGGAGAAACACTTGGAGATTTGTTATAAATTTTTTTAAAGTATGCATAGTTTTTTAATTAAATATTTTTGTATTTTTAATTAATTAGTTTTATATATAAAATAGAAAATGTGGGCTTTGATTAATTTGACCAAAATGAGATGAAAAGTTATATCTAAGTTTATTTTATTTTATAAATTATAGATTTTAAATTTATAGATAAAGTCTAAAACAAACCAAACTGATAACGCCAGGGGTTGTATGTGCAGTAAAATCCTTCGCTCAATTAAATTGAATTTGTTTCAAGAAAACTTTCATTACAAAGAAAGAGAGGAATATGGCCATTGGATTAGAAAACAACCCAACAATCATAATTCAAAAATGTCTTGACTATTGGAATTATTAGAAGCATCAATTCCGCCAATGGTATTCCATTTCACTTGCTATATAAACCCCAGAGCAAATATTGAAATTTGTTTTCTTCATTTCACTTAAACATACATCGACACCAATAATGTTTAAAAGGAGAATTGAAATTTGAAAGAAAAAGGTAGTTAAGACTCTATGATCAAAAAACGATTTGCTAAAATGAAGAACATTGACGTAGATGGAGGATGAACAACGCGAAATAGTCATCTCCAGGTTTTTTTGTCTTCGTTATTATCTTGTCTTTAAGGTGTTCTTGGGGGTGGGTTTTGAGGAGAAGAGTACCTAGATATGGCTTCCAGAGTTATTCTTCCCCATCAAATAATACCAGGTTTTATTTGTACTCATTTGTTGATTTTCAGTTCTTCGTTATCTTTATGCCTTTTCAATTCCATTTGTGATGTGGGTCTTTGTCTTATTGCTTTATTTGTTTCTTTGGCTATGAAATTGAGATACCAAAAACCTATAAGGAAACAATTCTTTTCTATGTATATAGAGATCCGTGTAAATTTACTTGCTCTTATTCATAGTTTTATTATGGATTTTACTTTGACCTTTTATCGAGGGAAAAAAAAGGTTTCTTTGATTATGTCAACTACGATGTTGCAAGATCAAAATATTCAAATAGCTTTTGAGTTTGCACGTATCTAATTCATTTTTTTTTTTTGAAATTTTATGAAACCTTCCTTCCTAATCGATTCACACACTTATATGGAATTGAATTTTTTCTTCTTCTTATGTATATGAAGATATCTATCTAAATTTACTTGTGATTATTCATAGTTTGATTTTGGGTTTTACTTTAATTTTTTCTAGAAAAAAAAGTTTCTCTAATTATATGACTATAATGTTGGCAAGATCTAAAGATTCAAATAGTTTTTGAGTTTGTGTGAATCTGATTCCATTTTTTGTCAAAAATTTATGAAACTTTCCTCCTAAAAATACATCTTAATTTTCCCATTCTCCACATGATTTCCTATGAACTATCATAATTGCAAGTGCATCCTCTTCTACAAGTGATGTTGTAACATCTTCATTGTTTGGTAAGAATAAGCAAAAGAATGTAGCAACAGAAGGAAGGAACAAATGGCCACCGAAAGGATATTGGCTAGAGAAGCTAAGATTTTGTCTATAACCAAAATGTGAAATTATTGTCATAAGCTCTAGTGATGAATACAAGGAAAAAAACTACTGCAAGAAGAAAGGCAAAAGTTCAATCCTCACTTATAGGGAACGTCAAAGAAACCTTTAATTCAATCCTTGCTCCTAGAAGTAAGGTTTTTTAAATTTCTTTTATATAAGTTCATTGATTGCCAAAAAGACTTTTTATATGTATAGATATAAAGGTTCTTTTTTTGTTGTCTAATAATCTTGACAATATATTTCAGGTTGCTTGTGGACTTGCTAATAAATCAAAGGATCCAGTAGAAGACATTGATATTGATGATAATGAGAATGAACAAGCAACAGTTGAATACCTTGATGACATCTACAAGTTCTACTAGCTCATAGAAGTAGTACTCCATGCTTTTTTTTCCTTTCTCTATCTCACTTTCTCTTTTCATCTCTCCCACTCTAATTTTGATTGGAAATTGTGGCATGGGATGAGAGTTGAATACATGATTACATGGGTTCACAAATAGATATCAATGTTAAGATGAGATTAATCCTTATAAACTAGCTAATAAAGGGTGTACTATAAAGTTTGAGTTGATGCTAGAAACTCTATATCTAATAACGAACATTATTGATAGGTTCTTTTCTATCGAGCTGTGACTAGGAGGGGACCTCAGTTGATTGGCATCACCTCAATGCTAATAGTAGGGTTTAGGGATTTAGGCACTAAGGGCACTTTTTTTTTCTTTTTTAAGCATCAATAATTCTTTAGTTTAGATTTTTCCCTTGAATTTTCCTTGATTTCTCTTATTTATGTTAGGTCTTAATATGCTAAATTATGTTATGTTTTTTAACCATATGGATTAACTTTGTCTACAATTGCAGATTAGACAATGCCTACCTTAGTGAAGAGGTTTTAATCATATAGAAATCAATCTTAAGTAAACTTGAATGGTCTTTAACCATTGCCACATGACATGTGCTCCTTTTGTTATATATCAAAGCCTCAAATTCCTTATGATAAAGAGGTATACTTTATCTTATTAGTTTTAAGAAAAAAAAATTTGTGTCCAAATTGACGAGTTCAACGTGCACATGCACAAAATCTTATTAACTAAAATTTTTGTTAATTATATGGAGGATATAGTTTTTTTACTTTTTGAATTTAGTTTAATGCATTATCCTACTATTATTTTGTATTGCCCTTCTATAATTGCCGCATATGCTATGTATGTACCAAGGTGTAGACTTTATAGAAGCCCTCTTTGGATAAAGACTCTAAAGCACTACACAGGTTACACTGAGGATCAATCAATCAATACTATTACTATAAAAAGAAGTAAAATGGAGACCTTTAACATCCATGTGCTCTATTATAAGGACTATTAGTGGCGGGTAAAGAACAGTTCTATTGCATACTCACATCCTTTCCATTCTACAGTAGATATGGTATTTTGATCCCTTATCCATTGGTTGTAAGCAACATTGAAATCGGACTATTGTCCCTTTTTAGAAGCTATCATGGTTGCAAAGGCTTTTCATGTAGGAAGAGATGTCTGTTCTAAGCTCTTTTCTTTTTGCCAAAATTTATGAATAAACTGTATAAGGTGTTTTTTTTCCTAGTTTAGCAAAAAATATTATATGCAAAAACAATAATTCATAAAATAGCAGCTTTCAAGGGTTTCAACCATTGATATTTTGGTGCAATTCACTTTTGAATTTGTTATGTCCTTTTCTCCTTTTCTATGGCTACTTTCCTAATACAAGAATTTGCTATAGTACTAAAAATATTTCAAGTTGCTCTGTATTCTTTTCCAATTTTAGTCTTGCATACTTGAAATTTTCAAATTTTTGCAATTTTCCTACTTTTCTATTAATTATTTTAATTTGTCATATTCAAATCCTAGTGGCCCTTTTTGGTTTAGTAGAGCTAGCTATTTTTTCAATATGCTTCTTCTACTGGTAATTCTTTAATTTACTACATTTATGCCCTTTAATTTTTTGAAACTATTTCATTATCATTATATTTCTTCTTCTTATTTGTTCTCTGAAATAATGTACATCTAGTGTATTTTCTTACTTACAAGCTTATTTCGAGACTATAACTTATTACCTTCTATGCATCAGTATGGTTATATAACTTTCCTCATAATTTCTTTTGTTCTTCTTCTTTATTTACTAATTCTTCTTGCTTGATTATAGCTAATAAAATATCCTCTCATATATCAATTTATTTGCCTTATAATTTTCACTTATGCTCAAGCTATTCATAATAATGCTTTAAAGAACCAATATTACTATAATTATTTTCCTTCTATTAGTTATGTTGTTTCCAAATTGTATGTAGATATAATTTTGAAGTATGAATTGTTCTTTATCATTGGCTTGATTTCTTTCACTTCAATGTTTTGTTAGTTTAAAACAACGTGAACAATTATAATTTACATTGTAATTACCTTCTATGCATCTAGATGGTTATACTGTAATGATTTCTTTCACTTTAATGTTTTGTTAGCTTAAAAGAAGCCATTTCTCTAAGAATAATCAATCAAATAATTTCATTATATCCTTTCTATTACATTTTTTTTTTTTGGTATTTCATTGTATAAACAAGATTACAATAGAAAATTCTATTTTTTTTGTTCAAACCTAATAAAGTTTGAATGACTAAATTAAAAATTATATAAATGGTGCATATAAAGCTTTAGGAAAATTCTAATTGATTAATAAATTATATACAATAAATATATATCTATTTAAACATTTGAAAATTAATATAAAAATAAAAATATTAAAAAAATTTAAAAAAATAATTTTAAAAAAATAAAAAAATTGAATATATAATTACTTAATTCAATTAATATTTTTTAAAATAAAATATACTGTTCTTTATAGTTTGTTATAACGTGAACCTCCATTTTAAATTCAAATCCTGCACTAGCTTTCCATAATTTAAAATAAACATCACATATAACTCCTCCTGTTTTAATCGATCATATTTAACATTATTAAGTCAACTATTTTGTTAACTTATTAATCCAAATATTCCCGAATCCCCCCTCATTGTTCAAGAGAGAGAGAGATTAGCAAATTCCTTTTCCTTGCTTGCACAAATCTAATATTGAATTGATTAAGCTTGTGGCTTGTTGCTTGAATTGCTACTTATATTGTGGCTTTTCAAGAAAAAGTCCAATATTTTCTTCATAATCAACCGTCTAATTTTTGCTACGCAATAGAAGCTTGTATTTTTCTATGCCTTAGCAAAAATATTTTATATTTTATTTCTGAATAAAATTCTAGAAAGCTCTATTTAAACAAACTATAGCTTGAACTAGGTGTTCATATAAATTGCAAGTTGTAACGGTGGCAGCCAACGATCCCATGATGGTTGTGTGTATTTTATTCTATATTTTTATATAAAAAATTTGGTTCGTTTAAAAATGTTTACAATCAAAATAAATATATTATTTTATTATATAGTGTTGGAGATGTAAATATTAGTAAATATAAAATAAATATAAAAAAGGACAACAATAAAGCAAATAAAAAGTAGTAATGTAATAATTGAACTGAATAATTAATCTTTAACTCAATTACAATATTTTTATAAAATATTTTTATATTTATATTACTTTAATAATATAAATTTTGAATTTGAAATATAAATAATAAGTTAATATAGAAACAAATAAAAATATGAAAAAAAAAGAAAAAAATTAGTTATACTCCTGTTGAAAAAACCAAAAAATCAGAAAGAAAGTCAAATGATTAAACACTACGATTTCCGGATGGATTTGAGGTGGCATTTCTTGCAAATTTCCTATGGATTCCACTGCTTTTCATGATTTTATATGAAATTTTTATTTAATTTCCTTGAAAATCAAGGCTTGAAAAATCATTTTATATGAATATCTCCCTTGAATTTTCTATGGGATAAAATTTTTAAAAAAATAGTTTTCATAAAAAAATTTATAAAAAAACCATCTCAATTGTTAATAGAAATTAATCGATTTCATATTCTTACACTTGCAAAAATATTTATATACCATTATGATAATATTACTAAATAACAAATCCATTTCCATTGCCACATGACAACTAAGACTGATTGCTTCACTAAAATATCAAGGAAATTTCTATTTTGGGCTGCTAGTTGCCACTGAGAAGCTTGCACAGAAATATTTGTAAAAGATTTAAAATATATAAAAAGAGTGAGACATTGTTTTATTAAGTGATTATCTGAGATAAACATCCAATTAAATGGATAATATTAATCAATATTCACATTTTACCATAATAAATAATGTATTCATTTATCACACAAGACAATATTCACATTGTACCTCCCAAATCATCTTTATCTCTCACAAATGACATCCTGCCCAACTCCCTACCCTCCGTCCAACTCCCTACCTCCACCCAACTCATCCTATCCTATTACTCTACCCCTACTCCCCTACTTGTCGTTTACATTATCCTTGTACATTACCTCATCATTGGTATCCAACTTTCTACCACTCCCACCCAACTATACTTGCTACCCTATTCCTAACTCTTCCATCTACCCTATAATAGAATAAAAAGAGCAAATAATATCTTAGATAAACATCCAGTTAAATGGATAATATTAATCAATATTCACATTTTACTGTGACAATATATTTATTTACCAAACAAGACAATAAACTAATAAATTACCTTATATCTTTTGAATCAACCTTATCTTCCTCACAAATGACATCCTGCCAAGCTCTCTATCATATCCTACTCTACCCTACCTAACTCTCCACCCTATTCCTTATCCTATCCAATCTTATCCCATTATTTAACATACTACTTATCCTCCCTTACCCCCTACTTATCTTATTTGTTATCGACATTACCATATACATTACATCATTATCAGTACCCAATTTGCTACCCTACCCTATTTTCTACTACTTGCTACCAACTATCTATCCCTACTTCCTACTTGCAACATTATCCTACTATCTACCCAATTATTTTATCCTACTTACCACCCTATCTTATCCCATTATCTATCTCGTTATCTCACCCTACTAGCTACCTTACCCCACTCCCTCTCCTTTTCCATCTACCATGTTATCCTAGTCCATTATCTACCCTATTTATTATCTTACCCCACCATCTATCCTACCTCTTATCTACCTTACTACAATACCTCACCTTATTATCGATAATATACTTGCTACCCTACCCCACTCCCTACCCTATCCATCTTGCTATCCTAATCTATCTATCCTATTTGCTATTCTACCTCATTCCATATCCCCTATCCTACCTATTATCTACCTTATTGCAATACCTTACCTCATTATCAATACCATACTTGATACCTACCCAAATTTCTATTACTCCCTACTTGACCTTATTATTTATATTTTCTACCCTACCTCATTACTTATAACCCTACTCCACTTCTTACCCACAACAACCTATCTAACCTTAGTACCTCACCTTATTATTGGTACCTTTACTTGCTACCTTACCCCTGAACACTTTTTAGCTTTACCCAAAGTAAGAGGTAGATAATAGGGTACAAATAAAGTGTAAGGTAGGATGCCAAGTATGGTAGATGACAGGGTAAGGTAAACAATAAGGAGTGGGCTATGTGTAGGATATGGAATGAGGTTAAGATGAGTAGGGTAAGATAAGGTTAGGTGGCATGTGGGGTAGAAAATAAGGTATGATAATAGGTAAGGTAGATAGTAAGATCTAATGAGATAAGATAATATAAGTAAAGAGTAAAGAGTAAAGAAAGGTAAGGTAAAAAATGAAATAGAATAGATAGTAGAGTAGAAAGAGCTAATATAAAGAGTAGAAGGTAGGGATGATAATGATGTCTAATGGGATAAGGTGACAAGCAATAGATAGCATGGTAAAGAATAAAAAAAGACAGGGTAGGTAATGAGGTAAGGTAAAGACTTTCCACCCTAACTCTCTATCCTACTCTCTATCCCACCCACTCATAAATCCATTCCCTATCTACCATACCTAACTTACTACACTAAGGTAGAGTACCAAGTATGGTAGTAGATTAGAGGGTAGGGTAGACAGTAAGGAGTGGGGTATGTGTAGGATATGGAATGAGGTTGAGATGCGTAAGGTAAGATAAGGTTAGGTGGCATGTGGGGTAGAAAATAAAATAAAATAATAGGTAGGGTAGATAGTAAGGACTAGAGAGATAAGATAATATAAGTAATAGATAATGAGGTAAAGAGTAAAGAGGCGTAAGGTAGAAAATGAGATAAGGTAGGTAGTAGAATAGAGAGAGGTAGTGCAAAGAGTAGAAGGTAGGAATGGGTTAAGGTAACAAACAATAGATAGAGCAATAGATAGTATGATAGAAAATAAAAAGAAACAAGATAGGTAGTGAGGTAAGGTAAGGAATTTCTACCTTAGCTTACTTCCTATCCCACCCACTCATAAATCCATTCTTTATCTACCATACTTAACTTACAACACTACGGTAGGGTACCAAATATAGTAATAGATAGTAGAGTAGGGTAAACAATAAGAAGTGGGGTATGTGTAGGATATGGAATGAGGTTGAGATAAGTAGGGTAAATAAGGTTAGGTGGCATGTGGGGTAGAAAATAAGGTAAGTTAGTAGGTAGGGTAGACAATAAGGTCTAAGTAATAGATAATTGGGTAAAAAGTAGAGAAGGATAAGGTAAAAAATGAGATAAGGTAGGTAGTAAAGTAAAGAGTGGTAGTGCAAAAAGTATAAGGTAGGGATGATAGTGATGTCTAATAGGGTAAGATAACAAGCAATAGATAGCATGTTAGAGAATAAAAAGAGACAAGGTAGGTAGCGAGGTAAGGTAACCCTATCTTCCTCTCTATCCCACCCACTCATAAACCTATTCCTTATCTACCATACCTAACTCACAACACTAAGGTACCAAGTATGGTAGTAAATAGTAGGGTAGGGTAAACACTAAGGAGTGGGGTATGTGTAGGATATGGAATGAATTGAGATGCATAGGGTAAGATAAAGTTAGGTGGCATGTGAGGTAGAAAATAAGATAAGATAGTAGGTAGGATAGATAATAAGGGCTAGTGAGATAAGATAATATAAGTAATAGATAATGGGATAAAGAGTAGAGAGGAGTAAGGTAAAAAATGAGATAGGGTAGGTAGTAAATAAAGAGGGGTAATGCAGAGAGTAGAAGGTAAGAATCGATTAAGGTAACAAGCAATAGATAAAGTAGATAGCATGGTAGGTAACGAGGAAAGGAAAGGAATTTCTACCCTAACTTACTCCATATCCCACCCACTCATAAACCCGTTCCTTATCTACCATACCTAACTTACAACACTAAGGTAGGGTACTAAACATTACTCCATATCTCACCCACTCATAAACCTATTCCTTATCTACCATACCTAACTTATAACACTAAGGTAGGGTACCAAACATGGTAATAGATAGCTGGGTAGGGTAGACAGTAAGAAGCAGGATATGTTTATGATATGGAATAGGTTGAGATGAGTATGGTAGATAAGGTTAAGTGGCATATGGCGTAGAAAACAAGGTAAAATAATAGGTAGGGTAGATAGTAGGATCTACTGAGGTAAGATTAATATAAGTAATAGATAATTAGGTAAAGAAGTAGAGAGGGGTAAGCTAGAAAATGAGATAAGGTAGGTAGTAGAGGAGAGAGGGGTAGTGTAGAAAGTAGAAGGTAAGGGATGATAATGATGTCTAATGGGGTAAGATAACAAGCAATAGATAGCATGGTAGAGAATAAAAAGAGATAAGGTAGGTAGTGAGATAAGGTAAGGACTTTCTACCTTATCTTGCTCTCTATCCCACCCACTCATGAACCCATTCCCTATCTACCATACCTAACTTACAACACTAAAGTAAGGTATCAAGTATAGTAGTAAATAGCAGGATAAGGTAGACAGTAAGGAGCGAGTATGTGTAGGATATGGAATGAGGTTAAGATGAGTAAGGTAAGATAAGGTTAGGTGGCATGTGGGGTAGAAAATAAGATAAAATAATAAGTAAGGTAGATAGTAGGGTGTAGTGAGATAAGATAATATAAGTAATAGATAATGGGGTAAAGAATAGAGGGATAGTGCAAAGAGTGTTGTACAATAACATGTGAGATAGATAACAAGAAAAGGTAAAGGAGGGGAAGGAAATAGATATGAGATAAGGTAGGAATGATAGTAATGTCTAATGGGATAAGGTAACAAGTAATAGATAGCATGGTAAAGAATAAAAAGAGACAAGGTAGGTAGCGAGGTAAAGACTTTCTACCCTAGCTTACTTTCTATCCCACCCACTCAAACTCATTCCCTATCTACCATACCTAACTTATTACACTAAAATAGGATAAAATAGTAGATAAGGTAAAAGGTAGGGTAAACAATAGATAGTGAGGTAAAAAGTAAAGAATTAAGGTAAGGTAGATAATAGAATAAAGAGGGGTAAGGTTTGCCCTACCTTTACTATCAACCTTACCTGCTATCTTACTCTATTTTCTACCCCACACACCCTACCCTACCCTACCCTACCCTATGCATACTCAACCTTAAACTTTAAACCTAACTCCACTCTTACCCTATGCCATTATTTATTTTCTACTCCTTACCCCCTTTCTATCTGAACTTACTCCATACCTTAACTTGTGACCTTACTCACTACTCTTTTTATTACCTTACTTTTTACCTTACCCTACCATACTCAATACCCAACTTCTCATTACCCTTCCATATGCTATCCACTGAAGGATAAGGTAGGATATAGGATAGAGTAAGGTAAGGTTGCATGTGGGATAAATACCAAGATAGGGTATGGAAGTAAAGTTAATAATGAGATAGGTAACTAGATGATAAGGTAAGTTAGCTTACTAGGTACTTGACCTACTTATTATCCCACCTCACTAAACCTTACTATCTACCTTACTCGTTATTTCCTATTTTCTACCCCACATACTACCTTCCTTTACCCCTATGCATACTCAACTTCCTGCCTTACCTATCCTTACTCTCTACATCATGCACACCTACTCACTACTCAACCTTCCTTATCCAACTTGCTACCCTATCTTTATACCCTACCCTACATTATCTACTACCTACCAAAGGATAGAATAGAAAAGGGTAGGGTAGGAATGAGGTAAGGTTGCATGTAAGTAGATATCAAAGGAAGGTACAGGAGTAAAGTTGATGATGAGATAAGATAACTAATACTTCTTACCAACCCCTAGATTCTACTATTTATCCTGTTTGCTATCTTACTCCATTACCTATCCTACCTTAACTTGCTATACTATCTCACTACCTTACCTACCTAACCTATTCACCACTCAACTCTCTTCCTTACCCAACTCGCTACCTTATCTCCCTATCCGACTTTATATTATCTACTTCCTAGTTAGGCAGGGTAAATTAACCTATTAGGTGCTTGACCTACTTATTATCCCATCTCACCAAAGGCTACTATCTACCATACTTGTTACCCCCTATTTTCTACCTTACATACTACCTTATTTTACCCCTATGCATACTCAACTTCTTGCCTTACCTATCCTTACTCTTTACCTCATGCCCACCCACTCACTACCTAACCTTCTTCCTTACCCAACTTGTTACCCTAAGCACCTAGTAAGCTAACTTACCTTACCCAACTAGGAAATAGATAACATAAAATACGATAGAGATAGACAGGGTAGCAAGTTGGGTAGGGAAAAGGGTTAAGTAGTGAGTGGGCAAGGTAAGATAATGAGATAGTGTAGCAAGTTAGGGTAGGATAAGTAATGTAGTAAGATAGCAAGTAAGATTTAGAGTTTAGGATTTAGGGTAAATAATGGAATCTAGAGGTTGGGTACCTTGCCTAACCCACTCATTACTCAAATCTCTTCCCTACCCAACTTGCTATCCTAAAACTGAATTACGCCGATCATATGTTTTTTCCCCGTAGTTACTGCCTTCCACTAAGTCAGAATAAATTAGCGCTCACTGCTTACAGCTAAAATTATGTAAAAACAACGGTTAATGCCTTATTTATAAAATTAGTGATTATATATTTTTAAAATTTTATAATTAACATTATTATCTCATTATTTTTATTTTTATTATAATTATTAATCATTTCATTCACTTATAATATCAAAATAAATATAAAAAATATTGAAATAAATTATTAAATCTCATCTTAATAATATTAATTGCTATCCTATCTCCCTATCCTACTTTATGTTGTTTATTTTCTAGTTAGGTAGGATAAGTTAACCTATTGGGTGCTTGGCCTACTTATTACCCCACCTCATTAAATGCTACTATCTACCCTACTTATTATCTCTTATTTTCTACCTCACATACTACCTTACTTTACCCTTATGCATACTTAACTTCCTACCTTACCTATCCTTATTCTCTACCTCATGCACACCCACTCACTACTTAACCTTTTTCCTTACCCAACTTGTTATCCTATCTTACTACCCTACCCTACACTATCTACTTCCTACCAAAGGATAGAATAGACAAGGGTAAGGCAGGAATAAGATAAGGTTGCATGTAGGTAGCTATCAAGAGAAGGTATGGGAATAGAGTTGATGACAAAATAGGATAACTAATACTTCCTACCTAACTCCTAGATTCCACTATCTACCTTATTTATTATTTTACTCTATTGCCTACCCTACCTTAACTTGCTACACTATCTCACTACCTTACTTACCTTACCCACTCACTACTCAACCATCTTCCCTACCCAACTCACTATCTTACCTACCTCCCTATCCTACTTTACTCCATTTCACTAAATGCTACTATCTACCCTACTTATTATCTCCTATTTTCTACCTCACATACTACCTTACTTTACCTCTATGCATACTCAACTTCCTGCCTTACCTATCCTTACTCTCTACCTCATGTACAACCATTCGTTACCTAACCTTGTATGATCATTAATCTTAGGTTCTGAAGGCCTTCAATATTTTCTGGGATATTTTTCCATACATATATCAGCTCACTCAAATCCCGTAACTCAAGTCGTCTTAAGCTATTGAAGAAATTCTATTTTTCAAGTCTTCCAAAATCAAATAGCACTTGTAGTGAATTACAGCAAACCACTTCCAATGATTCTCAATTAAGTAAATGTCGAATCCAAAACAAGGTCCTCTTGTCTATTCCACGGGTGGTAGATTGAGACAATGATGCTTGTAAAATTCATCCAAAACCTTATTATATGAATCCTTACCCACTCACTACTCAACCATCTTCCCTACCCAACTCACTACCTTACCTACCTCCCTATCCTACTTTACTTCATTTCACTAAATGCTACTATCTACCCTATTTGTTATCCCCTATTTTCTACCTCACATACTACCTTACTTTACCTTAATGCATACTCAACTTCCTGCCTTACCTATCCTTACTCTCTACCTCATGCACACTCATTCATTACCTAACCTTCTTCCTTACCCAAATTGTTACCTTATCTTACTATCCTACCCTACACTATCTACTTCCTACCAAATGATAGAATAAAGAAGGATAAGGCAGGAATGAGATAAGGTTGCATGTAGGTAGATATCAAGGGAAGGTATAGGAGTAGAGTTGATGGCAAAATAGAATAACTAATACTTTTTACCCAACCCCTTGATTTCACTATCTACCCTATTTGTTATCTTACTCTATTACCTACCCTACCCTACCCTAACTTACTACGCTATCTCGCTACCTTACTTACCTTACCCACTCACCTTACCCACTCATTAACTAAACCTTTTTCCCCACCCAACTCGTTACTCTACCTATCTTCTCACCCTATTTTATGTTATCTACTTTCTAGTTCGGTAAGATAAGTTAGCCTACTAAATGTTTCACTTACTTATTATCCCACCTCACTAAACCCTGCTTCTACCCTACTTATTATCCCATATTTTCTACCTCATATACTACCTTTACCCCTACTCGACTTCATGCCTTACTTATGCATACTTGACTTCATGCACACCCACTCCCAACCCTACCCTACCCTACCCTACTTCCTACCAAAGGATAAAATAGAGAAGGTTAAGGTAGGAATGAGATAAGGTTGCACATAGGTAGATATCAAGAGAAGGTACGGGAGAAGAGTTTGTGAGATTGGATAACTAGTACTTCCTACCTAACTCCTGGATTCCACTATCTACCCTACTTGCCATCTTACTTCATTATCTATCCTACCCTAACTTGATACACTATCTCACTACCCTACTTACCTTGCCTCACTCGCTACTCAACCTTCTTCCCTACCCAACTCACTATCTTATCTCACTATTCTACTTTATATTATCTACTTCCTACTCTACCTTATATTACTACCCATTACTACCCTATCATACACTATCTACTTCCTACCAAAGGATAGAATAGAGAAGGGTAAGGTAGGAATGAGGTAAGGTTACATGTAAATAGATATCAAAGAAAGGTATGGGAGTAGAGTTAATGGTGAGATAGGATAACCAATACTTCCTACCTAACCCCTAAACTCCAATAATCCTACTTGTTATCTTACTATATTACCTATCCTACCCTAACTTGCTACACTATCTCACTATCCTACTTTACCCGCTCACTACTTAACCCTATTCCTATCCAATTTGCTATCATATCTCATTATCCTACTTTATATTATTTACTTCCTACTTTACCCTTAAACTCCATTATCTACCATACATGCTACCTTACTCTATTCCCTTCCTCACATCTTCCCTACCCAACTTATTACCCTATTTCACTACCTTATCTTATGCTACTACTTTCTACTCTACCCCTAGACTTCATTATCTACCCTATACACTACCTTACTCCAATCCTTACTTTACCTAACTTACTATCCTATCTCACTACCTTACATTATGCCATTTACTTTTACTCTACCCCTAGACTCTATTATCTACCCTATATGCTACCTTACTCCATTCCTTATCCTACCTAACGTGCTACCCTATATCACTACCCTACCCTATACTATATACTTGCTACCTTACTCTATTCCCTATCTTACCTAACTTGTTATCCCATATCACTATCCAACCCTCTTCCCTACCCAACTTGCTGCCCTACCTCACTACTTTATCTTATGCTTTCTACTTTCTCCTCTACCCTACAAATTATCTACTTTTTACTCCATTATCTATCCTACATGCTACATTACTCCATTTTCTACCCCACTTCTTACCTTACCCTACCCTACTCACCACTTATCCTCTTCCTTAGTCAACTTGCTACCTCGTCTCACTACTTTACATTACGGTACCTACTTCCTAACCTATCCCAATTTAAGATTAGAGTTTATGGTTTATGAAATGTTTGTATTTTCGGGTTTCAAGGATAAAAGTATTTTAAGGGGTATGTTTTTATAAGTTTATGATTTAGTGTTTAGCTCACTCTTTACCTTACTTTATCCCATCCTATCCCAATTATTACCCTACCCTATCTTTACCACTATCTACCTTACTTTCTAACCTATCCCAACCTATAACTCCCTATTAGTATAGGGCTTAGGACTTTGGGGATTTAAGATTACAGTTTATGGTTTATGGAATGTTAGTGTTTTAAGGTTTTAAGGATAAAAGTATTAGGGATGTTTTTACAGGTTTATGGTTTAATGTTCAGCTCACTCTCTACTCTACTTTATCTCATCCTACCCCTTATCTTTATCCCATCCTATCCCAGTTATTGCCTTACCCTTTACCATACCTTACCCACTACCCTACCCCACTAACCTACTTCCTACCTCACTCCTTTCTACCTTACTCCCTACCCTGCTTATTATCCTACTCCACTCTATCCTTACTACCCCAAATCCCTACCTTGCTCACTAGTTTACTCTACTTACTACCTTACATTACCATACTTATTACTTGCATTACCCGCACTACCATACCCAACTCACAACCCCACTACCCACTATCTATCTTATTTGTGACCCTAAATCCTAAAGTACCTTATTCTCTGCCATACCTCACTATCTATCTTATTTGTTACCCTATCTTACAACCACAACTCTTTACTATAAGGTTTAAGGTTTTGGGAATTTAGGATTTTAAAATGTGTTTAGGATTAATATTTTAGGGTATGTGTTTAAGATTTTAGGGTTTTAAGGTCTATGGTTTTGTAGGGTTATGATTTAGGGGGTTTGAAGTTTAGGATGTTAAAGGGTAGGGTTATGGTTATGGTTATGGGGGTTTTGGTTTTAGGATTTATGATTAATGTCGTAAGGTTTAGGGTCAGGATTTTAGGATTTCAGTTTTAGGTCCAGGGTTTTGAGTTTATGGGTGTTTTGGGATATTCATTATTTACTCCACTTACTACCTATTTGCTCTCTATCCTACCCAATAGTACCCTATCCAATAAGTGTTTTGGCATATTCATTATTTACTCCACTTACTACCTACTTGTTCTCTACCCTACCTAATAGTACCCTATTTCATAACCATAACTTGCTACCCCATTAGCTTAAACCCTAAACCTATGGTAACCTCCTTACTCAGTACCCTATTATCTATCCTACTTACTACCCTATTCTATAATCATAACCGCGTACTACCATAGATTTTAGGGTTTAGGATTTATGTTTAGAGTATTGGATAGTTTTAGGGTTTCAATGATTTAACATTTAAGGTTGTGTTTTATATGGTTTTGGGGGTTTATGATTTAGTGTTTTGGGGTTTAGATTTTTAGGGTGTTGGAAGTTTAGTATTTTGTATGTTTTCGTATTTAGGGTTTAGGGTTTGTGTTCTTAGGTTTTAAGGAAGCATTTAAGGTTTTGGAGTTTTAAAGTTTATGGTTTTGGGGGGTTAATGATTTAAGATTTAGGATTTGGGGAATGTTTGGGTTTAAGGGGATTTAAGGTTAGGGTTTAGATTTAGGATAGGCACTATGGTGTTTCAGAAGGCATTTACCTTTACTTTCACTTTCAAGCATTCTAATTTTAACTAATATAAATAAGCAGCAGTGAATTTATTTAACAATATTTAAAAATTATCTTATTTATATATAAAAAAGGTTAAGATATAGCATGAAAATTTGGAAAGAAATGACAATACTAAGGTCAATTAAACATAATAGAAATAAAACTGATATCACAACATACCTTTGGCATAAACTGCATCCACAATGGGCTTCCATGCTTCAACTTGCAATGGATCTTCGGGAAACTGATTAAAATTAAGATATGATCATATGAGTATCTATAAAATGTATAAAATTACCCTTGAGCAGTGTCAGAAAATCCAGTAGCCTCAGTTATTAAAAGCCCACCGGTTGAAGTTCACTGAGAGTAATATTCTAGCATGTGGGTGGGAATGTCGTTGTAAGACCTCTGTCTAGTTAAGGGTGCCAAAACCATCCTGAAATATATATTCAAAATAAATCATTTTATTTGAAAAATATACTTGGAACTTCTCCATGACCCACTAGAATTTGAATGGCATATTCTTATAAACTTATGTTTCTTGTCAATTAGCAGGCATTTTCTTGCAGCACTGCAAATTTTCTGTGTCGGATTGTTTTCAATTTGATTCCCTATGCAAGACCAAATTGAGTACTTATAGAATTGAAAAGTATAGATGACAGCCCTCCCTTTTTACTTAAGTACTAAGAAGGAAACACCACAATTGGTTTCTGAACTTACATTTTGCCAGTTCTTCAACAAGGAAACAAGGAAATTGACAATGCAATACTCAAATTTTCTCTGTCAGGTGGTTTTCTATTTAAATCTATGCAAGACCGAATTGAGTACTTATAGAATTGAAACGTATAGATGACGGCCCTCTCTTTTTACTTAAGTACTAAGAAGGAAACACCACAGTTGGTTTCTGTCGGTTCTTCTTCAACAAGGAAATAAAAGAAATTACCAGTTCTTCTTCAACAAGGAAACAAGGAAATTGACACTAAGTTGCACATTCTAGAAGATCTGCTTCTCCTCCATTGAGTAGTTCCTAACAGCAACACCCATATATAGAACTTTCTTTAGAAGCTTTACCACTGCCTTTGTCTCATTAACTTCGGACTCAAACGATTCTTGATGAGTCGCTAAAGTAGGAAATTTACCTACCTTCATGTCCTCAAAACTTTAAATACATAAACTACCAAGATTTCTTTTATATATCACGAGCAACTTTAATATGACTTTTATCACAAAAACTCCAAGGCATCAAGGGTTCATTAAAGGAGATTCTGATTCTACAACATAAGGACAATTCATAAGTCAGATGGAGTTAAGCTACCATACTAAACCAATGAGATCTGGTGTCCCTTAGTATCACCATTTAACTATGTTCACTCTTCCTAAATGCCCGGACCAATTTTTAAACTAGGCAGAAAGAAGCATGAAATACTGAAATCTTCATACTATCTCATGAATACAGATATTTGAGAGCACTAACACATACAGAAGCTACTTGCTTGCCTTATTTGAGCCTGGGCCCAAAAGAAAAGCATGGTACTTCTTGGCAAGCTCCTTGTTTTTGTTAAGTTTTTTCCGTGCGCTTCCACATCCATGGAATCCAAACCTATTTTTTTTGCCTGCAGTAGATATGATATAAATACACTAATTTACAAAACCTCAGAACAAACTAACAGCTCAAGTATAAACCCTTCCTTCTTACATTAAAGATCCATTAGAATAATTCACTACAAGAAAATACATTTTTATCAATGGTCAAGACCATCAATAAAACTAACCTACACTTATTTATTTGCCTGTCAATAGTTGTTGAAACAAAGGGTGTCACAAATAATATATTCTATGGCTAGTGGCCATTGATAAAAACATTTGCCCAGCATTAACATTTAGATGACCGTCACAGATAATCAGTAACAGTTCCATGAGTACTAACTATAAGTGACAGTCTTTGGCCATCAAAATTTGTGACTTTATGCAGCTGTCACTAATAATTTTTTTCTATAGAAATAAAAGATTATAATCATTATCTTATAATTAAAAAAAACCCAAAAATGACTTATGAAAGTAAAAGCATCTTGCACTACAGTTTTCCCAAATTGTTTAAATTTCACAAGCTAGTTTAGGAAGTTTAACAACATATAATTAAATGACAATAAAACATTTATCAATATTTTCTCCAAAAAACTCAATTAAAGTTTCAGTTGTAATCAAAATATTAAAAAAACCATCTATAACACATTGTCTCCTTAAGTATCTTAAGTTAACATAATGGTAAAAACTACCATTTGTACTTCACAAGTATACCTATTTCAACCTCCTAGAAATTTATAAAGCAAATAGTAGAGTGAAATCTAAGGACAAAATACAGATTAATTTCAAATTAACTAGAGATCGTATTATCATAAACTAACCAATGCTAATTTTCTATTCATATCATACCAAATTTAATATTCCACTACATGAGAAATTCATTTCTAATTTTCTATCTAAATTAACTAACAACACAAAAAAAAAAATGATAAGAATCTAACTATTTATTATTGAGTGATTTGAATCTTGGTCCCAACACTAGTTTCCCTAATTGCAATGAACATCGATGCTCTGAGTTCCTCTATAATCCAAATCAAAAGGACCTTAAAACTCATATAATGAGAAAATTAATAATCATACATTATTTTTAAACCAGTTGGCTTTTCCCTAATCAGAATTTTTGCAATAAGAAACTTAAATAATCTTAAACTCATGAATAATTTGAAGATCAAACAAAGTATTGATAAAATCATTACAAAACGAAAATGCCTGTAAATGGCTCTTCAACAAAACTTCATGAAATGCCCTACTGCAACACAATGTCTCTTTCTCACACTTCTAGACTACGTCAGAAATAATCAAATTTGGTTGTTTTTTATCTAAGTTGAGGAATTGTTTAACCTATCCTTTAAAGATGAAAAATACTAATAAAATTATGTTGGAACCTTCTTCATTCTATTTAAAACATTGGGATGAATCAATAATCTATAAACCTCTTGCTGTAATTTTTCTTCAAGGAATTAAATCATTTTGACAACTATGTTGAATGCATAAATATTGACAATTATGAATAAAAAAGACTCAGAGGAGTAATGAACTCTAAAGCTGAAGCACAAATCTCAGTAAGTCAACCAGAATCATATATTTCCTAGGCCCTACAACTTGTGCTGGAAAATATAAATTGAGAATTGAGAAGTTAAAGTAAGAACCAGAGAGAGAGAGATTGAAGGCATCCAAAAAGAAACGTGGGCAGCAATAGGTGACAGCAATAATAAAAGCATTTTTAGTTTTACTAGGAATAATTGAATCCCATAGGTACCACAAACAAAAGGGTCTTGCTCAAATTGTCAGAGACTCACACAAGCAGACACTTATTTTAATGCACGGGTCTAACATGAATCCTAAAATTAGAGAGATAGCCAACCAGAATTCAGAGAATAAGATTCGGCTTATGTGCATATCCGTTCATAATTGTCAACACTTATAACTTTCCTATTGAAGGGACTCAACACATACTTATGTACATATGGAAAACCACAAATTATTGGTATATATGCATATGCATTCACAATCAGAAGGGTAATAAACAAGAATTCTAAACTAATCTATAAAAGAAAGATGCCATTATTTGCATTCCTCTGTCACATACAGAGAGGAGGCAGAGAGACCAAGACCCAGGCTAGTCCCAACAAATAACGATTTTATAAGCATGCCAAACAAATTATTTGTTGCTGCATTAAAAATTCAAAATTTTTCTTTTTGGAATTAGCCAAATGAATGAGTTTTTATTTGAAAGAGTAAAATTGTCACTTCGTTCTAGAAATAAAACCTCATAAATGCACCAATTATCATTGGTATAGCACACAACTGGAAACCCCTATGGCATTCTACCCCATCAACGATATCCAGCCACTCAGTAAAACATCCAATCAAGGCACTAAGGCATATACTCACCATCAAACTTAATTTGAAACAAATGAATTAATTTAAATTATTAAGAAAATCCTACAATAAAAAAAAATGAAATTAACCAAGCTCTCAATGTTTACCCTAAAAACCAAGAGGAAACATAATAGTAAGCAAGAGTATGAAATTATCAGTATGTGATAAACTTGGAAATTTCAAGTTCAGACCATGTACAATAAATTTTACCTTGTACATGTTAGGGACAAGCTCCTAGAATTTCCTCATTCATTGACTTAAACGAGTTCTTCTCACCTGTGAGTAGTTTCTTTTCAGAATCATCTTTCAACAAATCATTAAAAACTTCAAAATATAATGAAATACTTTCCATAGTTTTTGACAAAGTAGAGAAAAAAAAATTAAAAACTACAACATAATATCATACCCAAGGCTACAAGGATGAGTAGCACAGCCACACTTTGCTTTGATTTTAACTCTCTATTTTGAGTATGAAAACTTCTCATTATAAACAAACAAAAGATCAAAATAAGAAGAAAAGAGATTAAAAGCTGAGAAATATACATTGAAAAAACCAAGATTTTATAGGTATCTTGTGCTGTTTTCATTACATATTGAGATTTTATAAGAGATTTGATCCCTTGCTCTAGGAAACATAAATCCAAAACTACTCTCTATCATCACAAAGATCATGATAATCTTTAGACTTGACCAATGAACAGAAAGTGTAAATGGCCATTTGAAAATTTGAAATTCAAGTTCAATATCTTCATTAACGTAAGTTACTTGCAATTGCAACCGAAAGTAGTTTGCAAGACAAGTAAAATTACCTAACATGATAAACAAGTAAGTACTCTTGCCTTTATTTTGATTAACATAATTAGTGTTGCCTTATAAAAAATTAAGACATTATAAAACTCTAATGAAACAATAAACAACTATAATAAAATATGCTATTATATCTAAGTCATCTCCAAAACTGCATAAACAGATGTGTAAGTTAAGAAATTCCGCAGGGGGGTTTGAAAACTTGTTATATACCAAGATACTCTTTGTATATGGTCCATAAATTATTCAAGCTCCTTGATTTATGTCCATTTCAAAATTAGTTGATTAAGCATTTAAATCAGTGTAAGAATAGAATTTGACATATCTGAATTACATAAGATCATACCTTGTTACGTGGTTGTATAAGTCCAAACTCTAAACAATCCATGAAATTTTATTAAACTTATTCTCTACTCCTGCTAGCAAACAAGATCATATGCTAATTGAAAAATGAAATATCAATCAAAAAGATAATCTCAAAAAAGAAGTGCCTATTAAAGACCCATTTAGTATAAAAATGAATTATCTTACTTAAAGATACTTGACTGCTAGAAATTGGAAATGTTGTAATCCATGAATGCATCTTTTCACCTGATCTACATGTAGAAACATAGATTAATAAGTAAATCTCTGTTATCTTAACTACTGTTCAATAATAGAATCATAGATATCTAAACTTGTAATTAAGAGTAGATGAGATCATGCCAACACTTACTAAGATTGTGTAGATGGATCAGAAATAGAGCCTTTTTTCTTTTCTTCAAGACACAATAGATGCATGATTCAACATCTCTACTAATTAGAGAAGAATTAAATTTATTAGAACACCAAATAACTTGCTATTGGCAAAGCTTGAAGCATAAAAGAGTAAACTAAAAGGGAAGTCCAACAAGAGCTATTGTAAAAACTAAGAAAAGAATCAAGTTTAATCAATATTTCTCGTGTCATTGATTAATTCATAAATCTTCAAGGCAATTCAATATAGCAAAAGGCATTTGTTGCTGCTTCCTCTACTTTAAATAATATGGTAAAATATCATAGCATATTAGTTCAAATATGATAGTGAACATGGAGACATATCTTTCTCTTAACTTCCACTGTGCAACCATTTCATTCTTTTGTAATCTATTGTACCAGTAACTACTTGCAATTATAATCTAATTTTTTTTAAAGAAAAATCTTTTCAGTGAAATAACTAAAATTTGGATTTTTGGTTTTTATACATTATAATAATAGTATAATTGAATAGCAATTCCATTGTATTCTTATCTATAATATTATGTATTCATCCAAATGAAACTTTTGCTAAGAAAACATTAAAATTAGCTCACAATTTGGAACCCACTTTTGAATACCTGTGCATTAAACCACAAAAATATGTTTATGGGTAACATGACTATACCATGTTGACTTTACAATTTCAATTTTTTCAATGAAAAACAAAATAAAACTATGAAGGTTGGTTGAATATTAGTGGTAAAAAAATAATTATTAACTATGAGTGCAAAGAAGTTAATCTTCTAGTACATATTTTATAAATATAAAAGTAACAGCTTCTGCAGACATTGATAAGTTCTTTCAGATCATTATTATAATATATACACATTACTTATGGTCTTTAAAATGGTATATATGAAATAAATATATAATCACAAATTTGAAAATAGCTTTGTTCGTGAGTAAAACACCAAGTTTAGTGTCATTACACAAGGAATCAGGTAGAATTTTGCATAGGCGTAGATGTTTAAATGTTAAGTTAAAATTTGCATAGGTAGTTCTTCTAGGCAATAACACAAACAAATTAAATACCCATTGGACCAACACTTAAATTTGAGCAAAAGAGAAAGTATTATGGAAGAAATTACCAAAAAAAAAAGTGCTGATGAGAATTGCAGTAAAAAGTTAAAAGCCATGTCGAGACACAGAGAAGGAGAAGGAACATTATCGATACCCTTGAAAATAAAGCTAGAATTGAAAGCCTTTCGGGGGAATCACAAACAAGAATGCCAAATCAGAAGTCTCTTATGACTTATTTAATTCAGGAAAAGAACCACCCGAGCACAAATCGAATGTAAAAGAGTGAAATGCTATATCACAAACCTCAGATGGCCAAATGAATTCAGAAGCACAAACAGAACGTGAAAGAGAGAATCATACCTGATTATTCTCAAGCAAGGAGCCGATGAGAATCAAATAGCAAAAATTCCAAAGTCAGATGAGAAGCTTGAGCATCAACAGTACTGTATAAACCTTTGAGAAACAAAAAAAGCAACGACGTAACTGATGAACTCTTCAAAGAAAACAAAATGAGACCTAATCAGGAGGAAGAAACAGTGATAGAGATTGAATACCCTCAATTGCGATGGTTGGTGAGCGATTACACCAACAATTATGATGGTTCACAGGAAAAAATGGAATCAGATTCGCACAAACTCAAAAACTATTTGAATCTTTCGATCTTGCCAACATCGTAGTCGCAAAATCAGAGAAACTTTTTTTTCTACAAAAAATTAAAGTAAAACCCAAAATCAAACTACGAATAATCATAAGTAAATTTAGATAGGTATCTCCATATACATAAAAAGAAAAAAAAATTCAATTCAGCATAAGTCTTTGAATCGATCAGGAGGAAGGTTTCGTAAAATCCCCAAAAAAAAAAAAAAGACAGGAATCAGATACGCACAAATTCAAAAGCTATTCAAATGCCATTTGAATCTTTTGATCTTGCCGACATCATAGTCGACATAATCAAAGAAACTTTTTTTTTCCCTATAAAAGATCAAAGTGAAACCCAGAATCCAACTATGAATAATCGTAAGTAAATTTACACAAGCCTCCATATATGTAAAAAAGAATCATTTCTTTATAAGTTTCTAGTATCTCGATTTCCAGTCAGAGAAACAAACAAAACAATAAAACAAAGACCCATATCACAAATGGAATTGAAAAGGCGTAAAGATAACGAAGAGCCGAAAATCAATAACCGAGCTCAAACAAAACCTAGTATTATTCCGAGGGGAAGAACAGCTCTGGAAGCCACATCTGGGTCCTCTTCTCGTCGAAACCCATCCCCAAGAACATCGCCAAGACAAGAGAATAACGAAGACAGAAAAACCAAGAGATGACAATTCCGCGTCTCTCATCCTCCATTTGCGTCAATGTTCTCCACTTCGCCAAATTGTTTTCCAATCGCACAGTCCCAACTACCCTTTTCTTTCAAATTTCAATTCTCCTCCTGAACACTGATAGTGTCAACGTATGTTCGAAGTGAAGCGAAGAAAATGAGTTTCAATATCTGTTTTGGGGTTTATATAGCAAGTGAAATGGAATACCACTGTGTGAACTGACGCTCCTAATAATTTGAACGGTCAAGACATTTCTGAATTATGACTGTTGGATTGTTTTCTGATCCAACGGCCATATTCCTTCCTTTCTTTGAAATGAAAGTTTTTTGGAAATAAATTCAATCTAACTAAGCGAAGGAGTGCTACGCACATACAAACTCCCGCGCTGTCAGTCTGACCAGCATTAGGCTTAATCTATAAATTTATAATTTATAATTTATAAAATAAAATAAACTTAGATATAATTTTTCATCTCATTTCGGTCAAATTAATTGAAATCCATATTTTCTATTTTATATATAAAATTAATTAATTATATAAAATGTAAAAATATAAAAATAATATATAATTAAAAAATTATACATACTCTAAAAAATCTATAACAAAACTCTAATAATGTTTCTCCTATTAATTTTTGTCTATATGATATTACACAATAAATTATACTCGTAATCCATAAATATAAAGATAAGAATATAATTATAAATTATTAAGATAGTAAAAAACATTTTACATATTTAATATGTTAAATGTAAGATGTTTAGGAGAAGAAAATTTCATATTTTTTATAGAAAAATTTATGTATCATTATGATAATTCTAAGTATCATTTTTTAATAATAAAGTATAAAGATTATACATCATTCTTCCATTTATATAAATAAAAATAAAATTTTCTTACAAAAAGTGTCTTCTGAAATACAAATAGAACCAAGTTGCTTTCTTAGTTTCCAATCTTAGTTGCTTTCTTTTAGTTGTATGTTCTCACAAATTTGAAAAGAATTTAATGTAATTAAAAAATTAAAATATTCATTAATTTATGTATTATTATGTCAATAAAAATTATTAAAATATTTTTAGTTTTAATGAAATTATTAACTCTTTAATAATGTTTTATCTTCTTATTTACTAATGATATAAAAATCTATACATTAATATTAAATCAAATTTAAACTATTTTTAAAATAGTTAAAAATCTACAATTTGGTAAAATTTATAAAGTAGTGCTATTATAAGTAAGTTATTAGTTGCATTTAATTTTATCACAAATTTTCATTCAATATATGTGATAAAGTTATTTTAAATCCTATTATAATATAATGGTAGACAACTAACATTTTATTAGGCAAAATAAGTGTAACTTGTGTTAAGGTAAGAACTTTATCGATCATAAAATCATAATTAAAATTATAATTAGCATCCATAATTTTATGCTTCATTCAATTACAATACACAATACTCACTTGCACAATTAGATAAGAAGAATAACATACAATACATACCCACTAAACTAGGCAGCTTAAATAAACTTTATTCAATGGCAACTTTACTCACAAAGGCTGGATCCAGGCATTGTATATGGAGAAAACTCAATTGAGAGAGGTCTCTATCTTTGATATCTAACCATTAATCTCTCACTCATTGGATACGAGAGACCCTAGTGCAAACCTAAAAAACTTTACTCATAATAATAACAAGAAGACCATACAAATAAAAAATTATGTTTAAATAAAAAAAAATAACAAAATCACTACATGCATTGAAAATGGAATCCAAAATTAGGTTCTGAATCTTTTATATCTATTGAATTACAATTTACAAACTTGCCTCGTCATTCTATTGATAGCTATTAATTTATATTTAAAATTTAATTTTAAATCTCACTTTTTATGTATATGGCATTATTGAGCAAAATAATAACAAAAAAAAGTAATTGAGTTTTTAATTCACTACATATTTAATGCTATTAATTTATCAATTAATCATTTTTTTAAGTTTATATTGTCTTTCACCATCTACTATCTTCCCTTATGAAGGAATTAAAACTCTCTTGCATTTTGACATATAATCTCTAAAATGAAATTATAACATAATATCACTAAACTAACTACTTTATGGATCATAACTCAACTTGATCTATATATATATAAAATTGTGCGCTTATGTATATTGAATATTATACAATATATATACTTAAAAATAAAAAAATTGTTTGAAAGATTTTCAATATTTAACTCTTTTTAAAAATTTTAAATTATATTATAAAATTTTATTATCATCATTTAAACTAGCCTCTTCACAAGTGCTTTCACATCTACTTAGAGACTTTTTCAATTTAAGAAAATTAAAATTTTTAATTATTACTACCATTAAGTTATTGACTATAAACATAACTTACATCAATAATAACATCTTTATAAGAAATAAAAATGTATAAAATTAAATAAATTATAATGACTATTTTATTATTATTAGAAAGAATAAATTATTTTTAACAAATATTTAAATATGCATGAAAATACATAATAAAGTGATAGAAACTGAATTTTGTAAAAAAAATACTTTTATTTTTAATTGTTAATAATTATATTTAAATAAGACATAATTCAAACTAAAATTTTATGATAAAATTAAAATATTTGGCTGCTAAAAAAAGAACATAATTATAAATATATTATTTTTCAATAATAATATTTAAAAAATAATCTTCCAATTTTTTAAAGATAATAAGAGTTTTTAACAATGTTAAAATTTTAAAGCTCTCAAATTAACATAACATATTAAAGGGTGATTAAAATTTTGTATCCTTAATTGTATGATTTGATAAAAGAAAATAAGAAATTAATTTTTAAAATAAAAAATTAGATAGCAAATTATTTAACAACTCCCATTATTAGTCTTATATATTTAGGAAGAGAAAGAATTGTAGTAAGTTTTCATGCAAATTAAATAAATGATGACTTATTTACTCTTATATGTTTAAACATGTTTATATAATACTTGGTTTTTTACGAAAAGGAAAAGGGGATACAAACACACCATTCCCCCTTATAGATAGATTATTTTTGTTCTATTTGAGAAATTTGATATAAAGAATTCTATTATAAATTAACTTAGAATTAACAAATATGATAGTGCAATTGTCCATTCATAATCATATTCACTTTGATTTATTCCAATGGTAATAGCAGGTCTTGCCAAATGATAATTTTTTTTTAGCTCATAATTTCATTGAATATAAGATTATAGTTACGATTAAAATATTAATTTTGAATGTCTTCTAAAATATACCTTTAGTATTTTCATTTTCTTTATATGTTTTCTTACACCTTCTTACCTGCTTCTTTTAAAAAAAATTGAAAACTTAAGGCATTATATAAATCATAAATATTATTGCATTAATTATAATATCTTTCTAACAAATAAAGACTTAAATTTTTATTATTGAGTGTATAGTTAAAATTTGAATAAATATTTATCATAAATTTTTTTGAAAAACTAAATTATATAGAAATATTTTATGATGTCACTTTGGTCCATAGATTTGTAACAACTCATGTAATTAATGCATATAAAATATAAATACAAATATTATATTATAGATTAAAAAATAAAATAAATCCATTTTTAAAATAATTTTTTTAACAATTAGATTGTTTTAGTCTCATATTAAATTTTATTTGTTTAGTTATTGTTCACATAATAATAACTTAAATTAATTACATTAAAAAGGTATTAAAAATAAAAAATAAGAAATGAACTTCATCCAACTTTTTGTAATAAAATCGGACAATTTTGCATATTAGTTTTATATTGAAATACTTTTTAGTGGTTAATTAATTTTATGATATTATAAATATAATTTTTACAAATTATTTTCTTTTTAAAATAATATAAAAAATAAAAGTTGGAAACCAAAACCCACCAATTTTGTAGTGGGTCGTTATAAAATTAAAAATAGATAAAATTTTCATGTAAAATATTTTAAAATTACATCCTAACCCCCCTTATAGTTAAATTGAAAGTGACCTATATTTGGTTCTTTGAGAAAAGAAAAAATGGGATCCAAAATTTTTCAATCCTCTTTTTATTAGTATAGATAAAAAAAATTAAACAATAAACTTCATGCAATTTTTTGCAATAACTTCGAACGATCTTGCTTATTAGTTTCATAATGAAATAATTATTTTTTTAGTAGTTAATTAATTTTATGATGTTGTAAATATACTTTTATAAATTAATTTCATTTTTAAATAATGTGAAAATTAAAAGTTGGAAATCAAAACCCTTCAATTTTGCCGTGGTTAGTCATTAAGCTAAAAATGGATATAAAAATTTTATATAAAATTCTTTAAATTCTGAAGGTGACTTAATGATTAATTAACTTTATAATATTTTAAAAATTTTATAGTTGTTAGTTATACAATAACCCCCTTGCATTTCAACTTATTTCATTTTTTTGGAAAAAGAAAAAATGAAGTCTAAAATTCTTTAATCCCCTTTATATTAGGAATTAGTATAGATGATCAATAAAATAAATATTTATGTTTCTTTAGATTAATGATAATATTATTGTTATTGAGAAAAATGTTAATTTGTATAAATATTATTACCATTGAAAACATAGGTATTTGTTATTTATAAAGTTATCAATAAAGTGTTTGCATAATAAATAGACTAATTTATAATTTATTATTTTAAATTTTTTTTGTATAATAAATAAATTAATTTATAATTTATTAACCTAATTAATAAGTTATAGCATCTAAAGATATTTCGTGTACTAACTTATTAAAAAAATAAGCTCTAATTTAATAAATTATGTTAAATAGCTTATAAATTATAAAGTCTATCTTTTTCAATTTTTTTAAATTTATTTTTATTATTTTTATTAATTTATAATATTATAAAATATAATTTATTTTATTTTATTATAATTATATCCTTATTTTAAACTATAAATATATAAAAATACACATGTAAATAAATATATAATGTCATAAAATATAATTAATTATATTTTAAGTAATTATATTTTTATTATAAATAATTATAAAATAAAATTTATATAAGTTTATAAAATATAATTAATTAAATATTAGATACCATATTTTTATTATAATTTTATCTTTAGATAAATATAAATTATTTAAATTTATATATCTATTTCTATTTAATATATCCTTTTATATCATTTTATAATTTTAACTAGTTCAATAGTTAATTTTATAAAATATTTCTTTTATAATCAATTAATTTATTAATTATTAACTAATTTATCAATTATTAACAAACTTATCAGTTACTTGTATGATACAAAGTCTTCATCTTAAAGGTAATAAGTTCAAAGTAAAAGGAAGTTATTTATTAGAATAAAAAATTTGTTATTATTTTATATTATGTAGTTATTTTATATTTAAAGTAGTCAAAAATTACTATTTAGTTCTACTATTTTAAAATATATGAGAACTATTTTTTGTACTTTAGGAAAAGGAAAACTGAACACCAAACTCATCAATTGCCTTCATATAATAGTATATATGATTATTCAAAATTATTAGTATAATATTTATATCTATTTTACAGTATTGTAACAAGTAAATAAATACTATAATTTTGAAGAGAAAAATGATATACCTACATCCAAAATGATGTAAGCTTTGTATAATTTCTAACAAGTGGAATGAGATCTTCAGTGAAACTCAATTGCAAATAAGTTATGGATGTGTATAATAAAAGTCTTTTAACTTTTGTGATGATAATTTTAGATCTACACAAATATTTTTATGATATGTCACAATTTCTTTTATATAAATTCATATATAAAAGGTATATAAAAAGGTATGGTTGTATAAATTAAGATTGTGATATGAAGTATTTTAAAAAAATTTCAACTTTTTAATGAAAAATTATGACTTAATATTATAAAATTATGAAATGTATAATTTTTTTGAGTATGTGAATTTTTTATTTTTTAATTTTTACTTTTCTTGAGAAAAGAAAGAATAAGAACAATTATATTGATTATTTTCCTTGAACATGACCATTATCATAAGAATATTTTATCATTGAAAAATGTTCACTTTAAACTACAATTACTGTCTAAAATATGAGTTTATTACCACAATCTTACTAAAGCGCTAATGATCTTAATAGTCCTCCACCTTATCAATGAATGTCTTTTTATGTCAAATTCATGACCTTTTAGGATGAAACATGGTACCAAATACATATCTTTTATTAATTCTATACTTCATAAATCATATTTCACATAAAATATTATTTTGTTAGTCATTTATAATAAAAAAAAATCTCAAGCTAGACCCAGAGTAAGGCAATATATCAAGAGAAATATTTTAATATGCTTTATGTGAAAATAATGATTTTTATTTCATAAAAATAAAGGTAAATATAATATGATATAAATAAAGATAGATATAGATTTATATTATTTATAATTTATATATTATTTAAATGCTATTGAATATTACAAACTTAATATAATATAATTTTTTATAATAAAATATTTTTAATTATTTAAAATTTTATTTAATTAAATTAATTTATTTTACTATATATTTTATTGTTAAAACTTATTAGTTTATAGTTTGAGAATTGTTTCTTTTCTTTTTTTATTTATTCTATTATTTTTTTTATTTTTTGCATCTACTTTATTATTTATAATTTAGATATTTATATTACTAATTAGTATATATATAATGTATAACATAGTGATTTAACTTATAAAAGTATACCTAGGACCTTTTTATAAGACTGTGGGCATTTATGATTATGTTAAAAGCTTGATAGATTTAGGGTTTCCCATTGTAGGATTGATCTTTAGACACAATAGAGAGAATATTGCTTACACTTGTATTAATGGCAATCACTTAGGCAAGATCTTTGTTAAAAGGGTTAAGTTATGAGTTAGCATTGACTAAGCTAACTAGATTTAAAGGCTAAATGTGATCCCTTCATTATGGCATTGTGTATGTTTGTGTATGGATGAGATCAAGATTATTTTACCTAACTAGGTTTAATTAGGTCAGATATTTTGGTCATTGTCATTTGCCTTAACTTCCCTCATATTCATTTACACAAATAAAGCAATAGCTTAGAGTTTAAATATATACTTTGGCATTTATGAGAACTCATATCTAGGTTTTACGTTGATGTGACTTGCTATTAAGATTGCTATCTCAGTCTTTAATTTTACTTTGGCAAAAAACTATTCATCTTTTTTTATCTTGTGTCTTTAATTGGTCTCTTTCCCTGACCATTAAATTATTGATGGTTCCACTTATTAAGTTATCTTAGCCATTCAAAGGAAATAGCACACACACGCACACACTCATATATTCTTTTTCTAATTCTTAGCTTATTATCAAGCTTCATTTTTAACCTTTATCCTTTGCAATTAAAGCTTTTTTTTGTTTATCAACGACTATTTCTAATATTCTTTCTCTTCATTTGTTCAAGTGCATTTTACAACATTTTTCTCTTGTCTTTTTTTAGTATTATGTTGTGCTTATAGTTTTTGTAATCATAAATGTTACCTTTATGTTTTCCTTATAAACTAGTATTCATTTATAAGCTTGTTCAACTATTTGTTTATTGTTTCTTTTGAGGTTTAGGAAAAATGATTCATTTTTAATTTTGATCTTAATAATGGTTATAGTTTTTCTTAAGTTATATTTTTGTTAACATAAGGTTTTAGTTGTGTCAATCAATTGAGCTTCTCGAGGTTAACCTTTATTCATGCTATTTTAGCTTTGCTATTCTTTCAACTTCCCTTGTACCTTAACCTTTAGTTTTCCTTATCTTTTTTAAGGTTCAACTTAATTATTAATGTCCCATCTTTCTTGTGTTATTGTGATTTCTCTATCTTTGACAAAATTTTCAACTTATTTTTTAACCTTTTTATAACAAAATGAATTATTTAGAGTTATTTTTGTTCTACCCCTTATTGTTATGATGGTCAATTAATCTAAGAACAACAAAGGTGTGGATTCAACCTTTTTCCATGTGGGTAGGCTGAAGGATTTAAGTTGGGTGAATACTAGTATTAAGAACACTGCTTCATTCAATTGATGGATTAATCTTAAAGAAATTATAGAGCTTTAGAAGCATTATTTGATCATAAAGGATATGGGTATAGAGTTTGTCTTAACTAAATAAAATAAATGGGCTTGTAGTTATGATACTTTATATTTTTTCATGTTTTATGGTGATATCATTCAACAGGTCAAAATTTCATCTCTTTTTCTATTTTGTAACAATACATAATGAAAATTTTAAATGTTTGTTCGACCTAACTAACTTGGAATACTTGGTATTTTTTTGGCTTATTCTAAGACCTTATGTGATAATGTGAAACCTAAGTCCTATAATCTTTATGTATTTTCCTATTTTTACACTTACTCATACCAGAGAAATAAAGGTTAGACTAATATTATACAAAGAATTGATCAAATCTTATTTAATAACTTGTATTCTTGTATAAAAAGTCAGAAAAAATAATTTTTTCTTGGTCCAAATAACGAATAATATAGAATCATCTTAGGTGATAGGCCAGCAATAGTTATACCTTGTTAAGTCGGTTAATGAGACAACAAACCTTCTTCCTTTTCGATTTAAAGATTTTACAAAAGATAACCAAGATACCATTATCTTAAGTGATAGGCAAGCAATAGTTGTACTTGTTAAATGGGTTAATGGGATAATAAACATTCTTCCTCTTAAATTTAAAGATTTTACAAAAAAAATGACCAAGATACCATTGTTTACCTTTTTTGCATGTGCTTATGAAAAGCCTCTTAATATTAAACTTGTATATAGTATGTATTCTTTAATATGTACAGACTTTATTTATATTTTTTTAATATTTTTTTATTTACAAAGCATTAATTGGGAATCAAAGTCTTCAACTTTTTACCTTTCATAATAGGCCTGATCAAGCTTGCTTTTATTTAGAAAACCTATTAAGAGAAAGAGAAAAAAGAGGGCGTAAAAAAAAAAGAAAGGAGTAAGTTCTACCTTAGTTAAAAAAGGAGTGAACAAGAAAACTTCAACCAATATTATTGCTATTTCAATGGCCAAAAAGACTTCAGTGGTGCAAGCCCTTGAAGTCCTTATTCTTTCATAGTTAAAAGCTTTATTGAAGAAGCAAGAGAAAAGGAAATAGAACATTAAGGTAATAAAGGAAAGTGCAAATGTCGATCATGTTAAACTTTATGATTTCAAGATAGTATTGATTAATGCTTCCCTTTAAGTTAGCATTCCTTAAAGTCTGTGGTATTGAAACATGGATTTTACTCTATGGATACGTGGCCAGCTTCTAACTTATATTAATTAGAAGAAAGACTATGATTATTTTATCAAGAATAGGTAAGGTTAGGCTTTTCATTTTATTATATTGGAGTTTGGTTGAGCCTTGTAGACTCTTCTTTGTGCTATTCCTGAGGTGGAAAAAGACAATAAGGCTTTTCCTCAAAGTAATTTAAAGGTGACTAAGAGAAAGCTAGCCACTACATGCAAGTCATTGGAAGAGAAAAGCTTAGACTTGGTTAACTTAAGGAAAAAAGGAGTTAGATTTATAAAAGAAATCAAAAAAGGAACAAAAGGCATAGTAAGAAAGAGTTATTTAAAAAAGACAAGAAGATTCTTGCTTAAGGAAACAAGTTAAAAAGGTTAATGCTAAGCTTCTAAGTTCTCAAACGGATTGTTAGCAACTATTCCAATTAAGTTTTGAAGAGGCAATTCATCAAATTCAACATTTTAACTATTTTGTCTTGATTGATTTATCAAAAATAGATAAAGAAATTATTTTTTAAGATTTATTGAAAAAGAGGAATGCCCTTTGATTTTTTTATTTCTTAATAAATGTTTACTAAATGTTCTTTTAATTCCACTTGGATAATTTCATTTACATTGTGATATGATTTTACTAGCTTTGCTTATCCTTGACAAACTGGGTTTATATTTTGGATAGGAATCTGAGATTTTAAAACATCCTTATTTGTAACCCTATGTTGATCAGTATCATTTATCTTTCAATCCTCCAATAACTTTTTCTCTTGAAAAGCCTATTTTTGTAGCTTATGATCTTAGAAGAAATTTGGCAAAAAGCCAAAATAGTAATAGTTCAAGTAGTGACAAAGATAGTTTGACATCAAATGACATAAATATGTCTGATGTAATGCCAAATTGTGATAACAAAGCCACTGAAACCGATTTAGCATCTATTGATGATATGGATAGCTCTAAGCATCTCCTGCCTAATGTCATGAGCCAACAGCTTTCTAGTCAAAATTATATGATGTACACTCGTCACTCTTGGCAAACATGTTATCCTTCCTACTTAACTTACTTGAGGCACTCTTAGTAAAGATAAAAAAACTCACAAGTTCATAAGTCACAATCAAATGTTATTAAAGCATTTGTGCATACCAAACCATAAAATCCTTCCACATATAAAGCCTCTAGACATAACGAGTCAATAGGGACAATTGAATAGGAAGAGAGATACTTTATTCGCTTAATGTATACCTTATTCTATAGTTTTTAATGTGTAGGAGATGGCCACAAGTTAACACACTTTAATCCCTATCTTAATGTCTAGGTGCCTTGCTAGGCCTTCTAACACTCCACTCCCTTAAAAGGCATTTTAAGTAAAAGGCCTCATATCAAAAGTAGATATATTTTTTTTGAACTATTATAAGCTCTTTTCTCAAAGCTTTAGGTGTTCGTTTCACTTAAAAATTAACTAACATGAAGATAAAAATGTAAAGATCACAAATATAGATTTCTCAAACTCCTCTAAATTCTCAAACCATTCTAAAATAATTAAAATACCTCTAAAATTGGAAAAATTGAAAAAAATAGTATACTGACCAAATTAATCCTAAATTTCAGCCATAAGACTATCACAATATGTTGGATTTTTTCACCAAGTCTCATTTTAATTTGAGCATGCTTACTTATTAAACTGTGATAATTACTAGTTTATGATATTTTCTCTCATTTCAAATGTTAATGCCCTTATTGATGCTTCAATCTAACATGGTTTCATGAAGAATTTACTTACTCTCTTGAAACTTCATGATGGTCTTTAGCCTACTCCTTTGAATTATTACCTCAACTACCTAATGTCTGCCTTTTTTAGTACTATGAATATTCCCCCATCTCGAATTTAGGCAGTCACAGCCTCAGCATTGGTATTCCTTTAGCAAAATACATCCTCTTTAAATTTCTTAAAGAGTTATCTCTGTAATCTCTTTTTACAATGTCCCAACACTTTTTAGTACCATTTACCCACAAGTTCTCTTAAACTCATTACCTTTGTAACTCAGTCAACAAGTAGTTACCTTGCAACTTTATGCTCACTACTACTGTAAATTATACAGATGCCACTTTTGTAGTAAAAGTTTGTATTAACTTTTTAGCTCATGAACAAAGCTTAACAATTTGAATTATCTACTAACAGGCATCTTGTACCTCATGTCTCATACCACTAGTACAAGAGATGAGACTTACACTTGATCTATGCAAAAAGCCCCATAATCTTGCTCTTAAGTCTGGTTGTTTGCTTTCAATTAATTCATAAAACTTTGCACTACTATTTTCATACTCGATTGCATCCTTTGATCCTTTCTAAATTGATACCCTCTAGCATATCTTCGACTACTATAGCCTACTCTTGGACTTGATTCACTTTAGCATTATGGTCCTCAGGATCCTTCCTAACTTAAGTGACATTTAACAATATCTTAGTTCTCACAGTCTTACTCAAGTGCATCTATTAATGACTCCTTTAAACATATCTACTTAATGGCTCCCCCATTCAACGATTTGATAGGATTAAGTATAGAGTCCTTTCATACTCTAGCTCGAGCTACACTTTATCTGTGCATGAACAAATGTAAACTCAATTGGTGTAAAGTTTTCTTGACTAAGTAACTATATAGTGCTAATTTGCTATCCTCCTATGAATCATTGTTACCACTTCATCGAGTAACTATGTAACTTAACTCACTACATCAAAGAATCATTTTATGATGAGTTAGCCCCCTAGCATCTTATCTCAAATCTTATGGGTGATTGTGTACATTCTATTAACCTACAGATTGTGCACATTGCACCGATTCCTCTGAACCTTTATGTAACCCTTTGGCTATGCTCCCTAAGCAATACTCTTCAAAGTAACATGAACGATCCTTCCAAACCACCTTAACACAATATGAAATACTCCCTTTAGAGCAATCCACTTTGCTCTCTGGTTGTCCTCCTCTAAGCATCAAAACTGATCCCTCTAGATTGCCTTAACATGATTTTGGACCATTCCTACTAGAGCAATTTGCTTATACCTCTCAATTGTGGTCATGCGTTTCTACATGACCAAAGGCTTCACCTTTTGATTCCACTGATCCCTGAGGTAAAGGTTAAGCCCTCTAGTAAGACTAAACTTCTCCCACTAGATAGAATATCATTTGTTCATCCTTCTAAATGATAGTTTGCATCCTTTGATACCCTTGTTAGCCTTAAAGTTTCATGTAATGAGTTTTGATGATGGTAAATGAATGTTATAATAGCATTGCATGTCTTTGTACTAAAATGCTATAAAACCTTCAATAGACATGCTAGATTATGATTATAATAACAATGCTTAATTATATGCTAAAAGAGTTATATTATAGATAATCATTACAAAGCATATGATTAATCAAGATATATGAAAGGATAATTATACATGTTCTTGTGCTAATTTGTTTTATATGAGAATCATGCATTAATATTTTGATATATTAAATTGGACTAACTATATACATGGTTTATAAATTTATATCAATTATATAGGAAAGTTCAAGATGAAAAAGAGTGAGCATTGAAGCGAAGCAATCAAAGATCTTGTCATGCTCAACTTAAGAGTGAACAAGGAAGAAATGCAAGGAAAAAGATAGGATCCAAGTATTGAAAAATGAGAAAATTAAAGTTTTGAAAGTTTGGAAGTATTAAGAAAAGCCAATGAACTTGATTGGTATAGTTTTTCATCTTAAGACTTAGACTTTCTTGTAAAATAAAATATTTCATGATATGGAGCTCAAACATGTTTTTCATAATCTTAACTTGATAAAAATGTTTTAAAAAGATAGCCCACAATAATATTTTTACAAAAGAGTTTATAAGGACATTTCAAAAATCAATGAAATATAAGGTTTTAATATTTTCAATATTAACCTTTGATCATTCTCTTAATCATATCTCATAAAATATTCATGATTTAATTTCCAAACCTTTTTCATATGAAAATAGACTTAAAGAGCTTTTCATGAACATATCATTTGCTTAAAATGATTAATATATGAAAAAGTTATGATTCTTTCAAGTTGAGTTTAGAAATTAATTTTTTACATTCTAGCCTTTTCTAACCTATGCTTATCGCTTTAATCATATCTTGAAAACTACAAATGATATGAGCATAAAATTATTTTTACATGAAAATAAAGATAAATAAACTTTCATGTATAGGATATTTGCTTAAAATAACTAAAATATGAAAGAGTTATGAATTATCTAAATTGAGTCTTAAAATTAAATTTTTACAGATTCACTATTCTGACATTTGCTTATTGTTTTAAACATATCTCATAAATTATACAAAATATGAGCTTGAAACTAGTTCCATTTGAAAGTAGACTCAAATAGCTTTCTAACAATAGTCATTTGCTTAAAACAAATTTAAAATGAAGAAATTATAACCTTCTAAAGTTAAGTCTGCATTTTTATCTGGGTAAATTAATTTACTAATTAATTCCAGACATCTAGAAAGTATCTTGAATATCTTGAATTGATTCCAACTATTCAGGTGCATGAATAATAACTAGTTTTCATTTCTAGCAACCACAAATGGCTATATTACTCCATAGGCTTCCTATATAAGCTAAGAAACATCAATTACAAAGTAGAGAGAGCTTCAACTACATATTTTAACATCATTCTACTCTTTTTTTCATCAAATTATGAATTAAGCTCTAATTTCTGAAATTCTTCTATTCTTAATGCTTCATTTGTTTCATCCACTCTTTAAAAGAGTATATTAGAGTTGATATTTATCTTATATCACATTAGAATTATAAAGGGTGATGTATCCTTTGGAGAATCATTAAGAGGGTGAGGAATCCCTTATAAAAAGAGTTTTTGCTTAAGGAAAAGTAAGAAATTGTAAAACTTCTTTAAGTATTAATTGAAACTTGAAGGGATAATGGATTAATACACAAGCGTAAAGAGCTTGGAAAGTGGATGTACACTTTGGTGAGGATATCTAAAGGGGGGAACCACTATAAAATCTTGTGTTTGATCTCTCTATCCCATCATTTTATTTTTCTACATTATACTCTATTTTTTCTACTATAAATACTCTATTTTGCTACTGTCATTTACTGATATATTATGCTATAATACTTATATTGCTGCTTGGACATTTGAATGATTAAAAGATGCTATTGCTATTTGTTAAGATATTATGTTGTATGATCTATTCTTGTTGTTAATAATTGTTAAATACAACGTGCTTCAATATTGATCTTAGTCTTTAAATGATTAAATGGTTGAAAGAGAAATTCATTTATGCATTAATTTCTTAATTCTTTATTTATGCATAGTTAAATAAGTAGCTTTGCACAAGTGTAATGAATTGTCATATGTTATGTGCAAACCTGTTGATTGAATAATCTTGTGTTTATCTCTTAATAATTATTTATGCTTAGTTGAATAAGCTTATTTGTATTAATTTATTGAGTTATCATTTCTTGAGTGTAAACATTTTCATAAGGTTCATTTTGAATTGGTTGAATTAGAATTGTCCTCATGGATTCCCAAAATCAAAGGATCTTTAAAAAGAATTTCAAAAATAGCAAAAGTTTTCAAAATACCCAATTCACCCCCTCTTGGGTGTGGGTTGCTAAGGCCAACAATCACTACTATGAATGAGTACATAACTAATATCTCATGCATTTAAACAAGCAAGATAGCCCTCTAGCATATATGCTTGGGCTTAATGTATCAATCCATAGTCACTTGAATCATTATTCCCTATACACTAGCTTCTTAAGTTGATCCAATCACTTACATTTAGCCAAGTCTTTAGCAACAATACCATTGAGTATGCCCTCTCTTAGGTGTAGGTTGCCAAGGCTAACAATTACTATTATGAATAAATGCATAACTAATATCTCACACATATTAATAAGCAAGATAGCGCTTTAGCACATATGCTTAGACTTAATGTAACAATCTATGGTTACTTGAATCGTCATTCTGTATACACTAGCTTCTTAAGTTGATCCAATCACTTATGTTTGGCTAAGTCCTTAGCAACAACACCACCAAATTTGTAAGAATGATTGCTTCGCATATCTCTCATATAGTATTGGATAAGCTACATCTAAACAATCATAGCCTACTTAATCATGGCCCTTTGGTGCAAATTGAGTTCTAATACTATTTGTTATGGGCCAATAGCTATGTAGCTAAAATCATACGGTGAATGCTTGTCATTTTTTACGAACATGCTAACCTTTTCACTTAACTCACTTAAGGTGCTCTTGGTAAATATAGCAAAACCTACAAGTTCATAAGCCATAATTAAATGTCACTGAAGCATGTGTGCATACCAAATTATAAGATCTTTTTACACATGAAGCCTTCGGATACAATGTGCCAATGAGGACAATTGAATATAGGGATGGACGTTTCATTTGCTTGGTATATATCTCATTCCATAGTTTTGAGTATGCAAGAGATGGTTACAAGTTAACACACTTTAATTCTTAACTCAATGTTTAGGCGCCTTATCAAGCCTTCCTGACACTTCACCTATTTAAAAAGTATTTTGAGCAAAAGATCTTTTACCAAGAGTAGACATATTTTTTCTGAATTATCATAAGTCATTTTCTTAAAGTTTCGAGTCTTTATTTCACTCAGGGGTGACAATTTCTAATATGACACGAAAACCTAATATGAATACAACACATTTATTCCAGTTCAATTGACACGCCAACTCATGTAAGAATTTATATTAAATTTTATTTAATAAATAATTAATATTTTAATTATAAATAAGTATATATAATAAAAATATAAAATTATTAGTTTAATAAAATGATAATAAAAGTTTAAAATAATATTTTATTAATAATTAAAAATATTTTATATGAAAAATAGTAAGTGATTAAATTTAATAAATAATTTTATAATATAAAATTTATTAATTAAAATTATTAAATGAGTTAAATGGATGATCCGTGGGTGATTTATTTTAACATATTTAATAAATGAATTAACTCAAATGATATGAATTGACATCCCTACTCGAAAGCCAATTGATAAAAGATAAAAATATAAGAATCACAAATATAGATTTATTAAACTCTTCTTAATTCTCGAACCATTCCAAAATAACTAAAATACTCTCAAATTTGAAAAAATTGAAAAAAATAATACAGCTGAATTGATTTCAAATTTAAATTATAGGAACACCACTAACATATTGGATTTTTTCAATGAGTCTCATCTTAATCCAAAGCATATTTGTAGAGAAAATAGAGTTGAATCTAAGCAACCGAAAACAAATAAAAATATAATGACAGCATTAAAAGAAGGGAAAGTGAGAGAAAATAGTTCTCCGATGAGAGGCAATCGTATGAAGGCTAATGTCGCACCAATACAGAAAGCAAACACAGATGCATTTCCTAAGTTGCTCAAAGTTAATGTTATCCCTGGTATCGAGCCTATAGAATCACCCGCTGTTACACTTGCAAAAGCGACCCTGATTCTGCTAAACGAATGCAGGGATCATATCTCTTAAAATATCAGGTGTGTTGCGACTATAAAATATCTATTCTATTATCAGCTCTTTTTCAAGATTTCTACATAACATTAGGCTCATTACTTGTTTTTTCATAATATTTGCTGGCAGTTACCAATGATGGACTCTCCACCAAAGACTAAACCCAGACATGAGGGGATTCCCCCTTCTGATCCTGCTAAACAAGTAGGAGATGGAGTTCCAGCCAAGTCAAGGCAAAGGACCTCCAACCTTACTTAGACGGCCATCATTTCGTGAACGAATGAGACAGGCTGGGCTTGAAGTTCCAAATTCAGTGAGTGATAGTGGGAAGTTAGGTCCAAATAAGATTCGTCGGGAGCCTGAGAAGAGTCCATGTCAGCTGCCTATCGGTCAAGTGCCACATGTCTCTAGAAATTTTACAAGTGAGCTTCAAAAGGCTTCTGATAGGGGGTCTAAAGGAATGCAAACAGATACCAGCAATTCTGTTTCATCTTCGACGTCTATTCATGGATCTGAGCTTTCTGATGATGTAACAACCTTAATTAACTTGAGAGAACAGACGCTCCCCACTCACGAGAGTCTAACCCATAATGGTTAATCCCTCAGTTGAAGTCGATAAAGAAATCAAAGATCTTCAAAGTATTGTTGATAAAGTGACTTCAACCAAGTTTCAACTTTCCATGGATCCAACAATTGAAGCTGATGGAGACACTAAAGATCTGGAAGATACTGCTAAGCAAGCGGGTTCAACTAATTCTTTCAAACTTCCTATCTCGAGTCCTGGAGGAAAATTTGTTTGCAAAGAAGTTGCTCCTGTAAGTAAGCCCAGCAATGGGACTGATATAGTTAGCCAGTGGCAAAATATCAATTTACGATTTTTTCACAAACTTATTTCTATTTTACTGTTTTTTCAAAACTTATTACTAAAATATGTATGGAGTGCGGAGGCGCCAAACGGAATGGCGACCTCGGGGAGGAGGCGCCAGTCCGAAAGGCACCTTCGGGCTGCTTTGAGGGCGCCAAATTGAATGGTGCCCTTAGCCTGTGATTTCAAAATTAAAATTTTAAAAATAAATTAAATTTGATTGTGACTCAAAATAAATTTTTAAAAATAAATTAAATTTGATTATGACTATTGAATAAAATTAAATATAATTTAGGACATATGCTATATGTAAAGTAATAAAATAATATTTAGATTTGTTATTAAAAATAAAATAATTGTAAAAATTATTAATTTGTTGAAAATGATTAAAGTTCCAATTTATCGCTATTTGTTAAATAAATTTTTATTTTACCATTTTTATGAAATATTTTACCATAATACGCACGGAAGGGGAGAGGCACCGGTGCCTTTGGTAGTACATAGTGGCGCCATTTCGAACGGCGCTTTTGGAGTGAAGGTGCCGTATGCTTTGGCGCTTTCGGCCATGAGAAAAAATAGATTCCATAAATCTTAAATATTTTATGGTATTTGGAATTAAACAAAGGAAGACCCACTGTGATTCTTTGAAGCACAATTTTATTAAAAAAAACTCTCTCTACATATATATAATTTATTGTTGTTACGAATTCAGATGAAAATTATGTACATGTCTTATGAATATAAAACAAAGATCAAAGTTTTTTTATCAAAATTGATGAGACTTTACTTCCAAATGTGTTTGCTCAATTTCTATTTATTAATTTTAAGTATTTTAAATGGTTCGAAATTGTTGGTAAAGTAATATGTACTTTCTTGATTGGTATGTAATTTAAAATATGAATTTTAGTGCAACCAGAATGACCCAGAAAGAATTTAATGAAAATTCAATGGTTTGTGTTGAACTCCCAAAAATTGCATGAAAACTATCTAATCTCAAATTTTCATAACTATTTCTAGGGAGCATACAAGCTGTCTTACATAAATTATAATGTGATTTCTATTTTTCAAATAATAGAAATGTTTCAATATAAATCAGTAATCGCTTTTATATGCTCAGATCACCACCAACATAATTTGAACTGGTCACAATTCAAGAAACTAGTGTATATTGTAAAAATGTTAAGTGTAAGTTACCTGACTTTCATATTAAACTTATGCAAAAGCTTAAATTTTACCAAGAGCATATCATAGAAGAGCCATTTCATTTTTGGCACCACTACTATGTAATTTTTCAAATAGACTGAAATTTTATTGTAAGTTTTTTGTTACAGACACAAGCATTGACATGTTCTCCGCTAAAGGAAAAGCCATAAAATGTTGCATCTGACTTATTGCTGCTCAGCAAACATTTTTGTAGCCTTTATTTCATGCTATCAATATCTTAGACGACAATACATTTCCTACTGGCTGCCAAAGGAGCCATTTTGAATAGAGCCATAAGGGCGCCAATATTTGATGCCAGAGGTGCCATCCGCTCTAGTACCTCTTCGCTTCTATGCGTATTTTAGTAAAATATTTCATAAAAATCATAAAAAGAAAATTTGTTTAGCAAACAGCGGTAAATTGGTCCCCATCCTTGTCATGTTCCATTATTTTGTTTCCATTTAAGTTCTTAAACGTCAATTTTGTTACTGTGACCATAAATATTAAATAATTGAAAATTGGCCTTCTAACCTAACTATCTACTATTGCAGAATAAATATGAAACGATCAATGATTGTACTAATTAATTTAAATTCATTGGGCTCATGCTACAATTTTTTTCTTTATTCTTATTCAAAAACTGATTGACCTTTTTAGATGTTGTTACCGTGCACAAGTCATTCTAAATTCACATAGTCGTTCTTAATTAAAAAATTCCATATGAGGCATTTAATAAATTTTAAAGAATTACTTGGAAAATATTATTATTTAGATTATGACTCAGCTTTACAATATAAAATCAAATGTATGATCAAATGAAGTTAATTAAATATTTGTGCGAACGCTAGAGGTAGTTATATTTTTTTCACATAATTAATGTAACTGCAATGAAACATGGTTTACGTTCAGTATATTTCTCATCTCAAAACATTAGTTGATGATAAGGAATTGCAGCATTGAATTGCACCTTTTTTAGGTATAAGTGAATGAGATGAATGATATAATATAACAGATCGGATCTAAAATGAGAATGTAAATAAAATAAATTACTCATTTTATAATTATATTTGATATCATAAAAAAATATTTTATTTCACTTTGATATTTAATACATTAATATATTATAGAAATAAAATAAAAAAGTAGTTAATGATAATAATATATTTAATAAAAATAATGAATATTTATTAAATAATTTAATATTATGAAGATAAAAGATAAGATCAATTATTCTTAATTATATAATTTATATTAATTTCTCTCAAATTTTGATCCAATGACACTTAATATTTATCATTTTTCAGAATTATACACTTCCACCGTTACGATTTAACTACATCGTCTCCTCCAATATCATCCCTCGTATGGCCAGATGATTAGTTTCATAAATTTTTATGTGCAAATATTACAACACGTAGAAAATATTTTTATTCTTCAAATAAAAAGCATAATTGTATGTAAAATTATATGAAAATATTTTCTCACTTATAAGCTACAAAGATAGAGAATGGATTATAATTTAAAAGTTTAATATCATTATATTTCATAATTATAGAAACATTTTAAGACTAGATGTGTATTTTTTTAAAAAAATAAGAAGCATCAAGTGTGGTTAAGTGTAAAACTTGTCGTTAGTTTTACCAATGGATAAAAAGTTAATGTTAGTTTTTCCAATTTTTAATATCTCAAAAACTGAAAAATAAAAAATTTAATTTGTGGATCCTGAAAAAATAATAAATGAATAACACAGTCAACAATTATCTTTTGTTTATTAAGTGAATATGAAGATAACGTGTTATAACTTGAATATTTAAGAATTTTTCACCGCATTTATTATAAAATAAAACTTTCATAATTCAATAGAATAGTTTTTTTTAGGAAAATTAATACTTCTATTTTGTAACACTTACCAAATAAATTTTTTACTCATTTCTTTTACCTTATTTATTTCATTTCATAATACTAGACACACACCTTTGTTATTATTATAGCATTTTTATAATATTTTTATAAAAGAAAATTTTTATAAATGATGTTAAGTGTTATTATAGGGTTAGGATAAAAATATAGGTAATTATTTAATACTTTATTACACATAAACAAATTTAATAAATTATTCAATAATATTTTTTATTTACAAAGTTGAAGATGGTTGAAAATGAAAAGAAATGTAAAAAAATATTCTTTTTACTTTGTATTTATTTCAATAATATTCTTTTTATTTTGTAACAAAATAAATACAAAACAACGAAATTAAAGATGGTTGAAAATAAAAAGAAATGTAGTTATTTTATTACAATATTCTTTTCATTTTGTATTGAAATTAAAATTATAATATGAATTAATTTCTTTTTATTTTGTTATAATGTTAAAAATATTTTGTAACGAGTTATGGAACATGAATTAATTTTTATCATTAAAAAAAATAAACACAAATTATTTTTGAAAAAAATTTATAATTAATTTATGTTAGTTAATAATTTAAAATAATTAAAGTTACGAAAATAAAATATAAAAGGAGAGAATAAAATTCTAGATAGAAAGATGTTATTAAAAAAAATTGCATATATTTGATGCGTTATATGAGAATTCAATTGATTGTATATTTATGAGAAGATTTGATAATTAAAATTGATGTAAGTTCCTACGCAAAAAAATAAATATGTTGTAATAATCAAAACCATCCTAAATTTTAATGTTTGGCAATAAAATTATAAGATAGATGTGTATAAATATACAATAAACATGAAAAAGAAAGCTAATATCTACGTAAATGATGTCCAGTCCTACATCCAGGATTGGTAATGTGGCGGTCATATCTGCTAACCCTCTGTGCAGGGTCAGGAGTCACATCTCCGGTGTCTGTGATTCCTCTACCTCCAGCTCCAGCTCTACCTCTGTCTCTGGTTCTCGCTCTACCTCTACCTCTACCTCTATCTGCAAGTTCTGAGTCATCTGTAATCATGCCACTAAGTGCTGTTCCCTGATCCTGAGTATATAGATCAAATACAGGACGATATGGCTATGATGGACCAGCATCACCGGAAGGAAAGACATGGAATGAAGATGAAACTCCTGGTATATGTGGAAATGCCTGAAATGATGATGGAACACCAGAAGCAAACTGGTATATCTGGAATGATGAGGGAGCATATATTGCAGTCAGGAACATGGTGGAGGATGAAGGAACATCTGGTACAGTAGGGCACATATGAGATGATGCGGTCATATCCGACATCATCATCATGGTGTCCTGGGCAAACGATGATGGAGTCTGGTGCACTGTCGAAGTGAATGGAACATCAGCCTGCGACGTAGGTCGTGGACCAGTGCGACGATGTCGACGAGTATGAGGCTGATCATGGTCACCCTCCGCAGGGTCAGGGATATGATGGGCATGAGGAGCTGGCTCCAAATGTGTGCCGATAATCACATGATCAACCTCGTATATGACATGAAGGATGGAATCCGTCGCTAATCTAAGAGTATCGAAGGTGAACCTAGACTGCCCTCAAATGTAGTAAAATTGTGCAGTGTGGACACCTCATCAATCTGTACAATTTTTTGATATTAAAGTTAGTTACAATACTAATGCACAAGAAGTTAATCAGACACAGATAACTAGCATGCAATAATACCACAAGGTCTAGTGCTCCCCCAATTGGTGTAATAAATCGCCTAGTAACCCGTCTGTACCATGCCATATACTCGGACTGTGGGCCTAAGACTAGTAGTGTGGTCAGCTCGCTAATAGCACACAAGTCTCCCCGGATATCCTATCGTGCAATGTACGGCTGATGTCGGATGTACCACTCCTCATCATACCGACTGGATAAGTGAAGACAGTGGACCTCCGCCACCTACTTTGGTGGCTCAGGAATAGGCCAAACTGTCGCAAAACCCTATCTGGCTGATGCCACTCGACAATCTAAAAGTGTATGAATGGCACCACTGCTGTCCAAATGTCACTCTCGTCAAAATAGTACTGAGGAAATGACACGGTGAGTACCTCAGTGTACGAGATCCAGGTGATCTGAAATTACACATTCATGTTGTCATTTAAATGCAACAAAAAATGGATAATGGAATGAAATAAAAATATACATTATCCCCTTCATACCTGATCAAGTCGAAGATGGTTCAACACGTATCTATAATAAGGTAAGCTGTGTGCCGGACTATCTTGGAACGTCTTTTGATAGTACCACCTACCAAGTACAATAATTAAGTTAAACAACTTAGACGTCAACTCAATTACAAGTATAAATTGAAAAATTTTCTAACCTGCGAGCTAGGGGGCCAATCCCTGCATCCCCTTCTGGTATATCTGAAACAGTAATCGTGGGGACAATAGTGGGAAATCTATCCCATGCCCAAAGCTGCAGTAGTAGGCAACACCCTCTTATTTTCCTATAATTTGGAGCAGTGGCCTTACAGAGCTCTCTGTACAGATAGGCCAAGCAGGCAGATCCCCAACTATACGTCCCAGCCTCTTGAAAGTCTCTGAGCAAAGGTAAATGCATGAGGTGGACATACGTGCCGAAGTGGTTGGGAAATAACGTCCCATCAATGAGACGCAAAATGTAGGCATAGGTGAATTTTCGCACTGTCACATCATCCGCATCATCTGGAAGATGAGTAAAATGCCTCTCTAACTAACTCATCCTCAATCGCCCCCCTCTAATGACATTCTCGTCCACCAGTAACTACAATCCCAGATATTCCTCTATCAGGCCTCCTCATCCCCACACAGTGAGCCTCGTCACTACTCGACCGTCAATGGGTAGGCTGAGCTGAAAAGCAACATCCCGTAATGTAACAGTGGTCTCCCCCTGCGGCATGTGAAAAGTATGTGTCTCCGACCTCCACCGCTCTACCAAAGCACTAATCCAATGATGGTTTATCCAAATAAACTCGTACATCGTTAGGCCGTAAAAACCTGCCTCTCGTAATAAGGGGACAATCAACTCTGGTGGCTGTTGATGATAATAGTGATGAGCCCATCGAATCCTCAGCATACAGTCAAAAATTATTGCGATTAACAATATGAAAAAGTATAACCAAATTTAATATGTAACTATTTTCATACATGGCCTGCTCAAATCGACTGGGATATGTGAGAGTCTTGAGCTATCAGAAGTGAAGGATCCCGTGGTCCAGGATTGACACGTCGGGATGTGGATGCCATCTGCCATTAATTAAATTGCATTAGTCTGGAATATAAACACACACTAGTATAGCATACATGTGCAATTTATCTACAAAGATTCACACAGGAATTTATAACAAAACAAGAGTGAAGTAATTTGTTAATATTACTATATATGGGGTCACATATATATCTATAATGGTATACAATTTTACAACAATGAAACAAATCACATCACTCGAACATTACACTTATGACATTGGTTAAAAAACTTCCTAATACATTTGCAAAAGTAAAAATCAAAATTAACATGAAAAAGGGCCTTCATCTCCATGGAGAAGTGGGCAGCGCCTACGATTATGACCTTCCATCCTACAAAGATCGCACTTTTGCTTGACACCACTCTCTTGAGGCCAATCCATCTCATTCCTGATCCGTGTCGACTTCGGTCTTCCCTTTTTCACGTAATCTTCTAGAATTTGGAACCAAGATAGGAAATGGAGGTAAGTTATTCCATTGCGACCACTCTCCGATCGGCCACCACTCAGATTTGTAGCAATTAAGTAGGGTGTCAAATTTGTATATAGGATCGACATATGGTTCCCACGATATGTTGACTGAGGTACAAGCAGCAATAATATGAGTGCAAGGATACCTATATGTTTGGAATTGTCCACATTCATATTGGCCTTTGTCTAATAGCACTTGGACGACCTTTCCACATGATCCCCTAGTCAGATTAGGGCCCTCCACCACTTCAAACCTAGTTCCTTGTCTATTATACGCACGAACGTGGTAAGAAGAAGCATGTGTCTGGATAGTCGCAAGCTCTTGTCTGAATCTGCTTGCGTATCTGTGACCTTGTTGCAGTTCAGCATGTGCTTCTTTTACCCTTTCCACAAAGTACTTAACACATCTATAAAATGTTTGTTGAACAAGGCCTGTGATTGGTAGCTTTCTTAATCCTTTGAAAAGGCCATTAATGCACTCAACTATATTAGTCGTCATATGACCGTATCTTCTTCCTTCATCATAAGCAAGTGTCCACTTCTTCATCGGAATAGCAGTCAACTTCTTGTGGATCTCCTCATTGACTTTGCTTAAGTTGTCCAATCTCTCCATGACCTTTTCTCGATTTGGCTCATAGGTTGAACACAAGGAAACAAATAGTTTAGCTAAGTTGAACTACCAAACAGAAAAATTTACAAATACAAGTTTCAATAAAAAAGTTGTCATATAAGGCATACCAATCTTAAGGATAGCTTTCTTGATATTGTCATCCCTGTATTTCTTGCGAACGTTGCTGGCAATATGTCTGATATAGTACCGATGAAAAATATGAGGAGGTTGTCATCCTAAACCTTCTGTGGCTACAGCATCTTTTATAGCTCGGTGTCGATTTGATATCAGGCATATTCCTTGCTGGTTTGTAACATTTACCCGTAATAATGCTAAAAACCAATTCTAGTTTTCAAAGTTCTCTTTTTCAATAATGGCGAAGGCAAGAGGTATGGGACATTTGTTACTGTCCTGTGTCGCAGGAATTAATAGCATGCCTCTGTACTTGCTATACAGAAACGTTCCATTAACTTGTATGAATTGCTTGCAGTAGGGAAATGCGGCAATACATGGCTTGAAAGCCCAGAAAACTCGGTGGAAAATATATTTTTTGTGGATCAACACGGTTGTAAACTGTGATGAATTCTTCAAACTCCAACTTGAACATAACTTGGTCACAATAACCTAAAATGTCCAACTATTTGGGGAGCACTTCATATGATTTATCCCAATCTCCATACACCTTGACAATTGCTTTCTGTTTTGCCTTCCATGCTTTTCTATATGAAATCTTATACTCATACATACTTTCCATCCTCTCTTGTATACGCGAGATTGGGACATCTTGCTTCACTTTAATCATCTTCAGTATTTGCTTCACTTTAATCATCTTCAGTATCAAGGAACTGATATACTCGGAATTAAAAGACTTGTGATCTTGTGTTAAACTAGCATTAACACATGTGTGAGGCCCTGAAAATTTAGTTATTGTCCAAGTGCTAGAATTCTTCAGATTCATCGCTCTAAGGCGGAATTTGCATTCATCCCCATAATTATCACACTTGACACTCAATCTTCTAGTATCCGATTCCTCCACATAATAACTATGATGCCTCCTGATATGGTAATGCTTGGTTGCAGCAATCAATGCCTCCTTGCAATCAAACTCTTGTCCAATATGTAAGTCCTCCATGCCATAGTCATCACTCGATTTCATTATTTTCGAAAATTCATGAGCATTCCTTATGGCCTCCCAATCAATGTAAGAGAAGACAGCAGCTTGAGGGACACCACATGATGTTTGTGGAACATTATCACTCCTCATACACCGAGCTACAACACTGTCATCATGTGTAGTTGCATGTTGTTCATCATCATTGTCACGATCATCACCGCTACTGCAAGACACCTCATTGTCTTCGAAACCAAACTCAAGGTAGGCATCCATGATTATAGGATCAGTGGATTCTTTCTCTACAACTGGTAAGGTACTTATTGAACTCATCATGGTATGTGATACATTTTTCAGGAAAACACCTGCCATAGATGAGTCCAATACAGGAATATAACTGTCAAAAATGTGGAACTCAATGCCACCCGTGTAAGAAGGGCCTTCTCGCACCATCGAACAACTAGTGCTAACATGAACCGTTGGATCTACGAGTGGTCTAATTATTGGTACTCTTTCTTGTGAATCAACGTTGACAGCATGCAGTTCGGAGGTGATCACCTCCACGTACAATTCCATTGCTGTCATCGTCGGATGTTGTTCGTAGCTTGCTATGACACATGTCAAGTCTTCATCGTCATCCAATTCGTATGCCATATATTGAGCCTCTGTTTGATGCTATAGAAACCTATAAATAATTCTCCCAACAGCTTGATTTTGGGCAAGCTTCATTCGGGAATGAATTCTTTCTCGCAAAACGTTCATGGTGCTGTATCCTTTCAGTTTCAATGCTTTTGGGGGAGGTCCATCGTACATTACCCCCATTGGTACCTCAATCATTGTACCATTTGAATGTACAAAAATAATTAAACTTTTCTTCATCTTGTTACTTTTAACTGCAATACATTCACTACATCCCAACAATTGACACATACATTATCATATACAATTTTTATATTTATAAACGAATGAACTAGTATTTAATATTACAAGTTAAAAGTAACGATATGTATTACTATTTTTGTATGGTATATATTTTAATAGTACATAATAATTTGCCCGCATAAGTCAAACTCATTCCGACCTTTACAAGCTCACATTTTTTCCAACATATATATTGCTATTTTTATACTCAATTATAGTTTTTCATACTTCATAAACTTTTAATATTCATCTGCAAGTGTGATATAAATAATTAAATTCAAAATCTTTTTTTTACATAATTGCTAATGTAATATAAATAAATTATTACAAAAATATTAAATTTATATTTGAAATAATAATTTTAATTTTGACTTACTTGAACACAATTGAAAAAAGTTTTATTTTTAAATATGATTATTTATGTATATTTTTTATTATGATTAAATTATCAATTATGACAATATAATTTAGTTCTGTTTGATAACTATATTATGTTCCAGACTAAATTGTTTATTTTAGAATTATTATTAAATTGATTAACTCTTTTTAATACGATACATTTAACATTGCATAATAATTTTTCATATATAATAAACATATCATATAATATAATAATTTTTTTCGGCCAGATAAATGTTATTTTTTTCTAAATCTATATAATGTCTGGCTATACAATCTTATTTATATTTTAATTTATCTTTTTCAATTGTCATTTTTTGTTTATTAGGTACAAATTATACTTATTAAATTAATTAACTGTTTCAATATACTACATTTAATATTTCATGATAATTTTTTTCCTTTACACCTATTACTAATTAGCAACCAAAAATATTTACTCATTACTATTTGTTTATTTTTATAATTAGAATAATGAATTCTTTTTTATATACACTGAATTCGTCTAATACTTATATTACAATACCTCTTTATATATTTTAATACTTTCAGAATAAACTTATGTATAATATAATTTTTTCGCTATATTTATTATTCTTGCATTTTTAATATCTACTATTTAAATAGAAAAATATTCATATTTTCAATAATACTATCCTTATTTTTAAGGCTTCTGTTTATATCCATATATTTTAAAATTTTATTTTAATTACTTCTCTTATTATATATTAAAATTTTACATGTAAAAATTTTCTAAATATAATTTTTACCTAGGTTCTAAATCCTATTTTAGGACACTTTTCTTTATCTCGTTTGTTCTTCTTTTAACATCACAACCTATCACAGTACATATAAATTTCTACAAATTTTTCATAATTTTTGATAAATCATAATTTCACATCATAAATCATAATAATTAATATAAAATAAAAATACTCATATTATTTATATCATAATATTCTAAATAAATTTCTCTATCACTATAAAAGATATTTTCATAATGACTAATAAAAATTATAATATAAGTACAAAATTGATAAAAATACTAACCGGTAAGTATTAGGAAAAACAAACAGATAAGAGCCTTTGGATGAAAGTAAAAATTGTTAGATATTTTAATAACTTTTATCTCAAAGTAAAAATTGTTAGATAATATTGTATCATTAAAAAAATTATGCAAAAATCATGCTAAATTAAATATATTTTACAATATAATATATAAAAAGTACAAAAATAATAACATAGATAAAATTTTATTTATGTGTATTTAATTTTAAATATAGTGCTTAAAATTTTATATTAAGAAAATATTAATAAATTTTAAAAGAAAATTAATTTTTATTTTTAAATATTTTTATTAAAACTAGAATATAAATAATTAATTCAATTAATACTTTCCATAACATTAATTTTTTTAAATTATTTTAAGATAAAAATAAAATATGTTATATTATGTCAATATTATGTAATTATCCTAATATTTAAACCGTAAATAATATGAGTAAATATAAAAAAAATATGATAAAATAAATTAAAAAAGGAGAAATGATATGTGTAAGGTAAAGTAATAAGTGTTAAAAATGAAATATATAATCAATTAATTTTATTAAATAATATATTTGATTATTAAAAATAATTTTATATTAAAAATAAAATAAATTGCATTATATTTATATTATTCAATATATTGTATTTGAACTTTTAATAGAATGATTGAAAAAAAAAGAAGAAAAATATTAAACAAAGTAGATAAAATGAAGAAAAAATAATGTATGATCTGTAGACCCTTGGAGAAATCTTAATTGATGTATTTTAAATTTGAAACATAATATTAAAAATTATTATCAACAAAAAATTGAAAAAATTTATATAAATAAAATTTAATTTAATTACTAAGTATTTTTTTAAAAATAAAATATGAAATTAATTAATTTTATTAATAAAATGTATGTTAAAGCTTTAATTTATTTAAAATATTTAAATAAGCTAAAAATAAAATATAACTTATTATATTTATATTAATTAATGATGTTAATGTTTAAACCATAAACAATACGAGTAGATATAAAAAGAATACAATAGAGTAAATAAGAAATAAACAATACTTAAGGTATAAAGTAATAAAAAATAGAATATATAATACATTAATTAATTAAATAAAATATATAATTTATATAGAATACATTTATAATGAAAAAATTGATATATCTTACTACTAAAAAATATTGGTGTATGTGGTTTAAATACCATGAGTTAAAAAAAGAATAAAAAAAATATACAATAAAAAAGATAAAATAAAGAGAAATAATACATAAGATATAAAGTCTTAACAAAATTCCCTCAATTGATATTTATTTATTTTGACATATATTACTTCAAAATTAATATAAAAATATTGATCAATAAGATAATATATTCTCATAATAATTAATATAAAATAAAAATAATCTTATTTTTATTATATCCTATATCCTAAAATTTTTTTCCTACCACTATAAAATATATTCTCATAATAACTAATAAAAATTATAATAAAATATAAAAATTATAAAAAATATTATTAAATTGATTAACTCTTTTTAATACAATAGATTTAACATTTCATAATAATTTTTAATATATAACAAAGATACCATATAATATAATAATTTTTCCCTGTCAATTAAATGTTATTATTTTTTAATCCTATATAATGTTTGACTATATAATTTTATTTATATTTTAATTTATCTTTTTCAAGTGTTATTTTTTTTATTTATTACTTACAAATTATTCTTATTAAATTGATTAACTGTTTTAATACACTACTTTTAACATTTTATAATAATTTTTTTCCTTCACACCTATTAATGACTAGCAAACAAAGATATTTACATATTACTATTTATTTATTTTTATGATTAAAATCTTGAATTCTTTTCTACGTACACTAAGTTCATTTAATATTTATATTACAGTACCTCCTTATATATTTTAATATTTTTATAATAAACTAATGATTGAAAACATAATTTGTTCGCTATAATTATTATTCTTACATTTTTTATATCTATTATTTAAATAAAAAATTATTCATTTTTTAATAATACTATCCTAATTTTTAAAATTTCTTTTTACTTCAATATTTTTTTAAAAAATTTATTTTTTTACTTCTCTTATTATATATTAAAATTTTATATTTAAAAAATCTCTAAACATAAATTTTACCTAAATCCTAAATTTTATTCTAAGACACTTTTCTTTATCCCCTTTATTCTTCTTTTAACACCACAAACTATCATAATACATATAAATTTTTACAAAATTTTCATATCATAAATCATAATTTCACATCATAAATCATAATAATCAACATAAAATAAAAATAATCTTATTGTTATCATATCCTATATCCTAAATAAATTTTTCTACCACTATAAAATATATTCTTATAATAACTAATAAAAATTATAATACAAATACAAAAATTATAAAAATGTTAACCAGTAAGAAGAAGGAAGAGCAGATCTGCTGCTAATGAAATGCTGTTGCCAGATGAAATGCAGAGAAGGAAGAAAGGATGAAGATTTGTGAGTAAGAAAATGAGAAATGGTGCGAATACGAAGAGGTACGAAAAGAGGAGTTGCGAAGGGGAGGTGCGAAGAGGGGTTTGCTGCGAAGGGATTTATATAGAGGTGGAGGCACTATTGCTTTTGGCGCTCTTCAAAACACTAATGGCGCCAACTAAAATGGCACCTCCAAGTTTGAAAATTCACTAATGGCACCAAGTCGAAAGGTGCCTTCAACTATAGGAAGCCATTTAATATGGCGCCCCCCACAGCAATTTCACTGCAAAGGCGCCACACTGTATGACGCCTCGCCATGCTACGCATACTATTCAATCTGACGTCTTGCATATTTTGATAATATATTTTGAAAAAATGATAAAATAAAAATAAATTTGCAAAAAATCTGTATATTGTTACTTTTGCCTTAGCCAATCAAATCACCCGCTGGTGATGACAAATTCACTGCGAGAGAGCGACTGACCAGTGATTGAAACTGCCCCTCCAATTTACACTACCAAGGTATCAAGGCGGAAAAGTTTGCAAGAAGACAAAGGAACCATTTTGCAATGCGGGCCATCTTCCTCCTCTTTTTGATGATGTCATCCATGTCATTTGGCATAGCAGTTATCGACTTGGGAGATGGGAGTTTTTAGTGTGGATGTTGTTGGCAAGTTTATCAACGCGTTAAGGAATGATATAGAATTGAGAAATACAAGGAGTCCTCTGACCCTTAAATCCTCGAGTTGCTCTGAAGCCACGAACTTGCAGTCAAATACTTGTGATCATGTAGAAATGAGAAGCGTGAATACTCCTGGGACTCTTAAATCTTCAAGCTGCTCTGAAGCTATGAGCATGAAGTCAAATGTATCCCATCATCCAGAAATTAGTAACCCAAGCACTCCTCTGATCCACAAATCTTCAGGTTGCTCCGATGCTTTGAGTTTGAATATATCTGATCTTTCGGTGCCAAGAACTAGATGCGAGAAACCCTGTTGTTCTAGTTTCCGAATCTAATTCCTCTGAATATAATGAACGCAACTCTCCATTGACAGAAGAGGGGACGCCAGTAAAGGAAACTTTGGATGTTAAATCTTTTAGGCAGAGAGCAGAGGCCCTTGAAGGGCTACTAGAATTATCTGCAGACTTATTGCAGCAAAATAGATTGGAGGAACTTGCAGTGGTTCTAAAGCCCTTCGGAAAAGACAAGGTCTCCCCAAGGGAGACAGCCATTTGGTTGGCTAGGAGTTTAAAAGGAATGATGATAAAGGAGAATGGGGAACGCTGTTCATCAGATGTATCTAATCTTTGATAATTAAGTATGCCTTTATTTGATGATGTTTAATGTTGCTCTGCAAGTTATATTAGCTATCCAAGTACCACTTGACAAACAGACATTGTTGTGTTTTTTTCTGTTTCACTTTTGTAATATTTGCCTTTTTGCTGTTGTAAATAGCGACTAATACAAATTAGTAACACCAGCTTACCATCAATTGTATGGAAATGGTGTAGCCAACCCATTCATAATTATGTAGTAATCATCGGAATTTCCCCTGTTTTTTTCCCTCTTTTGTTTCAGTGCGTAAAGCTCCTACAAACTCCGCATTCCTGTTAACATCAGATTATTCTTAGTAATTTATGCAGAGTTTAACCTACACTACTGCCGCTTTGCATCTTTTACCAAACTCATGTAAAACAATATAAGTATGATTAAATAGAGTAAAACAAACAAAATAAGTTATTGAACAGCGACATTTAAAGTAATAAATTTTAGAATAAACAATTAAATTGGCCACTAAAAGATAAAAATTATACCCAATTTTTTCCAAAATTTTGTTTTACATTAAATAATTATAATTTTTAATTTTTTTCAAATATTTATTTTATAACAACTAACAATAATGTCAAGGAGAATTCAATATCTTTCAAAAGTTAATTGATGTAGAAATTTGAGATTTACGTATTTACATAATGTACTTCCTAAAAAAAAATCTAATATAACATTTATCTTTCATGTATTAATTTTGTGGTTTAGTCTAAATTTTAACCAGAAACCAATGCATTTGTGAGAATAAAATCACATTTTCATATTTTGTTTGATCATGCTCAATTGTTCACACGGTAAGAGGTATACGCAAGCGGGCGGGATAATTATTACGTCAGTAATTCCTGTCTTGAGGTTCCCCGAACCTTCCCTTTTGTTTCGTGTTTCCTCAAAACGGTGAATAATACCTATTGCCATAGTTATATATTCTCTTCCCTTCCTTCTTCCCTTACCCCTACAACACCTTCCATAACCAGACCGTACCATCTATTCTGCAATTAACAGACAATAACATCGTTCACGGCCAAATTTGAAACTACCTAGACAGCAATCCATATATATCCGTCTTGTCTCCACACCAAACATGATGGAAATAGAAAATCTCAACCGTCAAAATCTCAACCCCAACAGCCGTACGGGCAGTTCCTCTGCTTACTGCTGTATCAGCAACCTGCGACTGATAATGATTTTGTTCTTTGTTGTCCTGATGGGAATAATAGGCATAGCTTGGCTCATTATGAACCCGCATGTTCCGGGTTTTCAACTCACCTCACTCTCTGTCGCCAACTTCACCGTCTCCGATTCCAGACTCACCGGCGACTATCTTACTGAACTCACCGTAATAAACCCAAACAAGAAAGTTCAAGTTCTACTCGACCATTTCGACGTTAGGGTTTGTTACCGTGACGTCGAGCTCTCAGAACCTACTGAGAGCCGGAGCCCCAAGGCGCCAGCTAGCCATCAGCTGGAGAAGATGGGCCATATGAATCTGACGTTTCGGTCCGAATCGATGGATCCACGTCCCAAGATGTGGCGCCGGAAGATTTCTGGAGATCTGAGCGAGAATTTGAAGAAAGGGGTTGTGAATTTCAAGGTGAAAGTGCAAGTCCGGATGAGGTTCGAAGATGGAAATTGGCCCGCCAAGGAGGAGCTTTTGGTTGTTGACTGCGACGACCTTGATGTGTTCTTCTCCGATAAACCCAGAGGCACTGGAAAGCTTCTGGGTGTTGAGAAGGATTGTCGTGTCTCCATTCGGTCCTAGGCATCTTGCTTTGACTTCACAGAAGGATGAAGAAATTGACAGACCCCCAATATATGATACGTTTTTCTTTAGGTTTATTTGAAGTTCGAGTAGCTTTTGGTTACCTTTTTTTTTTTTTATGTATATATAGAAAATTTGTGGGGAAAGGGAGAGGTGATGATATATTTAATCGTCTTCATTCTTTAAAGGAACAGTAATATTCCATTTATTTGTTAATTTTTTATTGATTTATTCCCTTTCTTTCTAACTTGATGTGTTGGTGTGCTCCTTCAGAGTTCGGTGGATGTAATCATAAATTAGAAGGGGATTAGTTGAAATTAATTATCTTTAACGCAGTTTACAGGAAATTAATTAAGCTATAATATTAATATATCTGGGTTGGACTTGTGTGAATATTTAGGGTTCTTTACGGTGAAGAGGGAACCCTGGACATTGTAGCAATGAAACCAGAAAGTGAATAAAGCACAGAACAGGAGTGATTGGGAATTAATTAATGAGGTCATGGAAAGAAAGGTTTGAATAATCGTCCTCAATAAATGGAATGAGACACATGTCGGCCGGTCCGTTTTGCTGGCCTTCATCCATTTCATTAATTGCATATAAATTACCAAAATTTGTGGGAAAGGGTTGATAATTTAAGGTAATGGAAAAAAAAAGTAATCGCTAAGTTGCAAACCTTATCATCATCATCATGAAATTTTGATTTTGTGAATAAGCAGAACTAAAAAAAGGGCTTATACTATTTATTGACTTTGTAAGCATTAATTCGGAGAAAACCGCACCTATATGTTGTCTCAGCCATGGGCATTACCTTGAGGGGTGTTTCTTAGAAGTAGCCATTAATTTACAATAAACAAAGAGAAAGCCCTTAACAAGCAATGGAAACAATAACTGAGAAGAAGCAAAGGATCGGAGGCGATCAATTTGGCATCATATTTTCCGCGTTATACGAGGTTTAGTACATGATCTGCAGCTTAATTCAGCTACCTGTTCGTGTTTCTTTTCATCACGGTCAATTCTATGCGAAAATTTTATATACAAATAAATTAGATGATGTGAAGTAATAATAGTTATTAAATTGAATATTTTTTATTTTAAAAAATATAAAATTTAATATAAATCGTTAGATTCTTAATATATGCATAAATTAAAGTATGAAAAAAACTCACCTTTCATCTCTTCTTGTCTCTGCCCCATACTTTTAATTTTGTTGGGTTTCTAATATATTTCTAACAAATTACGAGACAATAGACAACGATCAAAGCCATCATCCAAATATCCTTTTTCCGAAAGAAAATTTTGCTTTAGAATGTATAGATCGGGGCATGTGCATTTTTAATCCTCGAGAGAAGGGCTTTGAATATTCTACGAGCGCGTGGTCCTCAAGAGCAAATAAGTTGTTGGCTCAGATTCCGAAGGAATTAATTGTTGCACTTGCACTTTGAAATAATAGTAGTTCGTAGCGCTGCTTTGATTTGATTGAATTATACGATAAACGTTCAATTGTATTCGGATTCAATTTTTCATCTATATTACGTGGTATTTAACTTTTAAATTTTATTTTTATATATATAATATTATTGTTATAATTTTGGTATGAAAGTTAGCTGAGACTTGGGTTCGCAAAGAATATTTTCTGTAAAAAAATAATTATAAAATATTAAGATGGGATAAAATATTTTATTTATTTAATATTAAATATAAAAAAATTTAAAAAATTAACTTCTTCCATTTTAAAAATAAATTTTTATTTCCTTTCTTAACAAATATTTAAGCATTATTTTTTAAATTATTAATACAAATACTATATTAGTCTTTCATTAATGGGTTAGACTTCAATAGGCATAGGCCATGAATGCTCTATATGTTAAAATAATAACCCATCTGTTCTTATTTATCTATAATTATTAATCGATTTCATACATATTAAGAAAATAATTGAATTTATTTATTTATAATAAACTTCACAAGATTACCCTTTATGCACAAAATTCAAGATAATTGAAAATAAAAAAAATATAAAAAAATAAATACAAGTTAACTAATAGTGTAGAATAAAAAAATATTTATTAATGAAAGAGAAGAATAAATTTGAAAAAAGAATATTTAATACTTCATAGTAATTCTAAAAAGGAATAATTTTTTTTTAAAATGCGATAAATAAAAAAGAACGAAAGGAGTAGCATTTAGGTAATAAAAAGTTTATATTTTTTTATTTGTATAATAGTACATAATGTGGATGAATAAAATATAGTAATGTTAAGTTTATTGGTGCATCGTATCTTAATTTTTTTTTATATATTTAGTGTTTTAGATGTATGTAAGGAAAAAAATTAAGACACACTAACTTATAATCCATTAATAAATTTAAAATTATTATATTTTATTTATCTTGTATAATATTATATAAATTAATAAATCTGAATGTTCTAGTACTTAATGCTACTATTTTAATATGTAAGGCATCATAACTCATGATATTAAAGTCCAATCTCCCATTAATTAATATATATATTTATAAAAGTAATTTTCTTTTTACAAAAAAAAAAAATTCCGGCGAAACCAATGAAGCCTTGATTGAATTAAATTCACGCGGCCATATAATAGTCTACGTTCTACATACACATTTAACATCGAATCTAACTTTTTTTGAAAAATAATAATTACATGTTGGTTAGGCTAAACAAAAGTCCGCGGCCTTTCCTCCCGGGTCACCTGTTTTCGCGTAAATGTCAAATGCCATGCATATATATTTAATTAGAAACAAATTATGGACCTTTTATGGCCAAAAAACGATAAATATATTCTAAAAGTGAAAAGTTTGTAACGTACTATTCTCATATTTATTGGAAATATATACATAAAATAAAACTGAAACTAAATTTATAAAACGACACATCATACAAATTTTATGATTCCTACACATATATGCTCAATTTCCCTCTGGTTTAAACACTCATGCTTGTGATGATTCAATAAAAATTTAAGAAAGATATATTGACTTCTTTTGAAATTTGCTGAAATTACACATATCTTACAAAATTTACTTAAATTTCTCTTAAAATAAATAAATATGATAGTATTTAAATTTAAATTTAAAATTTTCATTAAGAAATAGTGAGAAGATATGACTATGTATAAAGTATGCATTTGAAGTTACCAATAAAAGTTATTCAAGGCATTTTATGATTAAAGATATATTTATTTGAAGGAAAAAAAAAACTAAAGTAAAATTCTTTACTTGCTTGTCATAATATTTTTTATTTATATTATCGTAAATGTATTAATTGCTTTATTTATTATTATTAACAATTACAATTCCATGATTATAATAGTTATTAATATCATAATTTAAACTCAAAACCTTACAACACACGTATAAAAAATTTTATCTGAATTTCATCCTTGATTAAATGCCAAAAGATAACATATAATTAATAAAAAAAGTTAAATTTTGACATAAATGTAACGATTTTATAACTTAGTTTAATTAAAGTATATATTTAATACTTAAATTATCTCATATTGCTTTATTTAAGCTTATAATCATATTTTCTCATCTCAAATATAAATTTAAATATAATATTATTTTTATATTTTGAAAAAATTTAAATAAAATTTTGAAATTAGGGGGATTTATGTAATTTCCTAAGAGAAAACCCGACTATTTTTCTCATGAAGACCATGTCTTTCCTGCTTCAATTGACATTAAAACGGATCAGTTTACTGCTACCCTTTCCTTTTAGTTAAAAATGTCATATCTAATTTATTTTGTTTATTTTATAATGATACATTAAATTTTACAAATAATTTTTTTTAACATGTTTATTATTTCCTACTAAATAAGAGTATGTAAAATCAATTGATTTATCATTAAATTAGTCCTTTTTATAGGTTTTCCCATAATTTTAATCAATAACTAGATGAAATTCTTCAAATTGAAAGGAGATATAACTTAGAAGAAAAATATTAAACAAATGAAAATTTTTATAATTTATTTTACTCATCTATTAATTATGAATTATACTCGAAAAAGAATTTGATTCAAAAAGGGCCAATTAATATGCATAGAAAGATAACATATAATGTTAACAAAAATTATGCATTCTTATATATGCTTTTTACTTCTATTGATTATATCTATCTATCTATCTATCTATCTATATATATATATATATATATATATATATATATATATATATATATATATATATATATGTTATATATGCTTTTTATGAATTCTTATTTATTAAAAAATTATGATTGATGAGAACTTATAATAATTTTTCATCACCTAAGTCACATTTAATAGAAAAAATATTTACATTTACCAAAAATATTTTTACAAAAATTAAATTGAAAAATCAAATTCAAACTCATTAAAACTAATCTTAAGAAGACTTTTATATTTCTTATGATCCTAGCTTAATTAAAAATTGTAAATAAAATATTTGTTCACGAACTTGTTAAGTAACTATGTAATATTATCAAGTATAATTTACATTTATATACAAATAATGTTTTGTTTAATAAAATCTTAAAAAGGAAGCTACATGCATGGTATATAAGTATACTAATCATCCATATTCATTCCTAAGATCAAAAATTTAATTAATTAATTAATAATAAGAATAATAATAATAATAAAGAGAGTACATTTTAATTATCAAACACAAAAAATAAGATATCTATAAAAAAATTTGCTTAAAAGCATCTATTAGAAACTTTGCATGTAAACCTTGATAACATGTTTAATATGAAGGGATGGAATAAAAAAGAATAAAATAAGTTTGTTTGATACATAATATACTTCGTAAAGAATGCTTATTACAACAAATGATAAAAATTTCATTTTATAGCAAAAATAATGGAATAATCATCCCATCATTTGTGAAATGCATTTTTTACACTCTTATTTTTTCTCACTTTTTTCATATATTCAAATATTACCCTTTGTTCATAAATAATAAAATAATATCTTCAATATTAGTCTATGCAAATATTTTTGGTAATTATATTTTTAGTAATAAATTTTAAAATAAAATATTTTCATATTATTTATAAAAATTATTTAATTTAAAATTTTTGGTAAATTAAATTTTTTATACTTTTGTTATATAGAATTCTGTGTTAATTATAATTTTGATAATTAAATTTTAAAAATACAGTATTTTATTTATTATTGATTATGTCATATATATTTTTAGTTAACATATATTATTATTTTATTATTTAATGTACATGCTCAACTATTGATTATATATATTCAATTATAAATAAAAATAACAATACTATCTTTCATATAAATATGATTTTAATTTTATGCTTTCCGTTTATTTTTAAGGATATTATTATCATTAACACATTTTTTATTTCATTTATATAATATTTATTATACTAAAAATAATTATGAAATAACAATTCCATTCTATTCAATTACTTTTTGATCCATTCCATTGCATTCCTTTTTTATTTAACATATATTATTATTTTATTATTTAATATACATGCTCAACTATTGATTATATATATTCAATTATAAATAAAAATAATAATACTATCTTTCATATAAATATGATTTCAATTTTATGCTTTCCTTTTATTTTTAAGGATATTATTATCATTAACATATTTTTTATTTCATTTATATAATGTTTATTATATTAAATATAATTATGAAATAACAATTCCATTCTATTCAATTCCTTTTTAATCCATTGCATTGCATTCTACTGTGCTAAATGTGACATGAATGATTTGGACCTTTTAAAGTGATATATATACATTAGAAAGTATACTAAGTATCACAATTATTGATGAAAAAAATTAAAAGAGTATATAGTTAAAAATTTGAAAACCACTTTTTAATTTATTATTATTTATCTAATTCTAAATCATTGATTTTATTATTAAAGGTTGTGATGTTACATTTATTTTCTAAAATTCAAACTTTAGATATATGGAAAAAAATTTAGGTTTGAAATTTGAAATTTGGAAAATATCTGCAAAATAAAAAGATGAAATGTAATCTCAATTTTAGATTACTTTTTTTAAAACAATTAAGATTTATTAATTAAAAATAGACTAAAACTTCCTATATTAAAACTTTCACAAATTCCTGTACCTGACTGTTGTATATTTAACTTGAAATACATCATTTCAAAATTAATATCAAGAAATATTAAAAATAAATAAATAAATATAATTTTAATTCTCAAATATTTTTATTAAAAATAAAATATGTAATTAATTAATTCATTTTAATTAAACTTTTAATTTTTAAAAAATAATTTTATAATAAAAAATATATTATATTACATTATATCAATATTCCTCAAAAACATAGATGTAAAAAAAGGTGGATATGAAATAAAAAATAAACCTTAAACTCTAAATTCTAAAAAATAAACATGCAATAAAGTAGATATATGGATGACAAATAACATGTAAGTTGTAAATTTTTGATAAAATTTTAATTTTAATTTAAAAAAACACTTGAAAAATGATGTTAAGATAATGTTGACTTAAATAAATAATTCAGAGTTTAACTTTAAGATATATTTTATTAAAAAGGGAAATTAATTAATCCAATTAAAATTTTTTAAATAAAAATTTGAATTATCTAAAATATCTTATAATTAAATAAATTATATTATGTTATATTTGTAGTATTTAATGATATTAACATTTGATTTACAAAGATTAGGAATAGATATGAAAAAATAAAAGAAAGAGAATCAATGCATGAAATTTTAAAAAATAAGAGTTGAAAACAAAATTTAAAGTGAATTAATTCAATTAAATAAAATTTATAATTTATTTAAAATATTTTTATAATAAAAATATATATTGCATTATGTTTAAATCACTTGGTGTACATCTACTGTAATAAAAAGAAAAATAACACTTGACTTTATGTCAATGAAATATTGATAAATTTTAAATATTTTATGAGAAAAATAAAAATATTGTATTGCATTTAAATTACTTAGTGTGCGTCAACCGTAAATAATTGAAATGGATATTAAAAAAAGAAAAAATATTCCATGAAGTTTATAAGAAAAAGAAAAATAATATTTAAATTGCAAAAAATTGACAATAGGCCAATTAATGTATCTTTAATTTAAAATATGGTCCTTAAAATTTTTTATCAAGAAAATATTAATGAAATTTAAATAAATAGATATAATTTCAATTTTAAAATATTTTTATTATAAATAAAATATGTAATTAATTCACTTAGTTAATATTTTCATATTAAAATCTTAAATTATTTATAATATTTCTAATAAATATAAAATATATAATTTTATAGTTATAATAATATGTGATATTAATATTTGGGATGTAATTAAAAGAAGTGGATACAAAAAAAATAAAATAAATGAACAAATAAAAAGAAAAGATACCATTAATAAATTGTAAAATAATAAATAAAATAAAATTATGCAATAAATTGATTTAATTAAATATATTCTTTAACATATTTAAAATATTTTTATAATAAAAATAAAATATATTATACCATTCAGTGGTAATTGAATTGTAAATAATAGAAGTCGACAGAAGAAAAAGATAAAATATAATGAATTAAATAAAAGAAAGAAAAACAATATGTGACTTGTGAAGTTTTAACAAAATCCCAATTAATATGCGATTAATTTGATATATAGCATTTGAAAATTGATGTGAAGAAAATATTAAAAAAATTTACATAAATAATCTTGACTTTAATTTTAAATATTTCTATTAAAAATAAAATATGAAATTAATTCATTTAAAGTTTTAAATTATTTAAAAATATTTATGATAAATATAAAATATATCATGTAATATCCATGTTACTTATTAATATTAGTATTTAAATTATAAATAAAAAGTCGACATAAAAAATAAAAATTAAAGATATGTAGTAGAGCAAATAAAAAGCAAAAAAATAATGGCCCAACTCTAAAGTGATAAATTTAAAATAGAATATGATAATTAGTAAATTAAATCTTTAAAATATTTTTATAATAAAATAAAATTATATTATATTATATTTAAATTACTTAATTATACTTGTATAAAAGATAATTTATATTAAAGGTTAAAGGAAATAATTTAAGGGTAAAATTGAAAAATAAAAATTAATAAATTACATGAAAAAAAGTAGCTGAGATGTGTTTAAAAAAAGAGATATATGACTGACCAAAAAAGCCTTCAATTACGAGATATGTTAAAGAAATACAAAGATCAAGATTCCTCTACTTTCTCTTATCTTAAAAATTGTAATTTATTAAGAGTATTTGGCTCAAATAGCATTTAATATCTCTTAAAAGCTTTATTTACACATTTCATTATATACAGAATTCGATCTGTGATCCTCGTATATGTAAGTTGAGTTATTTAATTACTCCTACTATCACCAAAAAATTAGAATTTAAATATAATATTATACTTAATTACTAATTATATGATTAATAGCAAATAGAAATTAACTAATTATTTTTAATTTATTATTAATAATTAATAATAAATTTTGGCTCAAATAACATTTAATATTTCTTAAAAGTTTTGCTTGCATCTTTTGTTATATTCAAAATTCGATCTATGATCCTCATATATGTACGTTTAATTATTTAATTATTCCTACTATCACCAAAAAATTAGAATTTAAATATAATATTATACTTAATTGTTGATTATATTATTAGTAGCAAATAGAAATTAACTAATTATTTTTAATTTATTATTAATAATTAATAATGAATTTCTCAAAGGGATAGCAAAACAATAATGTAAATAGAAGATGCAGTAAGGGTAAAGTTGAAAAATAAAATAAAAGCTTTTTGGTCAGAAATTTTTTTATTAAAAGTTGACATTTGGCAAAAATGTAAAAAAAAAATAGATTAGGTTACCCAAAAAATACTCTTTTAATAATATGATACAAATATAGATATAGATTTATACTATTTATAATTTATTTACACTTTAAATACTATTGAATATTATAAATTTAAATACTATTAAATATTGTTGAATATTATAATTTAAACATGTAAGGACTAGGATTCATAATTTTTGAGTGTGTGCATTTAATGATTTAATTATTCCTACTCTTACCAAAAAAATTAGAATTTAAATATAATATTATACTTAATTACTAATTATATTATTAACAATAAATAAAAATTAATTAATTATTTTTAATGTAATATTAATAATTAATAATGAATTTCTCAAAGGGATAGCAAAACAATAATATAAATAAAAGCTGCAGTAGGGGCATAATTGAAAAAAAAATAAAAGCATTTTAGCCGGAAAATTCTTCATTAGAAGTTGACATTTGGCAAAAAATGTAAAAAAAAAAGGGATCGGACTACCTGCTCTTTTAATAATATAATATAAATATTGATATAGATATATACAATTTATAATTTAAATACCATTGAATATTATATATTTAATATAATACGATGTTTTAGGATAAAATATTTTAAATAATTGAAAATTTTAATTTAATTAAATTAATTTTTTATCATATATTTTATTATTAACTCTTATTATTTTACAACTTGAGTATTGTTTCTCTTCTTTTTATTTATTTCATTTTATTTTTTATTTTTGTTTACATTTTTATTATTTATAACTGACTAGTATATGTATAATGTTATATATTTTATATTTCAAATTTTTATAAATATTTTAAATAAATTAAATTTTAGTATAAAAATTATTAAATGAATTAATTAATTACATATTTTATTTTTTACATACAATTGAAGGTTAAAATCAAATTTATTTATTTAAATTTTTTTAAAATTTTCTTAATATCAAGTTATAAGTACTATATGTTAAATTAAATACATATTAATTGAAATTTTATCAAGATTTTATACTTTATGTATTATTTTTCATATTTTTTCACTTATATTACTTACAATTCAAATACTATTGATTATTATAAATTTACTATAGAATAATTTTTATGATAAAAATATTTTAAGTAAATTAAATATTTTAATAAAATAAATAAATTTATTTTATTTTTAACTTTTATTATTTTTTAGTTCAGGATTTGCTTCTCTTCTTTTTATTTGCTTTGTTCATATTTTTTCATTTTTATGGCCATTTATAATACTTAAAATTGAGAGGTCAATATTATTAAGTAGTATAAATATAATATTTTATTTTTTATTTTTAAATTTTATAAATATTTAAAGCCAATTAAATTTTAGCATAGAAATATTAATCAAATTTTATCAAAATTTTTAATATTAATTTTAAAATATTAGATGTGAAGATAAACACTTATCAATCTAGAAAATTTTGGAAAGAATTTATATTTTATGTATTATTTTTATTTATTTTATTTATTATATATTTCATTTTTAACTCATTTTCATGCATTATTTCTATTATTTTAATGTGTTTACATTTTTTGTCATTTTTATGTTCACTCATGTTATTTGTAATTTAGATATTAAAATTACTAAATAGTATAGATACATATATATATATATATATATATATATATATATTTAATTTAAAACATCTTAAATAATTAGGGTTATGAAAAGTATTAATTGAATTAATTATTTACACATCCTATTTCTAATAAAAATATTTACAAAACCAAAAATAATTATATTTATTTAAATTTTATCCATATTTTTATATCAAATTTCAATCATTATATTACAAATTAGATATACATCAATGAAATTTTATCTATACTTTACAATTCACATATTATTTCTATTCTTTTTGTCTATTGCATTATATAATATATATTTTTTGGAGGAATTTGTGCAATTTTTTTAATAATGATAGAATAATATCTGATAATTTTTACTTTAAATGAAAGTTATTTGTTAAAATATATAATTTAAATAATAATAAATAAATTGATAAAATTAGTTAATTATTTAGTTCATAGTTTGTATTGATTCTACTAGGTGTATATTATTCCTTCCACTATCAATGAATAAATTATTCAAATTTATTAGAAAAATTCTTTTTAAATCAAATTATTTTATAAATTTGATTTATAAATATTTTTAATATAAAAATATTTTAAATAAGTTAAAAATTTATTATAAAAATATATAAATCAAATGAGTCAATTCAAATCTCAATTTTAATAAAAATATCTAAAAATTAAAATTAAATTAAATTTTAAAATATTTATATGTTATCTCTCTATTTGTTGAAAAAAGTTTCCTTAAATATAATCTGCAAGTATTTTTATTAAAAATATATTTTAAATAATTAAAATTATTTTATTATTTTATTTTTATCAAGAAAATAGGTGAATTCATCCATATAAAAGTGGTAAGAAATTATAAAATTAGTTTATAAAAATTATTTATTAAAATATTTTATAGAATCTTTTACTTTAGAATTTAAATTTTTTATGTAAAATTTGAAAAAAAAATATATTGAAATACATCAATATAAAAATATCTAAAAAATAGAATTGGTTTAATTAATTAAATGAGGCCATATATGTCTAAATTAATTAATTATTGTTAATTAAAAATTATTGATATTATTAATGAGTATGAAGATGTTATATTATTAAAAAATAAATATAATTAAAAATTTTTACCAAAAGTAAAAGAAAAAATGAATATTTCTTACAATATAATAATATATAAATAAGTGGTGATAAAAAATCTAATTATATATTTAAATTCTATTAATTTTTCAACTCAAATGATGTTATAAAAGTAGATAGTAGATTTTTTAATATATAGAATGAACTAATAATATGGCACATTTTAAATAATATTTATGAATTATACAATCTATATTGGCAGAAAAAAAAGTACATGCAATCTTTTTTTTTTCTTCTTCACGAAAGATAAAAATGTAAATGCAACTTAAGTTTAATTATACTAATCTGATTCATCAATATGAAAATAGAGTAATATGAATAGTTCAATGTTTATTTCATGGTTAAAAATATTATATTACATTCGAAGAACTTAGTTGATATTAAATTAAAAAATATATTATGTTATTTATTAGGTATTAAAATTATATTTTAAAATAAAATTTATATTTTTTATTATGATTATTATTATGATTAAATATTTTTTTATTCCCTTTTTATATTATTTTCATATATCATTTATTTCTTATCTCATTATATAATATAATATGAATATTCCTTTTTTATCATTATTTCTTATTATTATATAAATATATAAAATATGTACAATAACATTTGAAATAATAAAAAATACATAGAATTTATATTGTTTATATTTTATTATTTTTTATAAATTAAATAATATATTTTAATATATAAATAAATTATTATATTTTTAAAATTTTATTATTATTAATTAAATACAACCCGTGCATGACACAAGCTTGATTTACAAGATGATTGATAAATGATAGTCTCCGCTTAGAATGACATACTTGCCCCTCCCTTTGTTTTTTTGGCTTCACATATTGTCCGAATCATGGCTATGGTTGACCTTTTTGCGATATTATTTTTGGGCCACACAACTCTTGTATGAAAAAAAGGTTATGGCCTAAGTTCTACTTTTTATAAAAGATCAAAATATGATTGGTACTTACCATAGTTCTCGGCTTTAGGTTTGGACCACTCAGGTAGTTTCGCACCATGTAATCCTTTGCCTTTGCCTTTTTTAGGGGGTTAAAAGAGGAAATGGAATGTCAAGCAAAGCTCAAGCAATAATTGATGGAGATTTTAGTGAAAGTATTGATTTTAAATCGCTGCATGGTTCTACATACTATTTTTCTTTAGACAAAGTGGATAGCCAAAATTAGAGCAGTGCTATTTTTTAGTCATGTTGTTGTGACACATTTTAGCAATGGTATTTAAAACAAAGATTTACACCAATGTGAGCCTCATAGAAGAACTTTGAGTGTGTATGTGTGAGTGTGTGTGTACATATACACAGAGATAGATATATATATAAGGGGTTATTAGGCTCCATATCCTATACAAAGGTTAGCAATTTCTATTCTTTTATTTGAATGAAAAAATCATGTTACTAATTAGTGGTAGAGCTAGAAAAAATGTTTAGTGGGGTCAAATTATAAATGGTTATTTATTAAATTGTAATTTCATATGCACTAGAAATAAAATTAAAAATTAAGTATCAAATTCAAATTGAAGATTATCATTAAATATAAGATGATGAGATTAATTTATAAAATTTAATTTCATAAATTAAAAAATTCAAAATTTAATGTTAGATCCTATTTTTTATGTCTATAGCATTTTATCTATTAAACAATATCACAAAAAAAAATTATGTAGAATTAAAAAAAAGTTGAATTGTATTGTAACGTCCTTGATAAGTTTTGTATTAGAAAGTTGACAATTTCAAAATCAGTTAACCGGCTTAAGATGACTTCACTGGTTTGAATTACCAGCATAAGGAATGAAGGGTTCAGGTATACATGACAAAGAGTGGCCCACCAGGTTTATTTCGAAATTTAAGTCAGTAAAAGAAATCAGAAAGTAATGTATAGAATAATGATTTAGCTTGTGAAGGCATACTTGGAGCCTTTTTGTCAGACTGTGGGTATTTATAAGTGTGTTAAAAGTCCAATAGATTTAAGATTTCTTTTTATAAAATTAATCTTTAGACAGAATGAGAAGAATATTACCTACACTTGCATCAATGGCAATCATTTAGGTAGGATCTTTGTTAAAAGGGTTAAGCTATAAGTCAATGCTAACTAAGTTGATTAGATTTAAAGGCTAATGTGATCCCTTTATTATAGCATTGCATATGTTTATGCATGGATAAGATTAAAATTATTTCATACGACTAGATTTAATTTGGTCATATATTTTGGTTATTGTCATTTGCCATCTGTTCCTTCAGATTCATTTGCATCAAATGAAAGCAAAGTTCAAATTTTAAAAACATGCTTCGGGATTTATCAGCTCTCATATCTGGGTTTTACATTAATGTGACCTACCATTAGGATTGCTATCTCAACCCTTGATTTTGCTTTCTTCTTAGATGTAGCAAAAATTTATTCATCTTTTTTACTTTGTGTTTCTAATTGCTAGATTGTTGATGGTTCCATTTATCAAGTTATCCTAGCTGTTTAAAGGAAATGGCATGGATATATGCCCTTTTTAGTACCTGGTTTCTTTTCGAACTTCATCTTCAACCTTTATCTTTTGCAATTAAAGCTTTCTTTGGTTATTAGCAACTATTTCTAACATTCTTGCTCTTCATTTGTTCAAGTGTATTTTACAACATTTCACTTTTTTCTTCTTGTTTTTTATTATCATGTTGCATTTTTTTTGTTCTCATAAATGTTGCCTTCATGTTTTCCTTATGAATTGGTATTCATTTATAAACTTATTTAAGGGTTTGTTTATTGTTCCTTTTGAGGTTTAGGAAAAATGCTTCACTTTTAATTTTGATTTTAATAATGGTCGTTATCTTTCTTAGGTTGTGTTTCTAATTGACATAAGGTTTTAATTATAATTGATTAACTAAACTTCCTAAGGTTAACCTTCATTCTTTTTATTTTGGCTTTGTTATTTATTCAATTTCCCTTATACCTTAACTTTTATTTTTTCTTGTCTTTTTGAAGGTTCAATTCAATAATTAATGTCCTATTTTTCTCGTATTATTATGATTCCTCCATCTTCATTAAAATTTTCAATTTATTTTTTTACAATTTAAAAATGAAAAGAATTATTAGAGTTATTTTTATTTTTCCCCTTACTATTATGATGGTAAATTAATCTAAGAATGTCAAAGGAATAGATTTTACCCCTTTCTATGTGGGTAGGCTAAAGGATTTAAATTGGGTGAACGTTGGTATTAAGACTACAGCTCCATCTAGTTGATAGATTGATCTTGAAGTGAGAGCTAACCTTTAGAAGCAATTTAATCATTGATATAGGTTCGAAGTTTGTCTCGGCCAAAAAGGATAAGCGAGTTTGTAGTTATGATACTTCATCTTTTTTCATATTTTCTAATGATATCGTTTAATGGGTCTAAATTTCTCATCCTTTTTTGATTTTCCAATAATGACTAATGAAAAGTTTGAATGTTTGTCCAATCTAACTAACTTGGAACACTTGGTATTTTTTTTAGGTTGTTTTAAGACCTTGTGTGATAAAATGAAACCTAAGTCCTGTGTGATAAATTGAAACCTAAATCCTGTAATTCTCATGTGTTTTCCTATTTTTATACTTACTAACACTAAAGAAGTAAAGGTTAGACCCATATTATACAAAATACCAATTAAATCTTATTCAATAATTTGTATTCTAGTGTGAAAGGTTGGAAAAATAGTTTCTATAAAATCCAAGTAGTGAACAATATAGAGTTGTGTTGAGTGATAGGCAAGCAACAATTACACCTCTTTAAGTGGGTTAACAGGACAACAAACCTTTCTTCTCCTAGAGTTAAAGATTTTATAAAAGATGACCAAGATATCATTATTTACCTTTTTGCATGTGCTTATGAAAACCTTCTCAATATCAAATTTGCATATAGTACATATTCTTTAATTCATTCATAATTTATTTGAATTTTCCCTTATACTTTTTGTTTATAGAATATTAGTTAGGAATAAGAGACTTTAAGTTTTTGCTTTTTAGAATAGGCCCAATTAGACTTGCTCTTATTAAAAAAATTGCTAGAAAAAAAAAGAAAAAGAAAGCTGTAGAAAAAGAGAAAGGTGCAAATTTTACTCAGGTTGAAAATGGAATGACTAAGAAAACTTTAACTAATATTATTATTATTTCAATATTCAAGAGAACTTTAGTGGTACAAGCCTTTAAGGTCTTTGTGCCTTTATGATTAGAAGCTATGTTAAAAAAGCATAGGAAAAAGGAAATGGAACATTAAGGTAATGAGGGAAAGTACAGACGTAGATCATATTAAACTTTATGATTTCAAGATTGTGTCAATTGATACTTCCTATCAAGTTGGCATTCCTTAAAGTCTATGGTATTGAAACATGGATTCTATTTCATGGATGCATAGTTAATTTCTTATCAATATTAATTGAAGGAAAAACTATGATTATTTTGTTATGAATAGGGAGGGTTAGGCTTTTTATTTAGCTATAATAAACTTTAATCAAGCCTTGTAGGCTCTTCTTTATGCTATTCCTAAGGTGGAAAAAAATAATAAAGCCTCTCTTTAAAGCAACTTAAAGATGACTAAGAGAGAGCTGGCCATTACATGTGAGTCATCGGAAAAGAAAACCTTAAACTTGGTTAATCTAAAGAAAAAGGAGTTAGATCTGTAGAAGAAATTAAAGGAGGAAAAAAGTATAGTCAACTACAAAGTCACTCTTAGACATTATCATCAAAAAGAGAAATAATAAGAAAATGAGTTGTATGAGAAAGATAAGAAGATTCATGCACTAAAGAAACAAGTTAAAAACATTGATGCTAAGCTTCTAAACACTTAAACAAATTATTAACAACTATTCCAATCAAGCTTTAAAGAGGCTATTTGTTAAATTTAATATTTTAACCTTTCTATCTTGATTAATTTGTTGAAAACTAATAAAAAATATACTTTTAAAGACCAAATGATGAAGGCAAATGCCTTTTGACCTTTTATATTTCTGAATAAATGTTTGTTAAATTTTTTTTTAATTCCACTTGGATAAATATGATTTTTTTCTTGGATAACTTAAAATTTAATGGCTTTTACTTTAGTACTATTATTTTTATAGCTCCTAATAGGTTTTTAATTATTGTTTGTACTAATTTATTTGTTCCTTCATCTTTGATCAGTTATTTACCTTTCATGCTTTTGTTTTCGTTTTACTTTTTAAGATTAATCAAACCTTGATGGGTCAGTTAGTTTTTGTTTTAGGGCTTAAACATTTTTCGAGGATCTAAATTGATTCTTTTCATTAATTCCATTGATGTATGATTTTTGCTTTTGAATTTGTTTAGATCTCTTTCAAAATCTTATAACTTGAGTTGTATAAATGTTTAGGTTTAAACTGTTGAGGAGACCTACTTAACATTTAGTAATTAGGAGGAGCCTACTTAGGTTCTTTTAGTTTGAAGAAGGTTTACCTATTTTTTGAGTATTAAGGGAGTTTGCTTCTTAGGTGTTTAAGGGAGTCTTCTTAAGTCGATTGGGTTTACTTAAGCTTTAAGTACCAAGATACTTCTGCTTCTTAGGAGCCAAAAGTGTTTGTTTAGGCTTAAACAATTTTTTGCTAAAAAACTTTCTCTATTCATTTAGATGTTTACATAATATTACCTTAGGTGCATCATATTCTATGTGTGAGGAATAGGTACACCCTTTAGTGTTTCTACTCCATAAGCTCTATTTCTCAAGTTCTCTTTAATCTTGAATGGATTTTCCCAATTTAGAGCTAATTTTCCCTTACTTGAGTTCTTGTGTAATTTTTTCTCTAGTTTGAGGATGAGGGATCTTTTAGGGAATTCCTTCTTCTTAACTTGCTTGTTGAAATAGCTTGCCAATTTCCTCTTGTATTACTTAGTTTTGATTTCGGCCATTTCATGGTCTTGTAGGATGGAAATTAGATTTTCTTTCCTTCATTGTTCATTTAATTATTCCTGGTCATGCTCCTATCGTTCACTAGTTTCTCCTATTTCAATCGACAAAATGGCTTTCAATTTGTATGTTAATTTAGAAGGAGTTTCTCTAGTGGTGGATTGCGATGTTGTTTTATATGACTACAAAATGCTTGGTAATTCTTCATTATATTTTCCTTTGGCTTTTTCTAACTTCCTTTTTAACCCTTCAAATATAATTCTATTAGTTAATTATGCTTGGCCACTTGATTAAAGGTGCTCAATAGATGTAAACTTTTGTTTGATTCCTAATCTTTAAAATTCAATAAGGTGTATAAGATAATTATTCAACTAATAATAATTGTAATCTTAATAAAAGTAATAGGATTATCCTAGGCAAAATTTAGTAAAGCTTTTAGCTATAAACTGTGTTTCATTATTAGAGACTCGTGTCTTTGGTAAATTGAACCTACTTGTTAAAGATAAATCACCATAAGGAAATGTGTTTGAATAGATTGATGTTTGTGATCTTACCTATATGTTATAGATTTTCAAAAGAAATTTTGCACCTTTTTTTATGTGATAAATGCAAGGTTTCCATAATTAGGTATTTAGCTTGGCCTATAGCGACCAAAAGTGGTCTAAGTAGATTAATCCTCCAGTTTATGAATAATCAGGTGGAGGGGATGGTTTTAATTAAGGTTGATGATTTTTTTTTACTTTTGCAAATCTTTGGCACTTATCACCGTTCCAAACAAGTTTTATTAACTCCTTCCTCATTCTTAGCTAGTAATATTCCAATCTTATAGCTTTCAAGGCTAGTGTAATTCTAGATAGATGAATTTCACATATGCCTTCATGCAATTTTTTTAACATATAATCTACCTCATTTAGGTGGAGATATTTAAGAGCTGGCAAATCAAAAATCCATTTGTATAATTGGTTATTGTCTATAAAGAAGTGAATAACCTACCTTTAGATTCTCTATGCTTTAGTCTTGTCACTTAAAAGTTTTCCATCTTTTAAATATGCTTAAAGAAAGGTGACCTAAGAATTTGGATGGTTGATCTATAGAACTTTTGCACCATCAATGCTAAATGTGTTGATCAATTCTTACATGATTGATTAGTTCTTTATTGCAGCTTTCACATTAGCTAATTTAGCTAACATATCCATTTTTTCATTCTCCAATTGAGGTATTTTGACCAACTTATACTTAAACATTTCTAAAAGAGATTTTGTTCACTCCACATACATGACCAATACTAGTTCTTTTACCTTGTACTATCCTTGTCGTTGAATGATTGTTAAATGAGAATTGTTGCAAATTTGTATTCATTCCATACTTGTCTTAATTGTTTATAGCCTTAAACTTAAACTTGATTAAATACTCCAATTGGATCCCATTTCCTTCCAAGATGATACCAGCCTCACTTCTATTCTTGCTTGAGGATCTATTTACATACATTGACTACTCGAATGGCTATTAATCTTGCCTTTTCTTGGGTTATTTATTTTATAAAGTTAGTTAATGTTTATGATTTAATCACTCTCTAAGCAACAAATCATCCAGCAAGATAAGATTTGTATAGAATTTATTGAATCAATATGTCTATTTAGATAACTATCTGATGCCTCTAAAAATAAAGCTTGAGTTTTTTTTAATGTGGGTAATAGAGTGAATGCTACCTTTTTTATCTTTTGATATCTCATTTTCACTCCATGTAACACTTTGCTAATAAAGTAGATAGGTTTTTGTAGCTTTCCAATTTCCTTAACTAGTATTGAATTAATAGCAACTTCGAACATAGCCAAGTATATCTAAAGGATGTCTCCTAAATTTAGTCAGTACAACACTAATGGAGTGGTTAAGTATTCTTTTAGGTTGTAAAACCCATCTTCACGTTTAGTATTCGATTTGAATTTATCGGAGAACTTAAATAGGGAATAAAACAAAAGGCATTTGTCTCTTAACCTAGATAAGAATCTAGACAAGGCCACTCATCTGCCATTGAGTGCTTGCATCTCTTTGATGTTTGTTAGGCTCTTCATTTCAATGACTACTTGACACTTTGATGGGTTTACCTCGATTCCATATTTTATGAGCATGAACCCTAAAAACTTTCCCGCTTCTACTTTAAAAGCACACTTTTTTGGGGTTAAGCCACATTTTATATCTTTCAATAACTTCAAATTTTTTCATAATATCTTTCCAATGTTGTTCCTTACTAGTTGATTTGATAATTATATAATCAACATAGACTTCCATATTCTTACCTATCTACTCAGCAAAAACCTTGTTTATCATCCGCTAGTAGGAAGCTCTTGCATTCTTTAGTTCTAACAACATTAGTTTGTAGTAGAGTATGCCTTGGTCAGTAATTAAGGTCATTATATCCTCATTGTTTCGATGCACCTTCATCTAATTATACTCCCAATCAATAATGAGTGATGAAGGAAATATTATTTTACTTTTATTAAATTAACACTATGATTTTTTTCATCCAATTGAGTAAGTGAAGGTTAGCAATCTCCATACACACACATATACATTTATATATATGTATATGTTTTGAATGGTTAGAAGAATCATTTTCATTCTAAGATTTTTCTTATTAAAACATCTATTATTATCGGTGAAAAAGCCTAATTGAATGAAAAGAGAGAAAATGATGAGAGAATTTAAATCTTTACTCTTGTAATTACTAATGAATAATAAGCATCTAATAAACACTACTCCATCGGCTTGTGCACATGCATCTTGTTAAAGACAAATGACAAATGGCATAGAATTTGTACTTACGTGACCGTATCCATCGAATTATTAGATTATTTCGGGTCCCATTGATACAATTAGGGTCATTTTAATGATTGAAATTGCTTTATGAGACTGGAGAGGGTACAAAACATGTGTAACTATCTGGTCTCTTGGCAAGCAAAAGCAAGAGAGAATTTTTAAATGAGAAATCATCCCACGCTTTATTATTTGAATTGATTGTTCCTTAACTCATAACTCAGTTTCATTGCAAATAATCTATCATTTATATCTTAAATTCAAATCTGGTTATTATTCAATTGATGGTTATTCAATTAATTTATAATTGAGTCAGTAAGTAAGTTCCATTACAACTATTTGATTATTCATATTTTAAATTCAAATCTAGTTACTATTAATTTTAAGAAGTAATGTAATTTGTAAGTATCATTATTAATTCTTATACGATGTCTTGATGGAAAAGAATTAAGGGAGGGCAAGAAGAAGGAAAGGAAAATTATGCTATAATCTTCAAGTTAATTTGACTTAGTGGAATTAAGAAATTGAAGGCTTATGATTAACTCTCCAAAGGTTTTAAGTACCTTCTACTATTTATTATTTTGTATCTTTTCAATTTGAGAAATTTTGAAGGATATTTTAAACATCTAAATAAGAGAAAATAAAGTCCTTTTTTAACCATTCATTCTCAACTCTTTCCTTCTCTTCCATCCTCTCTAATTATCTTTCTTTTCCTTTTATTCATAACTTCCAATATCATTTTTATATTTCATTACCTTTTTCCATTATCTTGTAAATATATATTATTAAAATAACTGGTGACATACTTTGAAAAAATTTATTAGGTACATATTATTTAATAAAAATGTTATAAGTATTGAAAATGACATTAGAAATCAAATTTTAAATTTATTATATTTATTAGATTGAATTTTATAAATTTAATCTATCATCTTGTATTTAATAACAATTATTAATTTATATTTGGAACTCAATTTTGAATATCATTTTTCATGCATATAATATTGCTACTTATTTAATACATTATTCCAATTATAGACTGATGATAGTGGGGGACGCTGTTCATGAGGTGCATCTATTCTCTTATGGTTAAGTTTGCTTGTATTTGATATTTGGGATTAGCTTTACTAGTTATTAGCCATTCAAGTACCACCTGACTTTATAAGAGAACAATCAAACAGGCATTGATGCTTTTTTCATTGTTTCACTTCTGTAATTCTTGCTGTGCTTTATGCCATTGCAAATGGTGGAAATACACCAATATCATCAATCATCAGTCGTACATATGGACAAGATGTATATTGCCAAGCCATCAATAATATGTATATATATATATATATATATATATATATATATATATATATCTGTGTGTGTGTGTGTATTGCTAAGACATCAATAATCATGCAATTTTCTTTCAATACAACGATAGAATACGTCCTCATTTAATAATTCTAGCGAATAAATAGTTCTCGCGCACACTTCTAAATTAAGTGAATCATAGATTAAAACAAATGTTAAAAAAGGTAAAAAAAAAATAGTTTAATTTTTTAATTTTATTGAAATTTAAATTTTATTATCAAAATTTTATTTAAAATAAATTTATCTTCTAACTTATTAATAATGTGTAACGTTATTTAGCAGCTCAGCTCATAATTTTTTTTCTTAAATAAAGGTGCTTCTATGGCATTTGATTTAATATCTTACATGATTTATATAAATCATATTTTCATATTCTCATAAAAAATTACTTTTGGTCCCTTTAATTGTCACTAAAATTTTAATCTTAACCTTTAGTTTTATTTGCAACAAATTTATCCTCTTAACTTTCCAAAAATACAATACTTTTCATTGTAATATAAAAAGAAAATGTTATTGTAATATGATGATTTTTATTGTGATTAATCAATTCATTTAAATGTAATTATATATGGCAAAATGTCTTTAAATATATTGGGAAGTAGTATATAAGATAGGTTTCATGAAAGTTGATCATAACATATTAATTAAGATTCAATTCTAAACTATACATAGAGAATTGAAAATTCTTGGAAGATACATACTTAATAGTAATTCTAAAAGATTGGATTATATCTAGGCAAGATTTTACCTTTACTTTAAAAGTTAAAAATTAAATTTGCTTCAAATAAAAATTAGGAGATAAAATTAAAATTTAAGTGAAAAAATGAGAATAAAAAAATTTGCTATAAAATTATAAAAATATGACTTATATGGATATTATAAGATGTCATGTTGAATGTCATATAAACATCTTTGTTAAGGTTAAAGAATTAAACAGAAATGTTGAATTATTGAATAATTTTACACATTTTTAAAAGGTTAGAAAGTAAATTTATTTTAAATAAAATTAAGGGATAAATATTAAATTTTCAATGAATTACATACTATCAAAATGCATTTTTGTCTATTCATAAATAAAAAAATAGAGTAAAAGAGACAAAATTAAAGATACAACCTGATCCAAATTAACAATCGAAAATCGATGAGAATGAAGTGGCATCCTGCCTTTGTTGCATAATAATAATAATAATAATAATAATTTTGTGTGTCATCGTTAGCTATACGTTAATATGGAATTGTAGCTGACTTTGGTTCCGGTTAGACGTATCACATCAATGTGGAAGCTTCCTTGAACCTACGAAAGTGGAACCTTCGTCGATATTTCCTAAAAGGGCAAGTGTGTCATTGCCTTCTAAAGTGGACGTCGCTATAAACATACCCCTGTGCATGTCCATCTACCGCTCATCTTTCTTCATCTTCTCCAACACCACCGATAACCAAACATTTTGTACTGCAATTTGCAGTTAAGAGCCAATATCGTTAGTTTGGAACCTAGCTAACACAATACAAATGTCCGACGTCAAGGAAAACAACAACCCCCGTACCTCCGCCAACTGCTGTCCCTGCAACCTGCCACTGATAGTGGTTTTGCTCTTTGTTGTCCCGATGTCGATAATAAGCATAGCTTGGCTTGTCATGAACCCGCATGTTCCGACATTCCAACTCACCTCGCTTTCAGTCACCAGCTTCAATGTCTCCGGTTCCAAACTCACCGGCGGCAATAACAATGAATTGAATTTCACCGTAACAAACCCAAACAAAAAAGTTCGATTTCTCCTTGACCGTTTCAACGTAAGAGTTTGTTACGGTGAGGTCGAGCTTTCTGAACTTACTACGAGCTCTATCTACAAGTTTGAGAAGATGAACGATAGGAATCTGTCGTTTGTATTGGAATCTAGGGGTCCCCCGTCCAAGATGAAGCAGAAGAAGGATTCTGGAGATCTAAGTGCAGATTTGAAGAGAGGGGTTGTGAACTTGAACGTGAAAGTGAAACTTAGGATAAAATTCGAAGCTGGGAGTTGGCCCACCAACGAAAAGCTTTTGGGTGTTCACTGCGACGACCTGAATGTGTCCTCCCCTCATAAAACAAAAGGCATCGGAAAGCTCCTTGGTATTAAGAAGGATTGCCGTGTTTCTATTCAGTCGTAGTTTTCTTGCTTGTACGCAGCAGAACGAAGAAGAAATTGACGGACCCTCTTTGAAATCTTTTTCTTTAGGTTTCTTTTCGAAGTTTGAAGCTTTTGGTTCCTTTTTTAATACAGATTGTGGGGGAAAAGAGAAAGTGATGGATTTATTTCTTCTTCATTTTTTTGTGTAGCAATAATATTCCAGTTATTTGTTAAATTTTGATTTTCTTTCCTTTCTTTTGGACCTGTTGCGTTTGTGTGCTCCTTCTGTACGTAGTTACCTGGTAACTACAGATTGTGGGTTCAGGAGTTTGGAGAATCTGCATGGTCTTACAGCAGTATCTATTTCTAACATTTGAAAATTGATATTTCGTTGGCACACTGACAGAGGGTTTGTTGAATTTAATAATAATTAACTTGCAATTTGCAGCAAAGTAAGCTATAAATTTAATATACCTTGTTCGGGCATGTGTGACAATAAATTTTGTAGCCATTGAAAAGGCACGAGGTGAATAAGCGATTAAAGCTAAACACAAATGGGAATTAAAAAAAAAGGAAAATATTATAATTACAAAAAATAAGTTCCAAAAATAAATTTTAAATATTTTATATTTATTAGATTAAATTTTATAAATTTATTGTATTTAAAATTTAATTTCGAATTTTATTCTCAATACATATAATATTACTTAAAAAAATGTGAAAAAAGCTTTCAAAAAATGAGATGACTCGCATATCACGTAATCACAAGACCATTTTGCCCGCCTTCATTAATTATGCTTAAATTACTTAAAATAAATTGCTATGAGCAAAATTCATGATAATGTAAAGGTAAAATAACTGAACGCATGAAAAAAAAGTAATTATGATAAACATTAAATGTTACGAGGTTATAAAAGTAATTACACAGCTAACATTTAATTACTTGTGCTACCAGTTTATATAGGAACTTCTACGTATATTCTTATACTTTTCTCTAAAAATTGTTCTCCCTGTTATACATTTACCGACTTGGCTATCAAAATCTCTGCGAAATTCTACTCCAGTCACCTTTTTCTTCGACGCAAAATCCTCTTCGTGCTATGTAAATTGAAGTTAATAATTTAATTATTAAAAAATTTAAATTTTATAAGATGAAATATTTTACTTAATAATAAATAAAATTTATTAACTATTTAAGTATTATAAGTAAAAATTTTAAATTTGAAAAATTGAAAATTTAAATTCAATTAAAATAAATATTATTTTATAAATTTTATACTCTTAAAATATTATATTAATTATCATTTTTCATCTATAATAATTAAATAAAATTTTATATTTTAATATAGAATTTTTAAATTCTTAATTAATATTTACCAAACGTTTGAACCAAAAGTAAAGTTGCCGTAATCCCTATCATCAAATTGGTTCAGTGAGTTTTGTCGTCTTCTTGAGTTCGTACTTTAATAAAATGGCTTATATGCCCATGTTGCCCCTGACTTTTTAAGCATTCGACGAAAACGAAAACGGAGGAAATGCCACTTCCACAACTTCTGAATGCCTCGGCTATCTTCAGGTGCGTTTCTCTAAACTAGCCATTAATTATTTACAATAAGCATACCAGGTTCATTAGTACGAATAAGATTTTAATTTTGTTTGAAATGGAAAAATAAATTATGCATAAAGTCTTCGTATTTGTATTCAAGGACTTTGTAAAACTGATGGGCCAAAACAACTGCGAAGAAGCAAAAAGAGGTGATTAATTCACTCTTACAAATGAAATTAAGGTTCTGATTGTTTAATTAAAAGTATTTTTTAATATAATTATAAAATATTAAAATAAAAAAATTTTAAAAAATAACTCTTCTTATTTTAAAAAAAATATTTTCCTTTATTTCTAAATTTGTAAATATTAATCTTTTAAATTATTAATATAAATAATAAATTATTCCTTCATTGATATATATATATATATATATATATATATATATATATATATATAAATAATATTTTTTATAAAAAATATTTTCGAGAAAATAAACGAAAGTCTAACAAAATTCCATCGTCATGAGATGCTCCGCGGGGGCTGTCTTTTGTTCTGAAACATTTTCATTGCATTAATTAAGTAGTGCCTTTCTCTCCATGTATTTCCAATTCATGTGGCATTTGCTGCTGCCACAACTGCATTCATCATCTGACTTTTGAGCGTCTTAACTACTGAAATTTTATGGTTTGAACATAATAAAAGGAAGAAAGAGAAGATTGTAAGATATTATTTTTTTTATTTGAAAGTTTTATTTAAAGACAGAAAAGAAATAAAAATTTATAGTTAATATTACAAAATTTTTTATTTTTTAATATTTTATATTCATCCAAATGATTTTAAAAAGTTATTTATTTAATTTGTAATTTTAACTCTATTTTATTTTTTAATTTATATTTAACATTTTTTGTTGAAATTTTTCATAAAGTGAGTTACTATTAATTAATAATTTTTAATTTAATAAAATTGAATAATTAAAATTTAATCTAATTATTAGACATGCATAAGGTGCATTTTAAAATTGTAATCTTAAAGATATGAGTTTAGCACATCCACAAAGATTAATGTGGTTTGACAGTTGTATAGGCCAAAGGTTTAGTAAACCTTTTATGAGAAGGATTACTAGGATTTGATAAATAAGAATTATAACTAGGTCCCCTCTTCACTTTTCACATACATGATTTCTATCCATTGAGAACCGACACCAAAGAGAAGAGAGAGGAGAGAAGAGGAAGATCTAATTGAGGAGAATTCATTAACGTCCGCTGAATTCAATTATAGCTGCAGATCCATTAAGTAAGTAAATACAAATTTTATATTTATAGTGTTCTAATTATCATATATGAGATCCTAAAAATTGAAAATTATCACATGTGGTATCAAAGTTTATAAGTATAATATTAGAATTTAAGATAATTTATTGCATATTATTTTAATTAAGGGTTTATGATGAAATTTTATATGTATGATTCTTAAATAAAGTCATACAATCAATTTATTTTTTGATATATCATCATGAATTTTTCATTAAAAAAACTATGGATTAATTTTCTGTTGGTAACAATATGAAATTGATATTTGGATTTGATGAATTACGTTGTATATTGTGCTTTTCGTAAAGCATAAAAGATTTAATGAAATTATAGTATAATTTTTAACAATTTTAGTAATGAATGTTTCTTTCTATATATTAGAATTCTCCAATTAGAAATCCTAATGTATCGGTTGTTGCGCGAAGTTGCGCCGGAAGCCATCGTGAACGTCATTCCATGTTTTTGGACGTATGTTGGATTTTTTTATTTTATTTTATATTTGTGGGATTATGCCTCTTTCTGTCCTATATTTTGATTATTATCAGCGTGTTCTGGGGAAAACATAGCAAATTTCAGAGCGGGTTTCTGCTATCTTAATTTCATTACTCATATTTTGGCGAGCTGATCTGGAGTCTGGAGAAAGTTTGGCCCTTTTGTTGATTTACGATCCTGTCTATAAAGTCTCAAACTTGAAACACCTTTAGATCTAGGTTTGGGAAATCATTTGACGATTAAAAGTTATGGCGTGGTGCCATGACGAGGTGGCTTATGCCACGGATCGCCAGGGGGCCACACGGCTTTTGATATTATTATTATTATTATTATTATTATTATTATTATTATTATTATTATTATTATTTTCTTCTGTGTGCGCTTTTGTGAATCACTGGCTATGGCACGGGTTATAAACCCATCTGTCCAATGAACATGGCGTGAAAGATTTTCACGGGTATTAGCGAGAATTGATTATATATTATTTCTATTAATTTTATAATTAATATTTATTATATATTAATTATATATTAATCATATTTTAATATTTCATACAGTCAACGTGTGAAATGCTTTTAAAATTATTTATTATTAATTCTATTTTGAATTGATTAATAAAATATTTTCCAAAATTATAAAATTGTGAAATTTTCTATAAAAATAAAATGAAATACTTGTAGTCATTGATGATATTTACTCTCTCTAAATTTTTTAGAGTGAATATAATTATATATTATAATTATGCTAATTTTAAATTTTGTTCAAGACTTTATTATACAATATTATTTAAGTGGCCATTGAGATGTATTAAATTTTAACATTTTATCAAGAGTGGCTCATTGTATACATACGATTAAGTACACATATTAATAAATTGGATAATTTATTTTCTTAATCTAAGAAAAATTTTCAATAATAGTTATAAGTGCTTGGCTGTCAAAGTAGTTCGCTTATAGTGATTAGTAAAATATTTTTTTATTCAGAAATCATGAGATAGTACTAGAATTATCTTATATAATTGCCTACTCAAAGGGAGCTATTATGTAAGATAATTTTGATATGGGGTATAAGGCATTATAGTTAGAAATATATCAATTTAGAAAGTCTATCCGTCTAAAGGGGATGAATTTTTAAAAATTGGATATTTTTATATTAGCCTTGTGATGAGAATACTTACTAGCATACCATATTCTCTGCCCAAAGGAGAAAGTATGATGATGCACCTACACTCTCTACTTATTGTAGCATATAAGGAATTGTTGCTATTTATATTCTCTTTTAAATTATCCATTAATTAATTGTTGCATTTTTTTCTTGAATAATGACTTTTACTGCAAATGATAATTAAGCTACCATTGAGATTCTACATAGATCCAACTATAAGAGATGGAATGAAGACTTGAATTTTACCTTAGTTATAAGTAACATAGACATAGCCTTACGTATTGATCAGCCTATTGCCATAACTGCTCAAAGTACTGTTGAACAAAATGAGTTATTTGTCAAGTGGGATAAAGCAAATTGTATGTGCCTACATGCCATTAAGATAACTATCTCTGAACATCTTTTGAATGGTTTGGATGAAATTGAGAATGCTAAAGAACTCCATGATACTGTTAGTTAAATGTACTAAAAATTTAGCAAGTTTTAGGCTAGGAACCTTATGAGCGAGTTAATGAGTACGAGATATGATTTTGTTAGAAATTTTAGAGACTTCATCATGGAAATGGTCTACATCAAAAATAAATTAGCTTCCCATGAAATCACTATACCTGATAAATTCATTATTCACCATACTATCAATTTTCTCCCTCATAAATTTACCTAAATTAAAATTGCTTATAATACCATGAATGAAGTTTAGAGTATCAATAATATTTATTGTTCCACACTTTAAATTTTGAAGTTATTAGTGAATTTAAGCTAGTTAATAATTTATATAGATTATGTTTCACCTAAAATAATGAATACAGTAGTATGAATGTTGAAAACATAATGTCTAAAAGAACTTTAGTTAGTGAAAAGTTTTTCTTGTTATGGCATCAAAGATTAGGTCACATCTCAAATGAGAGAATTAATAGATTGATAAAAAATGGTTCTTTAACTTCTATCAATTTTAAAAACTTAGATACATGTGTTGATTGTATAAGAGGTAAGCTAACTAAGACTAAAAGCAAAAGAGCCACTCAAAGTTCTGACCTTTTAGAAATTGTGCATATTGATATTAATGGACCACTTACTCCTACTCTATGTGGTAATAAATATTTTATTATCTTTATTAATGATTTTTCTCATTATAGTTATCTTTACTTAATTAAGGAGAAGTCTGATGCTTTTAAAAAATAAAAAATTTAAATGAAGATAAAGAAATAATTAGGAAAAGTCATCAAAATTGTTAGGTTTGATTGAGGTTGTGAGTATTATGGTAGACATGATACAACTGGACAACGTATGAGACCGTTTACCAAATACCTATAAAAGAATGGGATAATTACCCAATATACTATGCCGAGTAGTCTTGAGCAAAATGGTGTGGCTAAAAGATGGAATCACACTCTTAAAGATATGATGAGAAAGATGATGAGTAGAACTAATCTTCTTAAATCTATTTGGGGTGAAGCCATGAAATGCGTATTATATATATTGAATAGAGTATCCAATAAATCTTAGCAAAAACACCATTTGAACTATAGACCAGTAGGACACCTGGCTTGAACCATTTTTGAGTTTGGGAATGTCCTGTAAAAGTCAAAATTTATAATTCTTTTGAAAAGAAAATTGAACCTTGATCTACGTATTAGTACTTTATAGGGTACCCAAACTATTCCAAAGGGATTTACTTAAAAAGAAGGAATAGACTACAATAAGAACCTTTCACTAGTGTCATCTAAAGATTCTTTTAGTATTATCATGGCCTTGGAAATATATTATGACCTAGATCTTCATCAGATAAATGTGAACAACCAGAAGGTTTTCAAGAATCTTAAAAAAAAAAAACTTAGTGTGTTAGCTTAAAAAGCCTATTTATGGGCCCAAATAAATTTCCAAATAATGGTATTTTAAATTTGATAAGGTGATTACTTTTATGAGCTTTAAGAAAAATAAAACTGATTAGTTCATATACCTTAAGATTAGTAGGAGTAAGTACATTTTTCTTATTTTTTATGTGGATGATATTTTATTAACTAGTAATGATAATAGATTGTTACATGAGATTGAACAATCATTGTCCAAGATTTTTCACATGAAAGATTTTGGAAATACTTCATTTGTTCTTGGGATAGAGATTTATAGAAATTGATCTAGAAGTTTATTGGAACTTTCATAAAAGTCTTAAATTGATCATATACTTACTAAGTTTAATATATAGAATTGTAAAGGTGGGGTGCACCTATTATAAAAGGTGATAAACTCAACCTTAGTCAATCTTCCGAGAATGATTTAGAAAGAGAATCAATGAAAAGCATACCTTATTCTAGTGTAATGGGAATCTTATATATACACAGGTATGCACTAGGCCAGACATTGCATTTGTAATGGGAGTTCTTAGTAGGCATCTTTCTAACCCTAGTATGGATTATTGGGTTGTTATCAAGAAAGTGTTGGGATACTTGCAAAAGATAAAAGACTATATGCTAGTTTATAGAAAAGTTGACAATTTTAAAGTTGTTGGATACACAGATTTTGATTTTGTTAGCTGTCAAGATAATATGAAATCCACCTTATGATATATTTTCATGCTAGTTAGAGGAGCTGTATCTCGAAAAAGTGTGAAACAGACACTCTTGGCTTTTTTCATTATGTAGGCTGAGTTTGTTGCATGTTATAAAGCAATTATGTAAACTATTTGACTGAAAAATCTTATTTGTGGCCTTTGCATTGTTGATTCCATCTCTAATCCACTAAGAATTTACTGTGATGATAAATTTGTTGTGTTATTTTCCAAAAATAATAAAACTATATGTGGGTCTAAGCACTTGGAAATAAAGTATCTTAAAGTCAAAGATTTTATGAAAAATGGTGACAATACTGTAGAGTATATTGATACTATTGGTATGTGTCTTAGGAGTTAATCATAAAGATCATTAATAATACACAATGTATTATATTTTATTTCAGATAATGCAATTATTACATTTTATTTTTTTGACTTGCATAATTTATAACTTAGTATAATAATTATCCCTGGAATAGTTTTACTCTTCCTAAAATGCCTCTAATCAAGTATTATTATGAAAAAGATAGTAATAATATATCGAGACTAACATGTATAGTAACTGATGATTATGAATTATGGATATATGATATCAAGTCAATACATAAGTATATTATTAGTGAACAGATGTACCGGACTGGCCCGCAATGAGAAAAACTATATGGATTGTTATATGTCATTAGTTATTCTCATGTGACTATAATGCACGTAGTCCTTTGACATAAAGTTACAACAGTTCCCTACATGAGGAATCACACACTTTAATGTCATCCTGTATCACCTTTAATCGGGATATGCTGTAGAACATTAATTGAGTGTGTCATGAATCATGCAGAGGGATGTAAGTGATGTAGATAAAAATTTTATTCCTATCCTATAATATGAGTGATATCCTTGGGTCCCTTGATTGAGTGACAATAAGAAATGCATGACCATACTTAAATGGGTTAATATGAGATATTGATCATTTGTTTAAGTTAGTCTATTCGATATCAAAAAATATAAATTGAATCATAATTGAAGATGGCGTATTCCATGTCTCTAGTTCGATTTGAATATTGTTATAAAAAGGGATTATGTTGCAAAGTGTTGTTCACACATTAAGTGAATATTGAGTCACAGATATTTTTACTATTTAGGTGGCAGTGATATATTGCTAGATATTGCTCACTGTCTATAATCCACAAGTGGGCTATTACCAACGTAGTAAGAACTTACGGAGTCACACAAAAGAAGTAGGAATGAGATAATAATTAATTAAGCTTTAGTTAGATTAAAATTCAATTAATTGAGCTTATTTTCATGCATATAAATATTATTAAAATAATAATATATTTTCACATAATATATAGTATATTATGTGATATTATTTGATATTAAAGTAATATCAGATAATTATGTTATTAGATATTAAATAATTATATTATGAGATAATATTATTTTCTAATATAAGATAACTATATGCAATTTAATATTAGATAATTATATTATGAGATAATATTATTATCTAATATTAGATAATTAATAGATAAGTCTTATCTCTCCTCACTCTTTCCATGATAAGGATAAGGATAAGATGATAATTATTAAGTGAGATTAGGATTTTGAAAGTATTATCCTAGTAGGAGTAGGAATGTGGTATGCCTCAATTCTATAAAAGGAACTTAAAGGCAGCACTTTAACATACACACATTAGCTACCATTAAATTCTAAATTATTCAAGAAAATGCATTAATTCTAATCGTAGTGAGAAAGACATATCCTAGTAGATTCATGGAGGGTGAAAAGTTATTGTTCACTTCATGTGGATACCGTAAGGATGCTATACCTTTTGGCCAGCGTTTAATTTATGATTCATCTTGGTCTCTCAAAGTTTTATTCAGAAAGAACACAAGCGCACAAAAGATAAAATCCTAACATTTATTTATGCCCTTTTACATGGATCCTTGGTAGGATTCGGATAAAAAAATTTTATTTTCCGTTGCGTATGCTAATACAAAACCTAATAGATACAAATAACATGATTGCTAATCCTTTGACTAAAAGATTAAGACCTGTAATTTTTAGTAAATATGTTGAGAGCATAGGTGTCTTAGGGTTTTTTGATATATTTAATTATTGGAAGCATATTTCCTGTATTTGATACTCTCATATTATAATTTGTTATCTTAGACCCTCTTTTCAATGAGATATTTAATTTTATTAATGATCATCATGAAGTGGATACTTTATACTATTATATATTTTTGCTTGTACATGTACTTTTAAGTATTGAAATTTTATTTCTTAAGACTGGTGTCTATTTTAAGTATGACTTTAACATTAAGAAAGTATGTATCATAGAATGACACCATTGAATGATCTCGAGAATATGTATGAGACATATATACAATATATGGAATTATCATCAAGTTTAGAGAAATCATGGAAAACTGATAATAAAAATAATACATTTGATCATATTTGGTGCTATTTTCTAACTACACAGCTACACTAAAATCCATTATCAATAAAGTCATTAGCACTTGTAATTATAGATTGGTCCTATGTTAATAAAGGGCATAAAGGCCACCATGATTTAGTATTAGTTAGCTATATTAGATAGTATTGTTGTAATATTATCTTAAAGGGTTAAATTATTTTTTAATTGTAGCCACATAAAAGTTTTTAATCAATCATCCTGAAGTCTTATTTTTAAAAATGCATTTTGTTAAAACTTTTGTAAAATCTAATTAATATTGCTCAAATGGGAGAATGTTAGAATTTTTCATAAAATGAGTTACTATTAATTGATAATTTTTAATTTAATAAAACTGACTAATTAAAATTTAGTCCAATTATGAAATATGCATGAGGCCCATTTTAAAATTATGATCTTAAAGATATGGACTTGGCACATCCACAAAGATTAATGTGGTTTAGCAGTTGTGTAGGCCAAAAGCCCAGTAAACCTTTTATGGAAAGAATTACTAGGGTTTTATAAATAAGAATTATGGCTAGATCTTTTCTTCATTTCTCACATATGCGGTTTCTACCTATTGAGAACGGCCACCAAAGAGAAAGATCTAGTTAAGGAGAATTCATTAGATTCCACTGAATTTAATTATGATTGTAGACCCATCAAGTAAGTAAATACAAATTTTATATTTATGATGTTCTCACATATACAGTTTCTACCCATTGAGAGCGGTCACCAAAGAGAAGAGCGAAGAGGAAGATGTAGTTAAGGAGAATTCATTAGATTCCATTGAATTCAATTATGGTTACAGATCCATTAGGTAAGTAAATACAAATTTTATATTTTTTATGTTTTAATTATTATACATGAGATCCTAAAAATTAAAAATTCTTACATTTTCAACATATCACTATTTCATGAAGATGAAATAAACAAATCCTCTAAAGTCTCTTTTTCAAAAAAATTTCTTTTCTATAAAAATTTATGTATCTTTAAAATTTTTTTGAGAACCATTATTATTAAAAAGAGTTTATTATTTATTGTTCTCATCTTAGACAAGTTTCATACCAAAAAAATATGAGGAAATTTGGATTCAAATAAAAAGAAAAAAATATTATTCAATCTATAAAGTATAAATAAAACTTCTATTTCTTTTTTTTCTTTTTGATTTATATTCTATGGTCCAATTAATAGTTGATATTTAGATGTATGAAATTTTTAATTTTTTCTTTTAGGATTGGACTTTTGGAGAGAAAATAACTCATTTTCAATTAGTGGAATATGTGAAACATGGATTGTTATAGCCATATATAACTAACAATTGCAACTCACATCTATCTTTATCTTAACTCATTCATACCTTTGGGGTAAATCTTAAAAGTTATATTAAATTAATTTATGAAAAATCATTTAATTACTTATACTTACAAAAGATAAACTTATGCATTGAGCAAATTAATATTTTAAAAAGATTAAATTAAAATATTTGTATAATTTAATATAAGTTTAGATATTTTTAAAATTATTTATCTTTAATAAATTATCATGTTATTTTCATATATGTGATTGTACTAATTATTTTTTTTTTAAAAATAATCATTTATATTAATCTTATTTTAATATTATATTAGAATTATATTCAAATTAAAAAATTTTAGAAAGAAATAGAGACTAGAAAGTGACTTCAAATTAAGTTCAAACATTTCCTATCAGAAAGTAACAAACATTACATATATTGAAATTGTTTTTTTACATTTATTAGAAAAATAAATAATTTTAATTTAATGATTTCAGAATTTATCATATTATTATGAATTTTAAAACTCTAGAAACACTATAGCAAATACTTTCAAATAATGCTGCCGAGTTTTCATTCAGATTTTTTTCGAGAGAGAAAGTTATTTTTTCAAAAGGAGAGAAAGAATATTTCTACAGATATGTTTTTGGAGAGAGAGAGAAATTTTCTCTTAAAGAGATCATTTTACGTGATGAAAAGCTTACATCTAAAAATTAATTTATTAAAAAAAGGTAAAATTGTAAATAATTTTCGCATTTGATTATATATATATATATATATATATATATATATATATATATATATATATATATATATATATATATATATATATATATATATATATATATATATATATATATATATATATATATATATTTCTTTAATCTGCGGTTGCCTTTCTTGATACATCCTTTAATATCCAAATGAAGGTAAGAAAGATTATGACTCAAACACTTATTCTCCACCCTCTCCTCTCCTTTCACATTTTCTTATTTCCGTCCTTTGCCAACCAAACTCCTGAACATACGACTTACGAGGGCGTTTAAAAGGAAAATAAAATTAAAATTAATAATTTTACTTTTAAAATTATAAAATATTAATAAAATAATATTTAAATTACAATTTCATTTATAAATAATTTTATTTCTTTATATAAATAATTTTTTTCTAAGAATAAAATTATTTATATGAATCATTATTTATGAATAAAATAATAATTTTATCAAAATTTTATAATTCTAAAATTAAAATTGTATATTTTGTCCGAGAGAAAAAGTCTAACATGGGGTTGTTGACTGCGACGACCTGGATGTGTCCTTCTAGCCAAAGGCACCGGGGGCGGAAAGCCTCTTGGTATTGAGAAGGGACGTCGTGTCCTCCTTGAGTCGTGGGTTTCTTGCTTTTAGTCCACCGAAGACCAAAGTCGCGTGCCACCGTCTATTTCGCTGGCCTCCTTTAACTCTACATAAACCAAATTACTATGACCAAAATTTGTGATAATGTAAGATGAATGATTGAAGGCTCTGAATATGTTTTGTTGAAAAACAATTTCTATAAGAATAGAATATTTCTTCCATACACATAAAATATTTCGATATGAATATCTTTCGTATTTCAAAAAAATTATCCAGTACGACATAAAAAAAGTTAACATTATTTAAATACATCAAAAGTTTTATTTACCTAACTAAGTATGTCAAGTCAAGAGATTTATTTATGATTTATTTCTTTAATTATTTAATAAATTGAAAATTTTCTTAGGCAAATCTTTATACAAATTTCATAAATAATAAACTTTCTTGTTTAGATGTATATTATATATTATTATGTCTATTAGTTTTATAATATTTTTAAGTATAGATTTTTAGTGCACATCATCAATTTTAGATTTAAATCATATTAAACTATTTAAATAATGGAATTACTAAATTTATTATTATATAAAAAGTACAATTACTTTCTTACATTAATTCTGTTTTACTTGGTCAAATTTGTACTAAGGTTCACATTAAATCTAATTAAGTGTAAAAAATTAAATAAAATTAACATTACTATAATATTATATGTCCATATTTCATAGAAAAATACATGCATTGAGTAACAATTGTGTATTTATATAGTTGGCTAACTTTAGTTGACAATTTTTTTTATTATGAGGAATAATTGTTTTGTTGATAGAAATTAAAAAATATATATTACATTTTTTTACGATAACAATATTAATTATATTAAATATATATGCACATAGTTCAAAAAAATTTATATATAAGAGTTATAATTGCATACTTATTTAATTTTGTGCTTCAATTATAGTTGATTACTATTTTTTACTTATTAGGAATAATTATTTTATTAATAAAAATAATGAATTTATTATATTTACTTTCTTGTGACAACAAATCTTAATTACACCAATTTTATTGTTTTTTATTTTACAATTTACCAAAGATCCCTTGCAAAAAAATGCATTTATTAATAATGTAATATTTTACAAATATTTTATATTATTTATAAGTATTTATTTTTATTAAGCTTTGTACCTTAGATTAACTAATAATTTTACATTAAATGATGAACATGTTTTTATAATCAAATTTGACTAAAATAGAAAGCAATAATTAGTAATTACAATTATATTTAACAAGAAACTATTTATGAATATATTTAGTTTTAATTATAAAATTTGTTTACTCTCCTCTTTTAACAATGTTATTATAATTGAAAGAGTAATTAATTTCTAATTTACTAATATTTCTAAAGTTTTTTAATAAGTAATGTTCTCCCATTCTTTCTTTTAAATGGAATCACACTTCTTCTTTAAAATTGTGCAGTTAAACATTTTTATAATATTTTTAACTTTTAATATTTTAATTTCATATATTTTTTAATTTTTATAAAAAGTTACATTTTTAGACATTTATATATAACGATTGGAAAAAGAAAGTGCTCCATCAAATTAAAGTCGTCAAATAAATTTGATATTTTTATAGAAAACTTTAACTTTTGATAAAAAATAATCAAATACATTGAAAGTTGTAAGGTGGGTCTTTAATATTTGCATTAATTTTCATAAAATCTATTTAAATTATTAATTACTTAAACTAATAATTAGGACTTACCTTATTTATAATTTCAACAAATTTTATAGGTTAAAATAAATATGCTATTAGTTTTTTTGACTTATTAAAACCATCTCCCTTCAAAAAATTTCAGCCACTAGATTAAAATACAAAATAATCTAATGATTCTGATTTTGTCATGAAGTCACGATATCAAAACGTAGAATTTTAGTTTAGGTATATTAGAATTATCTATAAGAATATTATAAAATAAGTGTAAATTGCTAGATCATTTTTTATATGAAATATGAATTTTATTTTGTGCCATGATTTCATGTAATTTATAATTATATAAATATCTAACATTTATTGATTAAGAACTTCCTCAAATGATTATTTCCTTTTAATTACCTTGGAAATTTCTATTTCTCGTGTCTAGGAGAATCTCTCCCTTAATAATCTCTCTATCTTTCAACAAACTCATTGGAAATGAGAAAATAAGTTTTGATTGATAGAATATAAAACCTATACCAAAAAAAGTGAAGTAGAGATCTCATTTTAATAAGTAAAATTGAGTTGTGAATCCTATTCATCATAAGATTCACACCCATTTTATTAGTATTGAATCCAAATACCTAATCTTTCATTAATTATGTCACATAAAACCTAATTAACAATAATCATTTCTATTAGGAAATAATATATAGTCTACAAAAATTATTAACTAGTCCATAAAAATTATTAACAATCTGCCACTTAGACTTATATTAGTTTATTAATAATGGCTAAAAAAGATTAATGTTAATACAAAAATGGTACTTTTATACCTATTAGTCCAATTAAGATCATAAGTATATTAATAACATAGAATGCTATATCCGAAAGGATATTAGCATCAAAAATAAATTAGACACCCACACCTCATTAATTAACACAATTAATATGTACAGAATATGACTTATATAACTTGATATAATTATGTGTAAATTTACATATAGTAGGTCCAAGTATCCACCTAAAATGCCTAACAAATATCAATAATATGAATACAGCAATGAGACAGTGTTTAAATATATTTATAAATATGTCATAATCAAAATGTGCATGGATATGGCAACATAAAATTTTATTTATAAACCTCGCGATAAACACATCACAACAATGTCACTAGACATGTATATATGCTGAGTTGATTAAGCTTCAGGTTAAGCTGCGCAGGCTAAATTATAAAAAATTAATGGCTTGATCTCAGCTTAGCTCGAATACTTTTTAAAAAAGTATGGCCTAACTCAACCTGCTTTTTTAAATATATAGCCCAAATGCCTAACCCAATAACTTGAATAAATTAATTTTTTTATTTTTAGGTAAAATTAATTTTTAAAATAAAAAATATATATTTAAAGAGATAATATGACATTTTGATATATAAAATATTTAATTATATCAAATTATTTTTTATATTAAAAATAATTACATATAATTTTTTATATATAATTATATTATGAAAAATTAATCAATATAATTGAGTTGAACCATTTCTTTTTATATCGTGCCAAGCTTAACTCGATTAATAATCAGGCCATAGAAAAAAAGCCCAACGGGCTTATTGGGCTAAAAACAAAGCTTAAATGTCACATGTACATCTCTAAATGTCACATACATTAACTCCTACTAACCCAAAACATCAAAAAGCTCTATACAAACCTTTATGATTTACATCTTCAATAAAAGTGTTAATGTATATACCTTAAAATTAATCATACAAATAATTGTAAATCTAAAGCATATTATTTTAAAGGTAATTTTAATTATTATATATTTATATATTTTTTATTTAGTATATTTAATTATGATAATAACCCTAGAATAATTGTATTCTTAAATATCTTTAGTCATGTATCATTGTAAATTAGGTTGCATTAGTATGTTAAGACTAACATGTGTGGTAACTCATATGAGATATTAAGTCTACATATGAGAATAAGTTAGAGAACTTGTATACTAGATCAACGCACCCTAAGAACACTACATAAATCATTATATGAATGTCATAAGTGATTCTTAATAATTATCATTCATATGGTCCTTTGACTTGAGATCGTCAAGGTTTCCTACATATGAGTTTCATATTTTGATACTACTCTGTCACTCATGATTGAGTGAATGTAAGGATAGTTATTTGATATGTCACATATCATGTAAAGGGATCTACGTGATCAAGATGGAATTTATCCCTCTTATATAATAGGAGTGACATCTGTTAGTCCCTTGATTAAGTAAGGCTGAGAAAAATGCATAGTCATACTTAGATAGATTAACATGGAATATCGATTACATCTGCTTTAGCTAACTTACTTATGAATCAAGAAAATTTTGAATTAGGTTATACGAGAATGACACGGTCCATGTCCCATTTTCAATTGAAATATCTAGGATAAAATATCATAGATGATGATCATATATATAGATTCAATCAAATCACTAACTTTCTCTTTACTTAGATAACAATGTTATGTTGCTAGACACCACTTATTATTTATAATCATTAATATAATTTATGATCATTGCAAATGTAATGAAAGCTTATAGGATCGCATACTTAGAATATAACGGATTTGGAATTGGTAGACTAAATTATTTGGACCTAATATATAGGAATTTCATATTATAATTATAAGGTTCAATTATAAGCCCATAATTATATATGGAACAAATCCCAATTAGTTAAGATTTTCTATGCACCTATTTAAATATGTGTGTTAGGTGTTAATTCATGTATTATTATTTAAGCATCCCAATAACATAAAAAACCCTAACAATTCTCCTTAACCACATAACCTTAGAAAGGGCGTAGCTAGCATTATGAAGAAAAGGAGAATAATTCCAATCAGTGGTTATAGGATGTTCACTGGTGATTCGCGGGTTCATGTAAATACTTCAAAGTTTTCAATTGAAAGTAAGTCAAAAAGGTGATTAACGATCAAGCTTGTGAATCATCTGCAAAAAGTAATGACTAAATCCTTATCTTAATCTAATCGTTTCACATGGATCCTTAGTTGGGATCAGTTAAATTTCACTGCAACTATTTAGCTTCCAATCCTAACAAAAAGTTCCTACTGCTAAGCCCTAGTCAACAAATCCATAAGTATATAGTTTGTGGAAATGTGCTCAGTAATAATAATATGCTCATACACCTTCTCTCTCATATAATAATGTTTCACTTTGAAATGTTTTAAACAAATGAAACTTTTGTCGTTAAAAGAGAAGTTCATAGTAGTGGAGTTGTCATAAAAAATAGCCAATACCCTAGTAATGCTTTCCACAAGATGGAACTTAAAATGATATTTTGTTAACCATATAGCTTGTTGAGAAGTTTCGTAATAGGCGATATACTCCACTTCCGTAGTGAAGGTGGTAACAATTGATTGCTTGATGCTTTTCCTTAATACAGTACATCTAGCCATTATAAAGATATACCCAAATGTTAACCTTAAATCATCTAAATAACCAGTATAACTTAAGTTTAAGCAACCTATATGTCAAGATCTTTCAATCTTTTATAGGTCAGCATAAAGTCCCTTCTAACTTATAGGTACCTAAAAACTCTCTTTGTAGTAGTCTGATATCTTTGACCTAGATTACCCAAATTTTTTCTAAGTACACCTATAACAAATGCAATATTAAGTTATATACATACTTGAGCATACATTAGGATACCTATGATTGACGCATGTGAAACCTTTTCATCTTTTCTTTTTCTTTATTAATTTAATGACATTAAGCCTTTGTAAACACTTCACCTATAATAAATGGAATATCACATTATGTACTTACCTGAGCATATATTAAACTACTTACAATTGACGTATATGGAACCTTTTCCATCTTGTCTTTTTTTCATCAATTTAAGGACATTAGGCCTTGTAAACATTACTCCTATTTAAATAAGCAAAGTATCTTAAAGGTAAGTAAACATATTGAACATTTTTAGAATTTCTCAACATATGAATTTCAAAATAAGCAAATAATGTCTTAGGACCTATCACGAAGAATCTCAATGCTCAGAACAAATAAGATATCTTCTAAGTCTTTCATTTCAAATTAATGTGATAGCCATTACTTAGTCTTAATTAGCAAATTCAGGTTGTTACTCGTTAAAAGAATATCACCTACACATAGGACTAAAATTATAAATTTACTAGCACTAAACATTATATAAGTACATTAGTCTGTACTATTCTCGTTAAATTTAAGAGAGGCAACTATCTCATAAATCTTAAGATATCATTATTAAGAAGCTTCTTTTAAATCATATATGAATTTCAATTTGCACACTTAGTGCTTTTTATCCTTCTCTCGAAATCAAATTGACTACTCTATTTACATGATTTCAAATAAATCATCATTCAAGAATATTATTTTCACATCCACTTGGTATAGTTTTAGACCAAAGTGAGTAATAAGAACCATAACAATTCTAAAAGAATCCATTTTCAATACTGTTAAGAAAGTTTCTTTATAATCCACTTCTTCTTTTTAAGTATACCCTTTAACCATAAGCTGACTTTATATCTTTTAATCTGCTCACAAGTATCATATTTAGTCTTAAAGACTCATTTACATTTGACTTACTTGCAATTTGTAAGTAATTCCATTAGGCACCACACTTAGTTTTTATCCATCAATGTTAGTTTATCTACCATTGTAATGATTTATTGAGGAGAATTGGAACTAGATATTACTTGAGAGAATGTAATAGAATCAATATATCTTCGTTCAAATCATACTCGTACTCTTGTAAACATATCATGTAGTCATTTGACATTACCAATCTACACTCTTTAAGTGATCTCCTTAAATAAACTTTCGTATCAAAATCGTCATCTTCCTTTAAAGATTGTAACATATCATGTTACAGAGGACCAAAAGATGAAGAACTAACAAATCGAGATACTAAAGGAATGACTATTCATTCTTTTCTAAAACTTGTAATCTGCAATGTCTAATTCCTACTATCTAACTTATCCTCAAAGTATATGGCTCTCTCAAATTCAATAATATAGATGGTATGAGTTGGACAATAAAACCTACTACCTTTGAAGTAAATGCAATAACCAACAAAAAACTCAGATATTATATTAGAGTTAAATTTTCTGGTAGCAGGAATGTACAATTTCATTATGCTCTACAGTTTCAAACATAAAAATGACTTAAAGTTATTTTCTTACCATTCAACAATTTATATAGAGTTATAAGCACATATTTACTTAGTACTTGATTAAGTATATATCCTACAATCTTTAATGCTTATCCTCGTAAGAAGTTTAGAAGCGTAGAATAGGAAAGCATGCGTTTACTATATCAAGAAATGTTTTTTTCTTTTCTTTTGGCTATCCTATTTTGTTTTGATGTACTAAGCATAGTGTAATTAGTCTTAATGCGACATTCCTAAAGATACTTGGTAAGAGGACCTAGATTCCTCCTAGTTTCATCATATCTTCTATAGTACTTTTTTAACATATTTAATTTTTTTTACTATATTTAAGCTTGAATACTACCTTAAATGTCTTAAATATATCCAAAAATTCTATCTTTTCCATAAATAACTTAATCCATCCAAATTATGAATAGTTATTAATGAAAGTGATAAAATATCTCTGACATCCCATTATTACAGGTGTGACCATAATTGTTAGCATGAATAAATTCCAACACCTTTTGTCTCACTCTATTTTCTTTTCTAACCTTAGCAGTAAGCTTCCTTTTAATATAGTCCACGCAGATACCTAGATTAAAGAAGTTAAAATTGTATAGAACACCCTCTTTAATTAATCTCTGAATTTATTTTTAGAAATATGACCTAGATACTTGTGCTAAAGTATCAAGGAGTTTTCTTTGATTTAGTTTCTTTTCTTCCCTATGACTATGTTAAGAATGTTGAAGGAACTTAAATCTAGACTTATCCTATACAATCTATCTTAATTTTCTTCCTTATGATTGTGTTAACAATGTTGACAAAACTTAAATCCAAACTTATCTTGTATAACCTATCTTAATGTTCACTAGTGTCTATTATGATTATGCTTCAGAACAAATTCACTCTCTTACTTCCAAAATTAAAAGAATATCCTGGAAATCTAATGTTGCAACTAATATTAAGTTCCTTCTCATGAAAGGCACAAAGACCATATCTTTCAATACCAACTCACATCCAATAAATAATCGTAGAGACACATACCTAATAGGTTTTACTCCCACTTTCTCACAATTTTCCACTCTAACAATTAACTTACCATTACCTAACTTTCTAGATTTTTTCAATGATTAGGAAAATTTAGTAATGTGAATTATGAAATCGATGTGTAGTCATGACATATCTAATAGCACATTCACCAAATTATATTCAAAAACATATAATGGCCTAGTCCTCTCTTATTATCACATTTAGTGTCTTTTCAGAATTTTATTGCATAATAACTAAAGAAAAATATATCAACCATTAATGCATGTATAATATAATCAAGTTAATGTTTTTGCTCACAAAGTTTAAATATACAACCTCATGTAGTATTATATTATGAAATTAAAATGCCGAAAAAGTGTTTTTGACTTTTTAACTTAATACAAGAATAAAGTGTCACACTCTTAAAAACTAACACTAAAGGATATCTAAGTATTTTATATGCATAACACTTACTTCTACATTTGCATTACAACCAACAAACTGTATTAATAATATAATACCGAAGGCATTTAATACCATTAAAACATCTTTTCCATTTTAAAACAATTTTTCATTGTCAAAATATAATGAAAATTTTATGTAACTTGCCTTATGAAGATGGGTATACAATTACATAAACTTTTAAAGGCATAATTTCATGGCATGATACAAGTAGTTTATAATTTTTATTTAACAAGATGACATTCTAAAAAATTTTAAAATGTACAAACGATGTCCAAAATTTTCACAAAAATTCCATATGATGGATAATATATCAAAAAACATAGAAAAATTTTAAATTCAAAATAAGCCCATTTTAATATTCAAATAAAATAGATAAAATTATTTAAAATTATTTTTATTTTAAAAAAATAAAAAAAACTATCCATTAAAAAATGCTCGAAAAGTATAGCACAGTAGCATAAACATTGCCACCAATGACCACCTGGCAGCATAGTGTGTGGCCCCCACACATTCACTACATAACTAGCTATGCACCCACTCACATGTTAGTAGCTTCTCCTCTAGCAAACTAGAGCTCTGCAAGCCTGAAATAGACCTAGTTTGGACCCGGCAAGGAACCCGATAGTTTTACCCCTGTTTCATGCGATTTTCAACAAAAATCACGCACAAAACTTTTACTCTAACCTTTCATAATTTAATCCAATTGCTTTAACCCAAAGCCACCTAGTAAATTCAATTTTTAAAATTTCAAAAAAAAATTGGAGCTTTTGATTATAGGGGTTTTCGGTACTAAAGGAACAAATCTCACACATTTTATACTTTCCACATTACCATTATCTCACATATCCTACTTTAAACTGCCCATATTTCTCTCTCTCTCAAATTCACAGAAGTTCAACAATGGTTTGAGCATTAATTCTGGCTTCTTTCTTCTTCTTTTTTTCCCCTCAAATTGCTCATATTTTCTTCTTCAATTTGAGTACCTTATATGCTTTATGAAAGTTCATTAATAGCTTCCCTGTACTGCCTAAAGGCATACGTACATGATAATATATACAAAGCTAATAGAAATCACCACACAAGCATGTTGAACTTTCTTCACAAACCATTCAAGTATATAAGCCACAGGTAGATACGGCAAAGGTTTCCTGGTTTTCTATCAAATTTTAAAGGAAAAAGAAAATTGTTGAACCCAAAAACTGACATCCATGGGAGCAAATATGTTATACATATTCATATACATGGCATAAGTTATTTTAATTTATCATTGGCATAATTTTCTATAAGAAGGCCAATAATACCTATATAAATTTTCTCCAAAATCAACCACAATCAAAAGTTATAAACAAACTCTAATACTAACCGGTGAAAAATATTTGTTATGAAATATAAATTTCATTTTGCACCATGATAATAGGTTTTGATTGCAACATGATAGAGAGGAAAAGATACAAATAAATTAATTTGTGTAATTTATAATTTTATAAATATTTGACATCCATTGATTAAGTGCCTTCTCAAGTGATTATTCCCTTTTAATTACTCTTAGAAAGTTCTATTTCTCGTGTCCAAGAGAATACCTCCCTCAGCAATCTCTCTATTTTTTAATAAACTCATTAGAAGTGAGAAAATAAATTTTAATCCATGGAACACAAAATCTAAAAAAGAGAAAACGTGAAGTAGGGACTCCATTTTAATAAGCCAAATTGAGTTATGAATCCTATCCATGATAAGATTCATATTGTTTTATTAGTGTTAGGCTCAAGTACTTAATTACTTATTAATTGTATCACACAAGATCTAATTAATAATAATTCTTTCTATTAACAAATAATGTATAGTCCATAAAAATTATTAACATAAATTTGACTTACTATCAATAAATAAAAAGAAAATAATAATTAAAAATTTTTACCTATAGGTTTTGATAGTTAAAAACACAAGAATAAAAATAATATAAAATTAATTTGTACTAACAAATAATTAAATTTAAATTAATATAAAATATAAAAATAAAAAAAAATTATTATATTTGTTCAATATTAAACTTAGAAAGTTTAATGATTTTCTTTTGCCCACTACATAATTCTAAGTAAATATTTGTTGGTTTAACCGTCGTATATTCTCCTCGCAAATTTGGTCTAATGGCCTTCTTCCTTTCTTGCAGCTCGCAGGCCGGGAGAAAATCTTCGAGCAAATTTAGGTCTTGGTCTTGTGAGCTTGTCGTCTTCTGCTCTTAATTCTTGTGTTTAGACCTAGAAAAAGAAAATGGCTCATATGTTATTGACTTTTTTAAGTTTTAAGCAGTTCGACGAAAATGAAGACGGACCCAACTTCTGAATGCGACGGATTATGGCTATTTCAGGTGGGCTTCTGGGAACTAGCTATTTACAATAAACATAGCAGTTTCGTTACTACAAATAAGATTTTATTTATGTTTGCAATGGGAAAAAAAAAATTATACAGAAAGTCTTTGTATTGTAATTCATGGACGTCGTAGAATTAATGGGTCAAAATAACGACGGCCAAGAAGAGGTGATGAAATTACCGTTGTATTCTACGCGGATACACGTTTTAGTTTAGATGATCAAGGGAAAACAACATATATAGGATCAATGCGCTTTGAATATTCTGCATTCCCGCGTTGCTGACAAAAGCCAAAAAGGGAGTGGTTCAGAATTAGAGCGGTTGAAAATAACCCGTATGTCGGTCGGTTTCGCAAATTCGAACGTCTAAATTAAAGATGGGTATCGTATAAATTTGGGTTAAAGTTGTGAGTACATGATTTGCGCTGGTCAATCTGCGGATGGCCCCAGCTGATCCGTAATTTTTTTTAATTTTTACGTAAATTCAAATTTAAAATTATGCCTCTCTCTCATATTTGATTATGTTGAAGTGTGTTATGAATTATTTATAAATAATATATAGTTTATAAGTGTTTTATAATTTATTTATATGTATAGTATTTTTTCAAAGTATATATACATATATATTTTTTAATGTGTTATAATTTGTTTATGAATAGATATATAATATTTTGCAATGGTTTTAAAATTTTTATTGTTTAAAAATTTAAAATTAAAAAAAAGAAAAAAATTGGTACGCTAATTCGCCTAACCACATGCTATGTAAGGCCCGACTCGAATATCAAAAAATAGAGGAGCGCGCAATTTGCGAACCGGCCCGACTAGCCATCCAACAGCCATATTCAGAATTAGAAAGATTCTTTAAATTTAAAAGTGATTTTTTATGGCAACTAAAAATTCATATTTGTTTTGATTATAATACATATTATAAGTTAAGGTCCTATTTGGTAATTAGTTGTTCACATTAACCATTAGCTAACCTATTTGGTAATCAGTTGTTCACATTAATTATTAGTTATTAGCTGATTATTTATTATATTAACTAATTTATACGTTTTGATTATAATACATATTTTTGCCCTCAATTAATAGAGAGAAATTAATTGTCAATTTTATAAAATTCAAGTGCATTAAAATTTATATTTTTAATTTTTAATGTATTAAAAATTGTAATTAACTTCTTTTCATTAATGTATATTATAAATGAAGGCTCTATTTGGTAATCAATTATTTACATTAACTATTAGTTGTTAGTTGATTATTAATTATATTAACTAATTTAATTAATTAATAAAATTAGTTATTTAAATAAAGATATTTGATAAAATTAATTATTTAGATGTAAAGTATGAATATATTTTATAATTTATTTAAATATATATATATATGTATATGTATTTATATATTATATACATAGATTAATCTTATTAGGTTTTACTTTGAATGTGAAAAAATATTTTAATTCATTAAATAATTACACAACAAAGCCTTTTATGTATTATAACTATTATTTTGTTAATATATTAAATTTAAAAAATAAAAATTAAATAATTATTTATCATTTAGAAAGAACTTTTTTATTTTCATAAATATTATAATAATGCTATATATATCAAAATTTTAATTTGAAGTTAGGTTCCAAATGAAAATTATAAGTTATCATTTAATATAGGATGATTGCATAAATTTGTAAAATTCTATTTAATAAATATAAAAAAAATTAAAATTCAATTGTAGAACTCATCTTCAATACATATAATATTCTCTTATATATTATATTAGTAAATATGTGATTAAGAATATATAATAATATAATGGTTAAGTACTAAGCATTATATATTAATGAATATAGGCTAAATTCTTTTCAATAACATTTTTATTATTATATAATACAAAGGGTTTTTTTTATTTTTATATATATTTAACAAAACAGTTGTTTGAAAATACTAGTATCACTGAATTTTTTTAAAATAACTGATTAAAAATTAATAAATTAATTATTTATCTAGTATTATAATACTTGATTAATTAAGTGAATCAGCTAGAACAACTGAAAAGCTATTTAGCAAAGATTTCCGAAATGTTAAACATGTAAATTAGTTGAATTAAATTCACGCGACAAGCAGCTGCCTGAGTTAGTCAAAGTATATCCGTACTACATGCACGTTTAATAACAAAAGCCTATGGCCTTCCCCCTTAGAAATGCTATCTTATTCTCAGAATAAGATACTATTTCTTACTCCGGAAAAAAAGAAAGGAACAAAATGCAGTAGGTGGGTTCTATATGATACAGTAAATGGAGTCTACTTTTTTATTTGTGTCTATCTCTCTCTCTCAAAATAAAGAACAATACCTTACTTCAGGAATAAGATAATATTTTTCCTTCCGCCTTCCGCCTTCCTCCCTCCTATTCACTTGTTTCTCTTTAATACATAAATATGTATATTAATATCAATGTAAATCATTTTAAAATTGGATATATGTTAATTTTATATATATATATATATATATATATATATATATATATATATATATAAATCTCTCTTACAATAATTTTTTATTTTTAATATTTATCATAAAAATATTATTTTAATTTTTATTTTTAATTGCATTCTCTCCCTTAAAAAATATCATATTTTTATTTTTTTAACTGAACATAAAAATAAGATACATAAAAAAATATTTACAAAGATTTTAAAAAAAATGCCGAAGCTCTCTTCCAGTTGAAGCTTCCCCAAAATGTGAGATTCCTAAACATTCGTTTTGGTTAAATTTTGCTTATAAACTCTGATTTTTAACTGAACATAAAAATATTTACTTATAAACTCTGATTCCTAAACATTCGTTTTGGTTAAATTATGCTCATTTCCCCATTGTAGTTAAACACGGCTAAAGTACCAATTTACCGTTGTTTCGAAAATAAATTTTTATTTTACTATTTTTTTGAAATATTTTATCAAAATACACACAGTAGCGGAGAGGCACCAGAGCAATGGCGCCTCTGGCAGTAGAGGTGCCAAGTTGATTGGCGCCCTCATTGCAAGTGGGGTGCCATTCAAAATGATATCTTTGGCCGTAAAGGTGCCATCTCCTTTGACGTTTTTAGCCAGTAGGAAAAGTAGAAAAATATTTTAATATATTATATATAAGATTTAAGGTTTAAAAATAAATTAAATTTGATTGTTACTATTGAATAAAATTAAATATAATTTAGGGCATATGCTATATGTGGAGTAATAAAATAATATTTAGACTTGTTATATGTTTATTAAAAATAAAATAATTATAGAAATTGTTAATTTGTTAAAAATACATATAAGTTAATTTGATGTAGGAAAAGAAGATTTTGTATATATTTAATTTTGTGAAAAAAATAAAATTTGATTAAAAATTAAATTGAGTAAAATGTTAAAGATCTAAAATTTAAATGGAATGCCTATAAATATATTTAATATTTTTACAGTGATCGTTAAAAAAATATGATTAAACTATAATATTTAAAATTATGAGTAAATAAATATTAAAAAATAAAATACAATAATCTGTGGAGCATGAATTAATTCTTATCATTAAAAAAAAGTTAACTCAAATACTTGAAAAAAAATTGAAATGAATATATGTTAATAATTTAAAATAATAAAAGTTATAAAAATAAAATACAGAAGAAGAGAATAAAATTCTAAGTAAAAAGAAGTTATTAAAAAAATTGCATATATTTGATATGTTATATGAAAATTCAATTGATTGTATATTTATGAGAAGATTTTATAATTTTGCTTTCATATATGTACGCAAAAAGATAAATATGTTGTAATAATTACAACCATCCCAAAATTTGATGTTTTACAGTAAAGTTATAAAATAAACGTGCTTAAATATATAATAAATATGAAAAGAGAAGCTGATGTCTATGTAAATGGTGTCCAATCCCACATCCAGGATCAGTAATATAGCGGCCATATTTGCTAACCCTCTGTGCAGGCTTAGGAGTCACATCTCTAGTGTCTGTGGCTCCTCTACCTCTAGCTCTGCCTCTACCCCTATCTGCAAGTACTGAGTTGTTCGTAATCATGCCACCAAATGATGTCTCCAGATCCTGAGTGTGTAGATCAAATCCATGAGGATATGGCTGGGGAGGACTAGCATTACTGGAAGAAAAGACATGGAATGAAGATGAAACTTCTGGTATAGGCGGAAATAACTGAAATGAGAATGGAACACCTGGAGTAAATTGGAACATCTGGGATAATGAGGGAGCATATAGTGCAGTCGGGAACATGCCGGAGGATGAAGGAATATTTGGTGCAGTAGGGTACATGTGAGATGAAGCGGTCATATTTGACATCATCATGAAGGTATCCTGAGCAAAAGATGATAGACTTTGATGCACCTGGGCAGTGGAGGGAACATCGGCCTGTGACGTAGGTCGTGGACCAGTGCGATGACGTCGACATGTACGAGGCTGATCATGGTCACCCTTCGTAGGGTCAGGGATATGATGGGTAGGAGGAGCTGGCTCTACATGTGTACCAATAATCACATTATCAATCTCGTGAAGTGCGTGAAGGATGGAGTCAGTTGCTAATCTAAGAGCATCGAAGCTAAATCTAGATTGTCCCTCAGGTGTAGAAAAATCGTGCAGTATAGACACCTCATCAATCTATACAAGTTTTCGATAATAAAGTTAGTAACAATACTAATGCACAAGAATATAATCAAACATAAATAACTAGCATGCGAAATTACCACAAAGTCTACTACTCCACCAACTGGTGTAATAAATTGCCTAGTAACCATTTGTACTATGCCATATACTTAGACCGTGGGCCTAGGACCAACAGTGCGGATGGCTCGCCGATAACACAAGTCTCGATGGATATCCCATAATGCTATGTATGGCTGATGTCGGATGTGCCACTCCTCATCATATCGACCAGATAAGTGAAGGCAATAGACCTCCGCCACCTACTTTGGTGGCTCAGGAATAGACTGGTGAAGGTTGAACTGCCGTAAAACCTTATCTAGCTGGTGCCACTCGATAATCTAAAAGTATATGAGTGGCACCACTGTTGTTTAAATGTCACTCCCGTCAAAACAATACTGAGGAAGTGACACGATAATCACCTCAGTGTATGGGATCCAGATGATATGAAATTACACATTTATATTGTCATTTAAATGCAACAAAAATGGATAACGGAATGAAATAAAAATATTCATTAACCCCTTCAAACCTGATCGAGTCGAAGACGATCCAGCACGTATCTATAATAAGGCAGGCTGTGTGTAGGACTATCTTAGAATGTCTTTTGATAGTGCCACCAACCAAGTGCAACAATTAAGTTAAAAAATGTAGTCGTCATCTCAATTACAAGTATAGATTGAAAAATTCTCTAACCTACGAGTAAGGGGGTCAGTCCCTGCATCCTTCTCTAGTATAGTTGAAATAGTAATCGTGGGCCAATAGTGGGAAATCTATCCCATGCCCAAAGTTGTAGTAACAGGCAACACCCTCCTATTTCCCTGTAATCAGGGGAAATGACTTTATAGAGCTTTCTGTATAAATAGGCCAAATAGGCAAATCCCCAACTATACGTCCCCGCCTTTTGTAAGTCTCCGAGTAATGGTAAGTGCATGAAGTGGACATAAGTCCCAGAATGGTTAGGAAATAACGTCCCACTAATAACACGCAATATGTACGTACGGGTGTATCTCTATACTGTCTTATCATCGGTATCATCTAGAAGATAAGTGAAATGCCTCTCCAACTAACTCATCTTCAGTTGCCCCATCTTATCACATTCTCGTCTACCGGTAACTGTAATCTTAAATACTCCTCTATCAGGCCTCCCCATCCCCACACAGTAAGCTCCGTCACTGTCCGACCGTCAATAGGTAGACCGAGCTGGATAGCAATATCTTGTAATGTAATAGTGGTCTCCCCCTGCGGCATGTGGAAAGCATGTGTCTTCGACCTCCACCGCTCCACGAAAGCACTAATCAACTGATAGTCTATGTGAACAAACTCACTCATCGTAAAATCGTAAAAACCTGCCTGTCACAGTAAGGGGACAATCAACTCCGGTAGCTACTGATGATGGTAGTGCTGAGCCCATCTAATCCTTAACACACGGTCAAGCTGCAAAAAAAATATTATTACAACTGACAATATGGAAAAGTATAACTAAATTTAAGATCTAACTATTTTCATACATAGCCAGTCCAAATCAAATGGGATATATGTGAGTCCTGAGCCATCAAAAGTGAAGGATCCCGTGGACCAGGATCGACACGTCGAGATGTGGATGCCATTTGCCATTAATCAAATTGCATTAGGCTGAAATATAAACATACACTATTATTACATTCATATGCCATTTATCTACAAATATTCACACATGATGTTGTAGCAATTAAAAATTTTGAAGTCATTCGTTCACATTTCTAGTCATAGGGTCATATATGTAACAATAATGGTATACACTTTTACAATAATGAAATAGATCACACAATATGGGCATTACACTTATGACATTAGTTAACATACTCCCTAACACATGTGTAGAAGTAAAAATTAAAATTAACGTGAAGAAGGTCCTTTATTCATCTCCATGGAGAAGTGGACAACGTCTACGATTATGACCTTCCATCTTACAAAGACCACACTTTTGCTTGACACCATTCTCTTGAGACCAATCTATCTCATTCCTGATCTGTATTGACCTCAGTTTTCCCTTTTCATGCAATCTTTGAGAATTTAGAACCAAGATAGGAAATGGTAGTAAGTTATTCCATTGCGACCAATCTCCGATCGACTACTACTCAGATTTATAGCAATTAAGTAGGGTGTCAAATTTGTATACAAGATCAACATATGGCTCCCACGATATGTTGACAAAGGTACAAGCAGCAATGATATGAACGCATGGATACCTATATATTCAGAATTATCCACATTCACATTGGCCTTTGTCTAATAGCACTTGAACCACCTTTCCACATGATCCTCTAGTCAAATCAGGCCCCTCCACTACTTCAAACCTAATACCTTGTCTGTTATACATACGAACGTGGTAAGAAGAAGTACGTGTTTGGATAGTCACAAGCTCCTGTTTAAACCTGCTTGTGTATTTGTGACCTTGTTGTAGTTCAGTATGTGCTTCTTCTGCCCTTTCCACAAAGTACTTAACACATCTGTAAAATATTTGTTGAACAAGGCCTGTGATTGATAGCTTCCTTAATCCTTTAAAGAGACTACTAATGCACTCTATAATATTAGTTGTCATATGATCGTATCTTCTTCCTTCATCATAAGCAAGTGTTCATTTCTCCATCGAAATAGCAGTCATTTTCTTATGGATCTGTTCATTGACTTTGCTTAAGTTGTCCAATCTCTCCATGACCTTTTCTCGATTTAGCTCATAAGCTAAACATAAGGAAATAAATAGTTTAGCTAGGTTGAACTACCAAACAATAAAATTTAAAAATTCAAGGTTCAACAAATAAACGTGATATAATGTGCACCAATCTTAATGACAGCTTTCTTGACATTGTCGTCCCTGCATTTCTTGCGAACATTATTGATAATATGTCTGATATAGTGCCAATGAAAAGCATAAGAAGGCTGCCATCCTAGAGCTTCTGTTGCTACAGCATCTTTTATAGCTCGATGTTAATCTAATATCAAGCATATTCCTTATTGGTTTGTAACATTTACCCATAATAATGCCAGACAATAAAATTTAAAAATTCAAGGTTTAACAAATAAACGTGATATAATGCGCACCAATCTTAATGACAGCTTTCTTGACATTGTCATCCCTGCATTTCTTGTAAATATTATTGGTAATATGTTTGATATAGTGCCAATGAAAAGCATGAGAAGGCTGTCATCCTAGAGCTTCTGTTGCTACAGCATCTTTTATAATTTGATGTTAATCTGATATCAGGTATATTCCTCATTAGTTTGTAACATTTACCCATAATAATGCCAAAAACTAACTCCAATTTTTAAAGCTCTCCTTTTCAATAATGGCAAAGGCAAGTGGTATGGGATATTTGTTACCGTTTTGTGTCGCAGCAATCAGTAGCACACTTTTGTACTTGTCATACAGGAATGTTCCATTAACTTGTATGAATTGTTTGCAGTAAGGAAATGCGACAATACATGACTTGAAAGCCCAAAAAACTCAATGGAAAATAGATTTTTGTGGATTAACACGGTTGTTAACTGTGATGAATTCTTCAGACTATAACTTGAACAGAACTTGGTCACAATACCCTAAAATGTCCAACCATTTGGGAAACACTTCATAAGATTTATCCTATCTCCATACACCTTAATAATTACCTTCTGTTTTTTCTTCCATACTTTTCTGTATGAAATCTTATACCCATACATGCTTTCCACCCTCTCTTGTATAAGCGAAATTAGGACATCTTACTTCACTTTGATCATCTCCAGTATCATGAAACTGATGTACTCGGAGTCAAGAGACTTGTGATCTTATGTTAAACTGGCATTAACACATGTGTGAGGTCCTAAAAATCTAGTTATTGTCCAAGTGCTAGAATTCTTCAGATTCATCGCCCTAAGGCGAAATTTGCATTCATCACCATAGTTATTGCACTTCAAACTCAATCTTCTAGTATCAGATTCTTCCACATAATAACTATGATGTCTCTTGATGTGGTAATGCTTGGTTGCAGCAATCAATGCCTCCTTGCAATCAAACTCTTGTCCAATATATAAGTCCTCCATGCCGTTGTCATCTCTTAATTTCATTACTTCCGAAAATTCACTAACATTCCTTACGGAATCCCAATCAATGTAGGAGAAGACAGCAGCTTAAGGGACACCACATGATGTTTGTGGAGCATTGTCATTCCTCATACACTGACCTGCAATATTGTCATCATGTGTAGTTGCATGTTGTTCATCATCAGTGTCATGATCATCACCACTACTGAAAGATACCTCATCGTCTTTAAAGTCAGACTTAAGGTGGGCATCCATGATTGCAGGATCAATGGATTCTTCCTCTACGATCGGTCGGGTACTTGTTGACCCTATCATGGTATATAAAGGCATTTTTGGGAAACACTCACCACAGGTGAGTCCAATACAGGAATATGACTATCGAAAATGTGGAACTCAATTACATCCGTATAAGAAGAGCCTTCTCGCACCATCAAACAACTAGTGCTAACATGAGCGATTGGATTTACGAGTGGTCTAATTATTGGTCCTCTTTCTTATAAATTAAGGTTGGCAACATGCAGTTTGGATGTCGTCACCTCCACGTACAATTCCATTGCTGTCATCGTCGGATGTTGTTCGTAACTTACTATTGCACATGCCAAGTCTTCATCGTCGTCCAATTCGTATGCCATATATTGAGCCTCTGTTTGATACTATGGGAACCTATAAATAATTCTCCCAACAGCTTGATTTTAGGCAAGCTTCATCTGGGAATGGATTTTTTCTTGCAAAACATCCATAGTGCTGTATCTTTTCAGCTTCAATGCCTTTGGGGGATGTCCATTGTACATTACCCCTATTGCTCCCTTAATCATTGTACCATTCGAATGTACAAAAGCAATCAAACTTTTCTTCATCTTGTTACTTTTAACTGCAATACATCCACTGCATCCTCATAACTGACACATACATTATCCTATACAATTATTGTATTCATCAACCAATCAACTAATATTTTATATTATAAGTAAAAAGTAATAATATGTATTGCTATTTTTATATGGTATATATTTAATGATATATAATAATCTGCCCGCACAGGCTAAACCGATTCCGACCCCACAGGCCCACGTTTTTTTCCTCATACATGTTGCTATTTTTATACTAATCGTAATTTTTCATACAACACAAAATTTTAATTTTCAATTGCAAGTGTGATATAAATAAATAAATTCTAAACCTTTTTTTTAACATAATTTTGAATGTAATATAAATAAATTATTATAAAAATATCAAATTTATATTTGAATTAATAATTTTAATTTTAACTTACTTGAACACAATTGAGATATGATTATTTTTTAAATATGATTACCTATATATATTTTTTGCATTATGATTAAATTATCAATTATGGCAATATAATTTATTTCTGCTTGTTTTATATATTATGTTCAAGTCTAGATTCCTTCTTTTAAAATTATGATTAAATTGATTAACTATTTTAACACAATACATTTAACATTTCATAATAATTGTAAATATATAATAGACATACCATATAATATAATAATTTTTTCCTGCCAATTAAATGTTATTATTTTTTATCCTATATAATATTTGGCTATATAATTTTATTTATATTTTAATTTATCTTCTCCAAGTGTTATTTTTTTATTTTTTGGTTACAAATTATTTTTATTAAATTGATTAACTGTTTTAATACACTATATTTTACATTTCATAATTATTTTTTTCCTTCACACCTATTAATAACTAGCAAACAAAAATATTTACACATTACTATACATATTTTTATAATTAAAATTATGAATTCTTTTCTACATACACTAAGTTCGTTTAATATTATATTATAATATCTCTTTATATATTTTAATATTTTTACAATAAACTTATGTATAACATAATTTTTTTGCTGTAATTATTATTCTTACATTTTTCATATCTATTATTTAAGTAAAAAATTATTCATTATTTTAATAATATTATCCTAACTTTTAAAGTTTCTTTTTACTTCAATATATTTTAAAGATTTATTTTTGTTACTTCTCTTATTATATATCAAAATTTTACATTTAAAAAATCTCTAAACATAATTTTTACCTAAATCCTAAATCCTAAATCCTATTTTAAAACACCTTTCTTTATCCCCTTTGTTCTTCTTTTTTTCCACCACAAACTATCACAGTACATATAAATTTCTACAAATTTTTCATCTCATAAATCATAATTTCACATCATAAATTATAATAATTAATATAAAATAAAAATAATTTTATTATTTATATCATACCCTTTACCTTAAAAAATTTCTCTACCACTATAAAATATATTTTCATAATAATTAGTAAAAATTATAATACAAATATAAAAATTATAAAAATACTAACCGATAAGAAGAAGGAGGTGCAAAAAGACTTGCAGATCTACTGTTGATAAAATGCAAAGAAGGAAATGTTGTCGGAGGATTAAACCAAAGAAAGAATGAAGAATTTTGAGTGAGAGAATGAGGAAATGTTGATGAAATGTGGTTTGAAGATGAAGAGCTACAGGGCGAAGACGAAGAACTGCAGAGTTGCGGCGTTGGAGGGTTTGGTTTCGAGGGGGAAGGGTCGGAGGCCATTTATAGAGAGGGTGTGAGCAGGAACTCCAAATGCAATGGCGCCTTGAAATTCAAATTTTCCCAAAGGCGCCACTTCGTTTGACGCTTTCGGAACCTTTGAATTGAAAGGCGCCATTACGTTTGGCGCCTCCTCGGAACTTAAAAATTAAAACTACGTCAAGGGTGCTATTCAAGTTGGCGCCTTCAACAGCAAGCCTGCCAGTAAAAGCGCCATTCAATCTGGCGCCTTCAGCCTCGTGCGTATTTTGGTAAATTATTTTGAAATTACAATAAAATGAAAATATATTTTCGAAATAACGGTACATTAGTACTTTTGCCGTTAAACACCCGTTCTTGTGTTTGATTCAATATAAACTGAACGAAAACCATTACAGCTTTATTACCACTTTTTTCCTTCCATTTTCTCTTTCATAATATTTGGGCACCGGCAAATTACCAGATACAATATAATTGAGGTTTCCTTTGGTAACGACATACTTGTCATATTTTCGCCCCGACGTATGTAGTTTGTTGGAATTATGGTTTGGGCAACCTATTTGTGATACTATTTTTGGGCCAAGTTCTCATTGACGTAAGGGATCCATATATGCATGCTTCGTGCTTTCCACAGCTCTAGGATTTGGGTTTGGACCTCATGGTCAGCATTACACACTCTCTCTCTCTGTGTCCACTTTCTTTCTTTTGGGGCTAAATTCCGCGGGGGGAACTTTTGTTTAGGGTGGGGGGAGGCAAAGCTCACGGCTAATTGAGTTGACGGAGATTTTGGTCAAAATTTTGCCTTTAAATCTTCTTTATAATTTATTATATTTTTAAACCAATTCATGGTTGTGAATGATACTATGGTCTCCGTACCTTTAAACATAGGGACCATTAGAAGAAGGGTAGTAAATAATAAATTTTTTAATAATAATATTTTTAAAAATCATATTTAGAATTTTTTGAGTTTCAAATATTTTGAAATTCAATCTATTATTACTAATTCAACCAGTTGTTAGTACATACTATTGTTTTTATAAATAAGAGTGGCTAACTAAATAAGTACACACAAAAACTCAATACAAACATGATAAAATTGTTGGAAAAAATTTCAAAAATTTGATTGAGGCATTCGATTGCCCTTTTTTTTTAAATTATTAATTATTAAGCGTTCTCGGCTATCATTTTACACTATTTAAAATTTTTTTTATATGATTATGATATTATTTTATTCTTAGACTCATAATATTTAACTATTGTAATAATTCTATCTTATATTATTAATTATTCTTTTATTTTATTATTATTGTAACTTTTTTAATCGGTTCTTTTGTCTATAAATACTTATTTTTTCAAAGTATTTTTTTTATCCAAAAGATCCATTATATCTTGGACGAACGATCTGTTGTACCCTACGGCTAGAGTGTACACGATTCAGTTAACAATTATTTACACGAATTTTTTAATCGAATTAATTTTTTTGATTTTCCATTTTAATGATCCAATTTTAATCAATTCACATATTAAAACCGATTTTAATTGCTAAAATCAGTTTTTACTATTTTTGAATGGTTAGCATTAGTTTAAACATACTAATTTTTTTAAAAAAATTAACTTTGTTATAAACATCCAACTTGTTCACATCAAAATCTTACATTTTTTTACAATATAAGAGTCTAACTATTTCATATTTAAACTTCATTAACAATTATCATATGCGAATATCAAATTATCAATATGAAAAAAATTGCATATAATTTATAGATTTAGAATTTTTATAATTATCACAAAGTCTAAATATTATATGTGTATGTAATATTTATATTAATTATTAATGTAGAAATATAACATTTAAATAGAAATTAAGTTGCAACCATTACAAATTTATAATTATTATTAAACCTAATTTATATCACTAAAAGATAATATAATGATAAAAAATAGTAGAACATAAAGATTTTCTAAATTACAAAAAAAAAGAATATTTTGAATTTTCAGATGGAAATAATCAAGAATTTTCAAATATATTTTAATCATAAATTAATTTTTTAAAAAATTATCCATTACAAATTAACTCTAAATTTTAAACCATTTTTAACTATTTAATTTCAATTTAATTTGATCAATTTTTTTTATAATTTGAATTTTTTTGTACATCTTGAAGGGTGTAAATAATCCTTAAAGGAAGCATATTTTACACGCCTCAATTTGACTTTCCGCCAACAATCCCCGATAAAATCCCTTTTAAAGAATGCCGAGTATTACTTGAATTAAAAAAATTGTTAGCACTGCTTTCATTTCTTAAGAAAAAGTGGACAGCCAAAACCAGAGCAGTGCAAATTATCAGCAGATATAGGTTGTTTGTGATACATTACAACAATGATGTTTTTACCAAGAAAGACTTGCTTATTTTCAAATAGAAACATACGTGGCGGCCTTCAATATTAGAAGAATTATGTATACGTGCATCTTGTTAAAATGAAATGCCACAAAAATTGTACTCACATGATCATATCCATCAAATAGTTAAATTTATTTGGGTCTCATGAATACAATTAGTTACTATCATTTCAAATTGCCTTGTCAGAATTGCCCGGTACAAAATATTTCCCACTTGCATCTCTCCCTTGAAGAAAATATCGCCTCTTGAAACAAATTAGTGTCGGATAATTAAATTAATTAATATAGTACAATAACATATCATATTATTAAAAAAGTTATAATATTATACATATAAATATTTTTAATTATAATGTTTTTATTTATTATTCTTATATTTTTTTTATAATTTTTTGTGAAGATTTTCACGTAATTTATATAAGCGCTCAAATCTTTCGTCAATAAATATATACCTAATTTAAATAAAAAATAAATTATAAAAGAAAATAATTTGATAATGGTTAAAATTTAAGTCAAATTCAATATTAAATGAGGATAAATGTGATTTTTTAAATGAGAAATCATCCCGTCCTTTGCTATCAAATTAACATTCTCTACTTAACCCATAATTAAGTCAGTTAGTGAGTTTACTTGTATCATTCATATTTTATATTCAATCCTAGTGGTTGGTGATGTTAAGAACTTAGATGATTCGTTAATATCATTGTTAAATCTTAAAGTAATCGTTAACATACATCAAACCGATTATAACTTGATATGTACATTTAATTTGATCCATGTAGAATTTTCTCCATGCCTTCGAATTCACCCTTGAATTATAGTCCAAATTTAAAAAGTTGCATACCTTGATGAGTTCGAGTTTTTCGCACTTGTCCCTAGAATAAATGTAAAGAGCCTGCTTCGGAAATTCAAAGAATCGCCAACTATCTCTTCCCTTTCATATTTTATTTTCTTTTAAGGAAATGATTAAGACAAAACTTTATGGTGCACTTTAAGCTATTAAATTTTACTTAGTATGTATAATATTGTGCAAATCAATAAATAGAGGTCCTTAAATTTATTGGTGTGCTGTAAAAATGGTATGTTGAAATCTTTCTCTCTTGTATACCTTGATGAGTTCGAGTTTTCCACACTTATCCTTGTAATAATTGTCAAAAGCCTACTTGGGAAATCTGGAGAACTGCCAACTATCTCTCCCTTTTCATGTTTTAGCTTCTTTCCAAAGTAATGATTAAGACATATTAGTTTATAATGTATCAATAATCTTAAACTATTAGATTTTATTCAGTCTATACAACACTATGCAAATTAATGAATTCATGCCTTCAAATCTATCGATATACTATAAAATTGGAGCATTGAAATCTCTCCCTCTTCCAATCTATAAATATATTAACTAAACCTTATCCTTCGATCCATAAAATTGTGATTGGCATAGAACCCGTTTCTCAATTTCTACTAACCTAATTCATTTTATCTATTGCATTTGTAATTAAGAAGTGCTTATTTATATGGTAAAGAATAAGATAACAATTGAGATAAAAACATATCATTCAAATTCATCAAAAGGGTTTACAAAAAATTAGACGATTAGATTTGCTTATATTCCTTCTATGATGAGGATAAACTAGTCTAATGAATTCATGAGAAATTTATTTTGTATATTTCCTCTACTCAAGCCTACCAATAGAATAAGGCCCCAAAAAAAGTTCTTAGGTATAAATGTTCTGTGCTACATACAACTATAAAATAAGCTTCCATGGAATCTAATTTTGAGGAGGTGGTGGTAAAAACTCAACCTAAGAATTTGTAAAATAAATTGTGAAGGAGTAAGTTTATGGTTCTACAAGTGAATATTCCATTCAAACAAGCAATATAATGTGATAACTTACTCACCAAATCATCCTCTCGTGAGGCTTGCTACATAACCAATCACATTAGTAATTTAGTTTCAATATCCCTAAATAGCTCAAACATAATCATTTCCATCATCAAATAAATATGCCTTAAGGCAAATTTCATAACCTAATTTTTGAATCATCGTAATAGGTGTAAAGATATCAACTGAATATATTTACAAGCCTTCTTAAATTAAACTAACTTCTAAATCTAATTATTTTTAAAAAAGTATGCATAATACAGACAAAAACACAAAATTGAAAATTACACTAAAAGATTTTTTTTATTGAGTTAGAAATCAATCATAAATAATTGGTGAGTTATAATATTTTAAACATGTTTTTCTAAAAATAATTAATAGAACCATTGAACAGATCCTAGTTTTTTGTTCTCATTATAAAAGAAAGATTAGGAATCAAATATATGGTAATTTTCTTTAGGTTTAAAATCCAAGTCAAGTAAAAGGAGTTTTCTTTTCTAATATAGAAATAATTGAAACATAATGGCCTTTGAAAGGCAAAAAATACTAATAAAGTGATTTCAAAAGATATCAAAAAGTTCTTAGTTTAGTAGATTCTCAAATAATCATTTTTTAGGAATTATTTTAGAAGAGATGAATTATCAAACAAGATTATAGATGATCTAAAAATATAGACTTATGAAACTTGTCTAAATAACATTTTCTCGAAATTACTTAAGAAACTAGAAAAATATTTTTGAAGAAAACTTTTTGAAAATTAAGCAATGTATTTACTTAAAAGTTTAAATCATGAAATAAATATAATAGAATTTCAAAAGTTCAAATCAAGAAACAAATATAATAAGATAAGACTAAGATAAAAGAATTCAAAAAAAATTAAAGGATCCTATTCTAATTTAAAATACTTTAAGATAATATCAAACTCAAGAAGAAGATAAGAAAATTTAATGGATATTATTTAAGGAAATACTTAGGAAAAGATTTGTATTTACGTTTGACAAGGATGAAAACCAATTTTCTTTCCTTTTTCTCTTATAAAACTGCAAATATTCCTTTATAAATTATCAAACAAATTTTTTAGTAGAATTATTAAATAATTAAGGTAAATGATAAATGATATGCATCTAACTTAAAATACACATCACAAAAATAATTAAACATACATAATTAGGTTATATCATAACTTGATAGTCATAATTATACAAGTACTCCAAAGGTTAAATGATAATAATAGTACAAATAATTAAAATAGATAAATCATAATGGTTATTGTGGAGACTTACTATTAATGATATTTATATTAGGGTCAGATTTAATGGCTAGAACATAAGAGGTAGCTCATCTATTGCTATTATTAAGCTACTATAAACTTTACTACATAATTAACCACAAGCAATTCCTTATACGTACCACCAAATCTCAATAATTTAATGGGTGTCATTATAAGCTAGACTATCTAAAAAAAATATATCCACAAACGAAGTGAGTAATGAAATTATTTAGTGAAATAACTATCACACAAAATTTCTAACAATTTTAATTCAAATAACCTTCATATACAAGTCATATATCAAACTCATTAAATAATTTTGTATACTATTTTAATAATATTTAGACAAAATATAATTTAGTCACATAATTCAATTATAAATAAAATATAAGTATTTAAATAATTATCAAATAATATAAAGGTAAAAAAGGTTCCTCTTTGTTACTCTGAATCAACTATAACTATGTGTATCCTAGCCTTATATCTTCCTTTTATCCCACATCATTCTATGTAACTTGAAATACAAAGTGCTAAGCCAATCTTCATAACTTTTCACAATGTCTAATAGTCATACAATCATGTCGTAGGGTCATATACAACATTCAAATCAACCATGTCCAAAATGAAATTAAAAGTCACATTCAACATATAGCCACACTTTCATATACGGTATAAAAGCTTATTTCATATCAGGATCTCATTAACCCATGTCACAAGGTTAAGTCAAGATGTCATTCATTGCTAAAATCATCATATAACAATATCATAATCACATTTCATAATCTAGCAAGAAATAATCATATTTCCCTTAGCACATTTCAAGTGACTACAATAAATATTTGTACTTCCATTTTGTATGCTAGATTACGGTATCACTTTCAAAAGTTCATCAACATGGAACTTCAATCATAAATATTCTCACATAATACATTAGTGTATATACAAGTAATAAAATAATCCATACCATAGTCTATGTACTAATCATGTAATAAGCCTACAGTTTCACTATAAAGCTTACAAAGTAGTGTCCATTTTTTTCACAAAATGCTTTCAAGGAAAATACTATATGTATTAATATGTCATCAATCAATCAAAATATTAGTTCTAAGATTGATATAACATTTAGTTTTTATCAAAAAATTTAAGGATTTACAACTTTGATTTTTCAAATTCGATAGCTATCAAATTTAGACAAAATCAATTCTATTACTTGCATAATCTTTTTAGCAAGTAGAAAAATTATTTTTCCTTTTTAAATCAAGATTATTTAGGTGCTATCTAATAGTATAAAAATTTCCTAATACTATCCTACACGAGTACCAATTAGTTGGGAAAACAAGCACTAACATTTATTAGGTTGTAGTGAGCATGTAAAACTTGAAAATACCAATTAAAACATCATTTTTATTTAAATTATCTAAAAATTTCTAAAATTTAAAATCAATATTTAAATGAAAATTTCAAATCTTTCTCTTACATAAAGCATGTTACACTACTTATAATTTTAGACAATTATTAAATACTTTCAAAGAAAGTAACACCTTTTCAGGAAAAAAATCATCTTTTAATGTAATTTTTTAGTAAAAATCTAAAAAAAATCCATACTTTTTAAAATTTTCAACATTATTGACACATCATATTTAGTCATAAAACAAATTACACAAGTTATCCTTACGTCCAATTATCAAAACTACTCAAAGTAACTTTTTTAACATTAAAATTTCTTTAATAACATTAAACTTTAATAAAATTGAATAAAAATTCCTAGAATTATGTTTTAAACACAAAATAATATATTTCAATAATTTTTACTCATAAACCAAATTGCAAAGGTCACCTAAAATATTTACTATTCAAAATAGTTTATAAGAGAACTTTATTACTTTACAGCATAGTTTTTAAAAATAATTTTTTTTATATTTTTCCATAAGCTTCAAAATACATTTTTAAACATATTCTTGCTAGGCATCCTTCATATAATTATTTATAAACATTATTAAAATATATTTAAAATATAGTACTAATTTTTTCTTATAAAAATAGAAATTTTTTCTGCATAAAATCATTAAGAACTTATGAGCTCTTCTTGTTGCTTTTGAAGTGGTTTTTGTTTAGAAACTTTGATTTATACATTCTAAAAATCTTTATATTGAAGTGTTGTTTAATATTTACTTGATTTAATATGAAAAACAAAAAAATTTCCTTTTGGAACCTAAGAATACTTATGAGCTACCAAATAATAAAATTAATCCATTTTTATCTTTAAAAATTGATATTCATGCATTCTATCATCTTTAATTTAGAGTAAAACATAGTGTAATACTTTTTGAGTATTAAAAATAGAATTTTACTTATCTTTAGACATGAAACTGAGAGCTATTTCTTTCTCTCTCCTTAACTTTTTTCATTTTCTTATAAAATCATATTTTTAAAACTTTGCTATTTTAAATAAATCTTTTTTCAAATTAACATTTTTAACTTTTCATTATAAAACTTTTCAAGAAAACTTTGCAAACTAATTCATCATGATAGTTATGGCTCTAGCAAACTATCAACCATAGAAATAAATATACATCTTGTATATAAATATTATCAAGAAAGAAAATTAAGAAGAAAAAAAGTGGATCTCTACTTACTCAAGGATATTTAAGATACTTAATTCCTTTTGTCTAAAATCCAAAGTGTAGCATCAAAACATGGTGTTAGTAAAGAATTTGAAGAAAAACTTATGGGAAAAAGATGAATTTATGGAAGTTTAAAACCTCCACCTCCACCTAGATGACCAAGAATGCTTTTGATTTTAACCAAACTCTAAGAACACTAAAAAAATTTAGCGAAAACTTTATAAACTTGTAAAAACTCTTAAGAAATCACTATTTCCCTCTATTCTTTTTTTCTAGTTGTGAGTTATATATGTGGTGTGAGGAAAATTTATGTTAAGCTTCCTTATTTATGGTATAAAGGATAAATGCTCATCAAGTAAAGTAACACCATGCTTACATTATCCATATGACATCACCATCGAGGAATATTTTCCTTATGCTTTTTTTCTCTCCAAAATTCGCTCCTAAGTCCTTCAATTTTGCTAAAAATTTTCCTTCCTCCTTTCATTTTACACAAATGCCCTTTCACTAAGCCAAATTCCTTATTTCTCCCTTATTAGATGCTTATGTCCTTTAAAATGAAGGCAATTTACATTTTTGCTACCTTAGGATTACTTTAGGATATTTTTAAGTAAAAACATTGATTCCAAACTATCACAATCCTAACTTGATCGTGATTGATATGGAACCTTTATATGGTTTCCACCAACCTATTCCTAACTAAATACCTTAATTCATAACAACAAATGTCTTATATTTATAAAGAATCTAGCATTTTAAAAAGAGAATCTTCAATAAGGTTTCTACAAAGATGAAAAAGTTAGGAAAAACATTTTAGCTGCCTTAGGATTACTTTAGGATATTTTTAAGTAAAAACATTGATTCTAAACTATCACAATCTTAACTTGATTGTGACCGATGTAGAACCTTTATACGGTTTCCACCAACCTATTCCTAATTAAATACCTTAATTCATAATAATAAATGCCTTGTATTTATAAAGAATCTAGCATTTTAAAAAGAGAACCTTCAATAAGGTTTCTACAAAGATGAAGAAGTTAGATATACTTATAATCTTCCGAAAATGATAAGCAAACTTAACTAACTTAATAGGAAATTAATTTAACATTCTTTCTATCTATTTCTATGACAAATAAGAGGCCCAAAAAATTCTATATACATGAAACTATGCTATCATAATACTATTAATAAGTTCCCATGAATTCTAACTCTGAGGAGGTAAAAGTGAAGGCTTAACCTGAGAATTTGTAAAATAAAATATGGAGGAGTGGGTTCGGGACTCAGTGAATAAATAATCTACAGAAACAACAATAATTTACAATAACTTACCCATTGGACTATTCTCTTTTAACAAACTAAATTATAATTAAGCATATTAGTAAGCAAAAGTCATCAATATTAAGGTTAACACATAGTCATTTCATTTTCAATGCATCATGTATTAATACTTATGATAATTACACTCAAAATCATATTTTATTGAATGGAAAAATAAAAAAAGAGGATGAAAAAAATAACAAACAAGATGCATTCATCCTCTTTTTTATTTCCAGGCTAACCTTATACCCTACCTGCCTATTCCATTCCTTATTTCTCCCAGGCTAACCTTATACTCTACCCGCCTTATTATCAGAAATTTCCCATCCAATATTCACAATATTGCCCTCATTATATTCTCACTTTTATGTTAGTGTGTGTCCTAGAACCAATCATATAGATGATTGAAGTTATACACAATGTATTATGTTTTATTTTAGGCAATTTAATTATTATATTTTATTTTTATAATTTTATTATTATTATGCATAATTTATAACTTAATATAATAATTATCCTTGGAATAGTTTTGCTATTCCTAAAATGCCCCTAGTCAAGTATTATTACGAAAAGGATAGTAATAATGCATCGAGACTAGCATGTATAGTGACTGATGATTACGAATCATGGATATATGATATCAAGTCAATACATGAGTACATTGCTAGTGAACAATGTACTGGACTAACCCACTATGAGAATATTGCATGGATAGACGTGTCATAAGTTATTCTCATATGATCACAAATACACATAAACCTTTGACCTGAAGTCACTACAGTTCCCTACATGAGGAATTATTCACTTTAATATTATCCTATGTCACCTTTAATCAGGATGACAAGTAGGGCATTGATTGGGTGTGTCATAAATCGTGCAGAGAGAAGTGAGTGATGTAGATGGGATTTTGTTACTCTTGTATAAAAGAGAAATATCCTTGGGCCCCTTGATTGAGTGAGACTTAGAAATGCATGGCCATACTCAATTAAATTAATATGTGATATTAATCATTTATTTTAAGTCTACTCAGTATCAAGAAATATAAATTGAACATTGATGAGGATGACACATTTCATGCCTCCAGTTCAATTTGGATATTATTACAAAAGGGTTATGATGCAAAACGTTGATCATGTATTAAGTGGATGTCGAATCACAGACATTCTTACTACTTGAGTGGCAGTGATGTATTGCTAGATACCGTTTACTGTCTATGACTCAATAATGAGTCATTGTCAACGTAGTAAGAACCTACAGGGTCACACAAAAGTAGTAGGAATAAGACAATAATTAATTGGACTTTAATTATATTAATATCTAATTAATTGGACTTATTTTCGTGCATATATATATTATTAAAAATAATAAATTCACATTTATATTATGTGATATTATTTGATATTAAAGTAATATCAAATAATTACATTATCGGATATTAGATAAATATATTATGAGATAATATTATTTTGATATTTGATAACTATAAGCAATTATCTAATAATTAAGATATTTATATTATGAGATAATATTATTATCTAATATTAGATAATTAATAGATAAGTCCTATCTCTCCCCATTATCTTTAGGATAAGGATAAGATGAGTTGTTAAGTGTGATTAGGATTTTGGAAGCATTATCCTAGTAGGATTAGGATTATAGCTTGCCTAAGTTCTATAAAAAGGGACTTGAGGGTAGCACTTTAATAACACGTTCAAAGCTTTCATACAAACCCTAAATCACTCAGAAAACATCCAATCCTAATTCTTAGAGAGAAAAACGCATCCTAGCAGATTCGTGGAGGGTGAGAGGTCGTTGTTCACTCCGTGTGGATATCGTAGAGACACCGTACCTTCCGGCCGGTGTTTGATTCATCCGTTCTTAAGTTTTGATCAGTAGAAACACGAGTGTCCAATAGGTAAAACTCTAATCATTGATTTATGTCTTTTGCATGGATCCTAGGTAGAATTCGGATTAAATTTTAAATTTTCACTGCATATGATAATCCGAATTCCTAACATTTTAATGTCACTTATGGCATGATTTATAGTGCAATTTAAACATTAAAGCTCAAGCTCTATTCAACATAGCCACGATTCAATTTCAATATACATCACCATATTTATCAACACCATCGTGTCCTTTGGAATAGATACGAGTGTTCACACATATCATAGTACTAAATTCATAAAGCATTTCTCAATATATATATATATATATATATATATATATATATATATATATATATATATCATTTCATAAGTAATGCAATAAGTTCATCATATCATATATTATAACACATCACTTCTACTTTCTCATGTTATGATTATCCAATCTATGTAATCACTCTATACTTATCATGAACCACACTATCTTTAATGTTTAGTGACCAAATACTCACGTTGGGCAAATAAAAGTCATGAAAACATAATATAGTTAGGGTATATGTTACTATATAGTTATCTTAATTATAACCCTTAAGTGATCTTTTATGAATAACTTAAAAATTATAAATGTAATATCTATGAAACTTATTTCATATGAAAATGGAATTATTTAGCTTTTTATAAACTATTCATTTACTTAAATTAACTATGTTTTGAAAAGGTTATACCCTTTTGAAAATAGATGCAAAAAGTCCACTTTTGAAATCTTGAGTTTTTGACTCTATCCACTCTTTTGATGATATTTCAAAATATATACAAGATTTTAACTTGAAGCTAATTCTATTTGAAAGTATACTCAATTACTTTTAAAATGATAGGTGGTTTGCTTAAAATGGACATAAGATAAAGGAGTTATACCCTTTTAAAATCAGCATAAAATTCTACAGTTAATGAATCCATCCATCCACCCAATTTTCACCTCTAGACCCCTAGAATCGATTGGTGAACCGATTCATCAACCCCTGGGCCCCCAAAATCAATTGGTGAATTGATTCATTAACCCTTAAAGCCCCAAAATCGATTAGTTACTAGATTTTGAAGCCTAATTTCTCTTTTAGACTCTTAGAATCAATTGGTGAATTGATTCATCAACCCCTAGACCCCTAGAATCGATTAATTACTCGATTCTAAAGCTTAATTTTGCCTTTGGACCCCTATAATTGATTGGTGAATCGATTTACATATGAAAAACTCAATTTTTTATGAAATTTTTATTGTGAAATTAATTAAAAACACCTCATAAACACATATAATGCATATCAAACCTAAGTATAATCATCAATATACTTATATGACATCTTATATCACCTATTTCCATCATTTATTACTTCCATAACATAAAAATTAAGCAAAATCACAAACCAACTCATATTTCATCTATATCCTCATATAACCTCAAAATTTATAGATTTAGTTAGATTATCCATTCGCCTTATATGGAAAAGGATGCTGAAGACTAGTTTGAAGATTTTTCAACCCTAACCACATTAAAATTCATGGTTTCTAGAGTTAAGGTTTAAAATGCTCAACAAAATTAAATAAACTTCAAATCCTTTATCAACCAATAAGAAACAGGAGGGATTCTTAATGAAAACATTGTTCTTATCTTAATTAAATAAAGAAATTAAGAAGATTTCAAGTCTCCCTTGCTTGATTGATGAAATAGTGAGAAAATTGCATAAAGAGAGTGGAAGAAATGGAGAAATGAGAGGGGATGAGGGTTTTAGGGCTAAAATAGGGACAATAAGGCCTCAAGGACAATTTTGAAAAAATGCTCCTAAACCTCTTTTATACTCATATATTCACTTATATTAGTGTATAACTTTATACTTTAGGATTCTAATAAACTTTTCCCATTAAAATTCACTCAAATCATATTCCCACATTCTTATTTTTATTAATTCTATTTTATTTCATAATTTACATATAATATTCTTAATTTACATGAATTTACCTGTTACTTTAACCATTCTTCCTAAAAGCATAATTTTTAATTTATTGATAATTAAAGAGGGTGTAATACAAACCTTGTCAATATTAGATCTTAAATACTTATAATTTTCTTAAACAACTCCTAATAGATTTTTCTTTTATTAATAGTAATAAATACTTCTACTAGTATTAATAAATATTTCTACTGATTACCCATTAATAGACATTATGCATAAGCAAATTCGAGATAGAGGAACCGATTACCCAATTAATTCTTAGCCTCTCTAGAAAAGATTTATAAGCGAACTAATTGCACAATCAATTTTTATTGTCTAAAAGCAAATTTGGAATAATAAAAATCGATTGTACAATTGATTCTTAACTTTAGAAAATATTCATATATGAAATAATAGCACAATCAGTTCTTACTATCCAAAGGCAAATCTGGGATAAAAGAATACCTTATTTCATTTTTTTTATCATTATAATCAACTTTAAATAACTTTTTAAGGAAAATTTAATAATAGTAGTAATAGATAAGCACCTTGCTAAAGGTCATTACTCCTTTTAATTTGGTGTATAACTAAATTATCCCATTTCATGGTAAAATTGAAATTATTCCTTAATTGTTATAATGAAATGAAGTTTAATATAAATGATGAAACATGATAATGTTGAATAATGAAAGGATGTGAATGATGATATATGATGATAATGAATTATGAATGATGAAATGTTGATTTTGGATCCAGATTACTTGGTTATGACTAATAAATATCGATAAAAATAAGGTTAAATTTATGAATAGATAAGATAAATTGGGAAGCACAAGGCATAGTAATTGTAATGACCCGAGTTTGATCATGATTAGTATGGATTTCGTTATCCAGTTTCCACCAACCTTAATATTATTTATATTAATTCTATCCAATGAAAATCCTTTTATTTCCATAGTCATACAATTTTATGTCTATCTCTAATTCTTAAATTTGATTATAAAATAATCACAATTCAATCTCAACTATTAAGTTCTTCTAAGATTGCCTTGGACTCCTATATGAGCTTCATAACTCAACATTCTCAATTTATATCCTAAAAATGTTAAAGAACAGAATGAGATTTATAATCTTAGTGAATATATATCTATAAAAGGAAATATCATCAGTACATGATTATAATTAATCCAAACAGTAACATAAAATGACCATCGAGTAATTTTTAGTACTCATACCTGACGACTTTACTTCATTTAACAATCTAACAATTATACTTCCATATATGTGTCTGTATCCAAAACTATATACATACAAATAATAGAACCCAAAAGAGGTTCTTCATAATTTCACCGTTATTTGATTCAATTTTAATATACAAAAGAAGCTAATTTAACATTACAAATGGAGTAGGGCTATTTTTCAATTATAATGTTTAACATACCATTATTCATATACTTTATTTTCAATACGAATTAAATCTTAAAAACTCAATCATGGCCAATCATATAATCAACATAATATTAAATGGAAATATTCAAGGATAGATAAAATTCTGAATCACAACAAAATAAAGAACCATATTATATATAATAAAAATATGCATCTACCTTTTAACTCCAATATTAATCTTATACCCTACATAAACTATCTATCCTTATCCCTTCAAGATCAACTTTATACTCTTTACAAATTATTGTCAGGAATTTCCTATTCGGCTCTCACATCATCACCCCTATCACATATCTTAATTTCTAATACCACTCATGGCATAATTCATAAGTAATAAATTCACTAGAGCCCAACTCTATATATCATAAGATTCAATGCAATATCAACACAAAGTACCCATTCCATCATCATGGAGTAATACCAAAACATATGATAATACATATATATACATAACAACATCTCCATGCCTTCTTACATAGCTATAACAATCATTAACATTCTAATATAATTTATATTGCATTCTACAACATACTGGTAACAATATGAACTTATTCACAATCTATCAACAGTTACTAACGGCACCACTTTACTTTCTAGGTCTGGTTATTTACTCGACAATCATTATTTTATCATATTGTTTCCATACTACTCATGTGTAACTATAAGGATGATTTAATAATACATTATGATTTACAATTATACTATTAAGGATTCATAAATGAACAGATATATGATTCGTACCATTTATAGGAAGGATTATAAATTATAATATTTAAATAGATTATTATTAAAACATTAATTTAAAGTAGGATGTATACTCACCTACTGATATCTAAACATTATAGGACATCTATGATTATCTTTCATTTCCTTCCTTTTTCACCATTGATAATGATAAATTATAAATATGAAAGCATTACTTATCTTATTTCTAAATATTCTAATTCTAAATTCAAATCATAATACAATAAATTATTCTAGGTCATTAACTTCTTATTTTTTTCCAATGTTAACTTTTAAAAATAAAATTTATGTTTACATAGTAATTTATTTAAAATCGAGCTTATATAAATAAAATATTAAAATTTAAGGCTCTCAACAAACTTTATTCATATCACTTTATCATCTTATAATATCACTCTTTCATATCTTCAAAAATTACTGTAAAAAAATTGAATATTTTCATAAATAAAGACAATTTGAGTCAAGTCAAGTATAAAATAATTAAAATATTAAAGCTTTATGATCTAAAAAGGCCTAAATCATATTATATTATAAAATTAAACACTTAGTTTTTAATAATTTCAAATTTATTTTAAAGAAATTAAACAATACATTTTAAGTATTTACTTGAATCAAAATTTGAGCATAAAATATTACATTTTTAAGTTATTAATTTACTTTAAGGATACTGGTATATTATTCTAGGGCATTCAATCCTTGTCTTATCGATTCTATATTGAGTAATTAAAATATGATAATAAAATAAGATCCTTTTCTTTTGTAAATCTAACATAAGACAATTGAATTATTAGAACTTTATGCTATAAAAAAATCCTATTCACATCATTTTATAAAACAATACATTTAGTTGATAATATTTTCAATTTACCTTAATAAAGTTACTTAATCATATTTCTCAGATCGAGCTCCAAGCCATTTTTATCATATTAGTATTATTTGTATACTGACATCACAAATTAAATCACATTGTCATATATATATCACATAAATTTCACATCTTATAGTATCTCAATCTCAATTTAACCACAATATGAGGTAATCAATTCACTATCATAACTATCTTCATTCATAATATTATAACTTCAAACACATTCACGTTTAGTTACATGCCCACCTAATTTTCAAATGATAGTTTCCTACTTTTCATATGTGGTCACAAGCCAAACACAATCACAATCTTAATTAAAGCATGCATTTATCACAACCAAGCAATAACCTATATGATGCCTTTATTGCATCATTTATAAAAGGTCAATTAGTAGTAATTAACAAGAAATTAATGTTGCTTTAGAAGCACTATTATGCACTAAAATCTTTATCATAATAGGAAACAATCAAGATCATAATTTTTTCATACTCATTCATATTAAGGTATATACTTACACACATTCAGTCTTTTAGTTTTACAATATATTATCCTAGTATATAGAACAAATACAATGTAGAGAAATTAAGTAAAAAAGTTCCTAGAATAAATATACACTCACCTAGAAATGTCCATTTGCTTAAATGATCCCCAAGTGTTCCATTTTCATCTTTTTTTCCTTTTTCCTACTTCACAATTCATAAGGATAATTTATAAACATTAATATTACTCATTTCATGATTATACCATTATGCACTTATCATATAAATATCATAAAATACTTATATTTGATGTTTAGAGATCAAATGTCTCATGTTAGACCTTTATAAATTATGAAAACATAAAACAAGGTAGGTATGGTTGACTATAAGGTCACCATAGTTATGGCCTTTGAGTGATATTTTATAGATGATTTAAAAATCACGAATACATTATTTGTAAAAAAAATTTCATATGAAAGTAGATTCAATTATCTTTCCATAGACTACTCATTCATTTAAATCGGTTAAGATATTAAAATGTTATACTTTTTAGAAGATAAACATAAAAAGTTCATTTTTTAAAATCTTGAGTTTTTTTACCTTTATCTGCTATTTTGATAATATCTTAAAATATATATATAAGATTTTGATTTGAAACTAATTCCATTTGAAAGTAGATTTAATTATCTTTAAAATGATAGGTAGTTTATTTAAAACAAACATAAGATGAAGGAGTTATACCCCTTCAAATTCAGCATAAAATTTTGGGCTTGTCGAATCAATTCACCCATGCTAGTTTCGCTTTTGAACCTTTAGAATTGATTGATCGTTCAATTCTAAAGCCTAATTTTGCCTTTGGACATTTGGAATCGATTCACACATGAAAATTTCAATTTTCTATAAAAATTTTACTATACACCTAACTCTAAGCATCCTTTAAACACATATATTAAACACCAGATCTTAATATAATCATCAATATATTTATCTAACATATTATATTACCTTTTTCTAACATTCATTATTTTTATCACATCAAAATAAATCAAATTTAAGGAAAATTATAAGACAGCTCATATTTCATCAATATCATTATATAACCATAAAACCTATAAATTTAACTAGATTATCTATTTATCTTATATGAAAAAGGATGTTAGAAAGTTAGTTTGAAGATCTTTTAACCCTAATCATATCAAAATTCATGGATTCTAGAGTTAGGATTTAGAATTCCTAACAAAACTAAATAACCTCAAATCTTTTCATCAACAAGAAGAAACAGGAATGATTCTTGATGAAAGTAATATTCTTACATAGATTGGATGAAGAAATTAAGAAGAATAGAGATTCTTCTTACTTGATTAATGGAGTAGAATAGAAATTGTGTAAAAAGAGTTAAGAGAAGTTAAGAAATGAGGAAATAAGAGAAGGGTTAGGGCTTGGAGGCTGACATATAGGTTGGGACTTTAAGGGCATTTTTGAAAAAATATTTCTAAACCTCTTTCATACTGATAGACTCACTTATATCAATTCGAAACTTTATACTTCATAATTTTAATACATTTTCCTCATCAATTTTTTCACTAAATTCATATTCATATTATCTTAACTTTATTAACTTTATTTTATTCCATATTTCATACAGAACATTTCAAACTTAACTGAATTTATCGTTATCTCAAGTATTTTTTCTCATAAAATAATTTCTAATTTATTATAATTTAAAAAAGGATGTAACAGTAAATGTTTCTAACTATCTATTGCTTATTATTATTGTTTTCATTTATTCTAGTATGAAGAAATTGAATTATGTTTGATTATGATATTTAAATATGGATAATATGACATGTTACATTATTGATATGAAATATGAATTATTACTTATAGTTTTATTTATAGACAAACTAGATAGGTAAATTATTTATTTACTAAGACTTAAGTCTCATTATTTTTTTAATATTTTATAGATGTCTAGGACAAGGTTCTACAACTATCACCATTTGTATAGTAGTAAAGTTATGTTATAAGTAGCCATAACTTTTAAATAAGAAGCTAGATTTGAGAAAATGTGGGAATCTATAACTATTCAAAATATCTAATAATAGGATCTTCTATGTAAATATTTATTTAATGATAAAATAAAAAAATTAGACTTAATTAGTTTACTAATTATTATATGATGATACCAAATTAGAACTAGATAAGCTTGTATATATTGGTAATTGGATCCACACTAGTCATGATTAGGTAGGTTGTGACATATTATAGGTTGAATTATCATATCATTTTTTACATAATTTATATTTTATATAATTAATAGAAATTAAATTAAATATATAGATTTTTATTTAAATACTTAAAAATGACTTATAAAATTATGTGTAAAAAATGATATAATAAACTAAAACATAATAATATTGTAATGCATGTTTACTAATGTTATTCAACATTGGTCAATGTTATCTAATTTATTTTTCTTTTAACTGATTACTCATTTGTAGAATATGAATTCAAAATATTAAGTAAAGTAAAGTATACATAAATGCTACGTAGCATAGAGAAAGACCAATAAATTATTATTTCTATTTCATCTGATCATATACAATTTAATTTTGATAATTATAGAATTTATGAGTCATTCTTTTTATTCCATTAGAATTTATAAGTCATTGTAATATTTGTATTTAGATTAATATATCTAGAAAAAGATTATATCAGTTAGTATTATAACCTAAACTTGATTATGACTAGCATAAATCCCACTATTCAATTTTCACTAGCCTAAACTCTAACTATACTAAATACACCTACCCTTAATTCCATGGTAAGTTAACTTATATTTCAAATTTTATAGAAAAATGAACAGAGTCTTTCTTGTTTTTGAAACTTCTCAAAGGTCATACGTCCTGAAATATAAAACTTGTAATTTTGCAAATTTGACAGCAACATAAGTATAAATAAAAATTAAATAGTTTTGATATTTAAAATATATAGACATGATTCATTCATTTTCACTAATCCAATTGTCAAAACCTCCTAATGAGGCAATTTTTAATTCTCTATAGATGCAATGAGAATCTAATGCATTATTTTATCCTTAAAACATTGAAAATGAAAGGAATAAATTATAAGAATTCAATAAGCATATATTTACCATAACCATATCTAGGACCAATTACATAAGACAATCAAATGCTAAGTAAGTATTAAAATTAAAAACAATTGCAAACTAAGTTCTTGGATTTTATAACAAGCAATATCAATTTTTAAGGGGATAAATTTACCTGTCCATAACTCAAGTTTCTTATTTTGCATCATAATTCATGATATGCTCAAATATTCTATTTACATAATACTATTGCCATATTACATACAACTTATTTTAGGTAATCATCAAACTTTCAAATAGTAAATAAGGCTTAATCATAACCAAATCTTCACAATCACATCAAACAAAAATATTTAAGGACAATTAGATTTCAATTTTACAACACAATATAGAATAATATAAAATAAAACATACATCCATCTTTTAACTCTTAGTCTACCTTATTCCTTACCCACTTTTTCCATCCTTCTTCCTCTTAAGCTAACCTTATACTTTACTCATATTTTTATTAAGAATTTTTCATCTAACTTTCACAATATCATCCCTATCACATTTTTCAATTTTAATGTCATTTGTGGCATAGTTCATAATAAAATTTATGTAATAAAACTCAAGCTTTACACATCATAATCAAAATTCAATCTTACGCAAAGTAACTAAATCATCATTACAAAACATTCTTGAGATATATAATAATAGGCAATAGTAACACCTTGCCTTCTTAGCATAATCACAAGTATCCACTCACATCATAATACAATTCATAAAATAATCTTTAACACACATCAAACATAATCATAATAGTGTAATTCAACAACTATACCATACTCTTTATGCATAGCTAAAGTTTTCCTATATATCTACCATTTACAATTTCATATTCACCAAATGTCATAACTAATAACAACCACACTATATTATCATCACACATATTTAAAGATCAATTTTCAACATTTCATAAATACTCGTATCAATTATAAATAAAATTCTTGTCAAATATTTCAAGCGAACAAATATCATTAAGTGATCATTTTTATAACTCACTATTACAATTGTAAGCAAATAACTATGAAAGCCGTTGAATTTTTGTAAACCATAAATAGAATAGCTATATACATACATGAAGATGAACTATAAAATTTAATTAAAACCATAAATTTTAGTGAGATATAGACTCGCCTAAGATGCTTATCCATTTTTAGAAGTCCTAAGATATTTATAACTATCTTTTCACCTTTTCTTCCTTTATTGTTAAGAAAGATTATTGGCAAGTCATTGTTATTAGAAAAAACTAGGATGGTCAAAACACTAAAAAACCTAAAAGCTTTATTGTTATTCCATTTAGCTCTAACAACTTCCTTTCATAGTAGTAGTTAGTTAAAGTTAGAAATGAGCTTATAGGCATGGTGGCTATCAAAAATTGCTACAGATGCATCAAAAAGGGGGCCTAGTGCCTAGTGTTGCCATCTACATAAGTCATGATTCATGACTTTTTCCTATGTTGTAAATAATGATCACTAAATGCAGAAGCACAAAATCGATGCTAGCATTATCAGAGTAAAAAATAATAATAGCAACTGGTGGCAAAAAGGAAGCCATCAAGAAGAATAAAAGAAAAGAGAGAAAGAGAATTGCAGGAGAAAAAGAGTACTAGGAAAATAGAGAGGAAGAAAAAAAGGGGGAAAAAGAGCTATCAATTTCGATTTGGTACTTCTTAGTGTAGTGCAAGCCCAAATCTCAACCTTTAATTTCCTTTCACAATTAATTCTAACTCTCTATTTGTTTAAAAATGAAAATTCAATTTATTAAAATCCATTTCCTTATCTTATTTAAAATCTCAATCTAATTATTTCATTACTTTATAAATATTAGATAAATAATTTATTTAATCATAAATATATATTGTAGTTCATCACATCTCGAATTTTGAAAATATCCTCATGAATTCATAAATTTATAAATAAAAGTCATCTTGTGAAATTGATACCTATATTTCCTAATTTTTTACTCTCAACTTTTAAATATCTCAATAAAAATTTGGAAAGCATTCTTGTTAATGAAAATCATAATAATATTGTACAATCAAAATTTAAAATATTTGAATTTCCTCTTGGCATGCATAAATATAATTTAACTATCATCATTAATTTAAAATAAATAGATAAATAAACATCTTGAAATATTTTGAATAATAAAATTTTAAATATTATTTTAAGGTATAATAGTTAATAAGTTTACTTTATTTGTTAAACATATTTTCTTATAATTTCTATTTTAAATTATATATAATAATCATTTACCTAAGATAAAATTTTAGTTTACTTATATTGTTATGAAAATATTTTTATTTTTTTACTTCTAATGCATTGAAATTGGTTTGTATTCGGATTTTAAATTCATGTCTAGATTTAGGGATTAAAAAACTTACTTTAATTTATTATTTTCTTTATAATTTTAATTATAATTAACTATTATCATTCACTTAATTAATTATTTTATAAAATTATATAATTTTTATAAACTAGTAAATATGAATTACAATATTATTATATATTAAATTATTATATTATTTTTATATATAATTTTATAACTCATTTTTAAGTATGAAATTAAAATTCTATATATTTAATTTAATTTTTTTATTAATTATAGAACATCAAAATCATGTAAAAAATGATGTGATAACCCAACATATAATATATTATGCTTCATATTTAAATTTTTAAAAAATAATGTAATTTAGTAAAATAATTAATTAAGTAAATAATGGGTGTCATTTGTAGGTTTTATATAATTAAAGAGTTTAATTTATAAGTTTTAAAAGTTAGTGGAAGTAAAATACAATCATTTCATAGTTAGTGAAGGTAATTTGTAATTTTTCTTTTTTTATTAATTTAATAATAATGAAGTAGAATCTAAATTTTACATTATTTCAAGAGGTAATTTATATGTTTTCATAACTCGTGGGAGTAAAATCCAATCATTCTATAATTAATGAGAATAATTTGCATTTCTCCCTTGTTAAATTGATATATAATTATGTTTGTAAAAAAATACAATTACCTCTAATATGAGGTGATTGAATTTTATCCCATGAACTATAGAAATAAGCAAATTACTATTGAAACAAAACAAAACTTAAGTTTTATGTCATTGTTATAAAATAAATAGATAACATTTTGAAAATTTTGAAATTACCCCTAACAACTATAGAATGGTTATATTTTATTTCTATTTGAAAACTTACAAATCAAATCCTTCAATTATATAAAACTTACAATAACATCCATTATCTATCTAATTAAATATCTCATTAAATCATATGATTTTTTTAAAAAATTAAGTATGAATCATAATATTATTATATATTGGATTATCACATCATTTTTTTGCATAATTTTTATGTTACATAATTAATAAAAATTAAATTAAGTATATAGAATTTTAATTAAATACTTGAAAATGATTTATAAAATTATGTATAAAAATAACATAATAAATTAATATATAATAATATTGTAATTCATATTTATTAATATTATTCAACATTATCCACCCTTCTCTAATTTTTTCCTTTTAATTAGTCATTCATAAAATATAGATTGAAAATATTAAATAAAGAAATGAAGTAAATAAAAATCTTGCACTAGATGAAAAAAGACTAAATACTTATTATTTTTATTTTATATGATCATATTCAATTTAGTTTTGGTAATTATAGAAATTATGAATCATCTTTTTTTTATTCCTTTAAAATTCATAAGTTGTTATAATTCTTATACTTAAATTAATATATCTATTTTTAAAAAGAAATTACATTGATTAGTAAGTTTACTTTATTTGCTAAACACATTTTTTATAAATTTGTTGCAATTAAATTTTTTTATATATAATAATATTTTATCTCAGATAAAATTTTAGTTTACTTATATCATTAAAAAATAATTAATTTATAAAATGATTTTATTCTTCACTTCTAACGTATTGCAATTGTTCCATGTTCAGATTTTAAATTCATACGCAGATTTAGGGTCTAAAAATTTTATTTTAATTTTTTATTATCTTCTAAATAACTTTAATTATAATTAACACTTATCATTCACTTAATTAATTATTTTATGAAATTATTTAATTTTTCATTAACTAGTAAACATGGATTACAATATTATTGTATATTAATTTATTATATTATTTTTTGCACATAATTTTATAATTCATTTTTAAATATTTAATTAAAATTTTATATATTTAATTTATTTTCTATTAATTATATAACATCAAAATTATGCATAAAAATAATTTGATAATCCAAAATATAATAATATTATGATTCATGTTTAATTTTTAAAAAATAATATAATTTGATAAAATAACTAATTAAATATTTAATGGGTGTTAAGTGCATGTTTTATCTAGTTAAAGGATTTGATTTGCAAATTTTCAAAGTTTTTGATTTGCAAATTTTCAAAGTTTTTGATTTGCAAATTTTCAAAGTTAGTGAAAATAAGATGCAACCATCTCATAATTAGCAAAGGAAATTTATAATTTTTCCTAATATTTTCTATTAATTTAGCAACAATAGGATAGAATTTAAATTTTGTATTATTTAAAGAGTAATTTATCTATTTTTATAATTCATGAAATAAAATTCAACCACTCAAAGTTAATGAGATAATTTATATTTTTCCCTTTGAAAATTTTGTCTTTTAACATTAAAAAAAATGTACAATTTTCATTTATTTAATTTGAAAAAAAAAGTTTACTTTAAATGCCTAAAGTATTAATAAAGCAACGCATGTGAATCTATGATGAAAGGAAAAGGCAATGCATCACTTAAATTGATTTATGGAACTTAATTTAACAAAAAAATTACTTTAAATGCACAAAGCATTAATAGAGCAACGCATGTGAATATATGATGGAAGGGAAAGGTAACCCATCTCTTAAATTGAATTATGGAATTCAATTCAATTCTAGTTTTATTGAATATTTTTAATGCATAAATTAATTTTATATTTTGTGTGACTTTTAGTAATAATTAATTTTATTTATTAATTATAGTATGTAAATTAATTTTATGTTATTTATAATTAATTATTAAAATTTTTAAAAAATTATAACCAAACATCTTTAAATGATATATTGTCAAAAATATTTTAATAATTAATTATTTAGCTTATAATCAATGATCCTAATTTTTATTTACTATATCAACAAGCATTAAAAACTTTTAATACTAATTCCCTTTGCATAAATAAATTATTATTAAAAGTTATATTAAATATAATACAAAATTTTTAATTCAAATGATATTTAATATTTATTAAAAAATTTATAATTTTTATTATATTTAAATTTAAATTTTTAATTTTTATGTATATAAGTTGGTAACGTAACCACCACTTTGTTAAAAAGAAATTATAACAAACACAAATTTACGTTGATGGTTATCCTAAACAGACCCTGAAATAACGGATAAAATACCGAATTACGTGTATTTTCTAAACAAATTACCATTTTACGGTAGTTTGGAAATATTTTACTAAAGTACGCAGGGCGCCATTCAAAATGACGCCTGAAGGGGTTGGAGGCGCCGTTCAGAATGGCGTCCTCCCCCTTGGAGGCGCCTTTTGAAGTGGTGCCCCCCATGCGGGAGGCGCCATTCAAACTGGCGCCCTCCGTAGGGAAGGCGCCATTTATTTGAATTTTGAATTGGGAGGCGCCATTTCATCAGGCGCCTCCCCCCTATATATCCCCCGCCCCGCTCGTCCTTCCTCACTCAAACCCTCTCACTCATAAACCATTTCGCAGCCGCTCTGCTTCTCTTCTTTCTTCGCAAAACTTGCAGCCACAATTCTTCATATTTTATATTCCTTCGTTCATAAATTTTCATCCGTTCTTTCTTTTGTGCATTTCATTCAAAAGCATTTTCTGCTTTGGAACAAATCTGATCCCAGTCAATTCTTACTTGGTTAGTATATTTATAATTTTTGTTATTATGTTATATTTTTTTAAATTAATTATTATGATTTATGATATGAAATGATGATTTAGGATTTAGAAAGAATTTTTTGTTATAATTTATAAATTTTATTTGTTTAAATTTTGATAATTTTTATATTTATATTATAATATTTATTTTATGTTAATTATTATGATTTATGATGTGAAATGGTGATCTAGGATTTAGAAAAGATTTATATAAATTTATATGGTATGTGATAGTTTATATTTTTTACTGGTTAGTATTTTTATAATTTCTGTATGTATATTATAATTTATATTTCATGTTGATTATTATGATTTATGATAGGAAATGATGATCTAGGATTTAGAAAAAATTTATATAAATATATGTGATCTGTGATAGTTTGTGATTTTTACTGGTTAGTATTTGTAGATTTTTTACATTTATATTATAATTTTTAATTTATTTTGATTATTATGACTTATAATGTGAAGTGATGATCTAGGATTTAGAAAAAATTGAAGCTTTAACATATTATATTTTTTAGAAAACTAACATGTTATTAACAATATTTTTTTTACAATCATTAATTATATTTTATAATTTATGACAATATTTTAAGTGAATTGAAGCTTTAATATACTTTTTTTTAACAAAAATAAATAATTTCATATTATAATCTATAGAAAAAAGTTAGTGATTGAATTAAATATTATTTATATAAATATCTTTAAATTTTTGTTAATGATAATTTTTAAATAGTATATTTTAAATTTAAAATACATCAACTGAAAGTTCTCAGAGGATTTACAGTTCGTTCATAATTTATTCTTCATTTCATGTACCTTGCAGATGATTTTCTTCTTTATTTCTCCAATCATTGTATTAAAAGTTGAAATGGAATATATTGAATAATATTAATATAATATAATATCATATTTTTTACATAAAATTATTTTTAATGATCAAATATATTTTTTTGAAAAATTCATGTTATGAAAAACGCTGATTGAAATAACTAACTATATATTTTAGTTTTAATGAGATGAGGTAAGAATAAAAATTAATTATCTTTTAAAATTCATTAATATTTTCTTGATATAAAAATTCGAATACTATATTTTAAATTGAATATACATCAATAAAATTTTATATATATTGTTATTTTTATTCCTTTAATATATTATCTTATAAAATATATTTAATTTAGCGTGATTTTTGCATAATTTTTTAATTGATACAATAATATCTAATAACTTTTACTTAGAGATTGAAGTTATTAAATTATCTAACAAATTTTTCTTTCATGCAGAGGCTTTTTTCTATTTGCTTCTCCAAATACTTACCGGTTAGTATTCTTAGGAATTTTATCCTTATACTATAATTTTTATTAGTCATAATGAAAATATTTTTTATATTGGTAGAGAAATTTATTTAGAATGTTATGATATTAATAATATAGATTTATTTATTTTATATTGATTGTTATGATTTATGATGTGAAATTATGATTTAAGATGTGAAGTTATGATTTATGAAAATTTTGTAGGAATTTATATGTAATGTGATAGGTTGTGCTATTAAAAGAATGACAAACGAGATAAAGAATGATGTCCTAATATAGGTCTTACGACCTAGGTGAAAGCTCTATTTAGAGAATTTTTCATGTAAAATCTTAATATATCATAAGAGAGGTACTAAAAAAGATCCTGGAAAATGTGAATGTAACCAAAAGCTTTAAAAAAGTAGGATATTGTTATTGAAAATTTGGACTTTTTTGCATTTAAATAGTAGATATTCTAAATGGAAGAATAGTAAACGTACCTGAAAAAATTGTACTATACATAGGTTTATTTAGGAAGAATTAAAATATATATGGAGGCATTGGCAATAATAATGTGTACATAATTTTGGTTGCTATTTGGTAGTAGGTGTAAACGGAGAAAAAAAGCTGTAAAAATAAGAAAGATAGTGTATTAAAAATGTTAACTAATTTAATTAGTATAATTTGTGCAAAATCACTAAGAAAAATGATAATTGAAAGAGATAAACAAAACCATAGATAAGATTATATAGTCAAATTTTATATTAGTTTTGGAAAAGAAATAACATTTGCTTGGCCGAAAAAATAATCCTATTATTATGTAGAATTAACAGAATACCTTGCAAAATAGTAATACATCTTGTTCATTTTTAATTATAGTATTAAATACTAGTATACTCATTTACGAGAACAAAATTTGTATATGAGACTATCTGTCAGTTGTGGGGGTGCAGCGAGTATTGTGCAGCTTAAAGTAAGAAGATGAAGAAAAGTTTAATTGCTTTTATAAATTCAAATGGTACAATTATTGAGGGATCAATGGGGATAATGTACGATGGACCTCCCCCAAAGGCATTGAAATTAAGAGGATGCAGCACTATGGATGTTCTGCGGGAGAGAACTCATGCCCGACTAAAGCTTCACGAAGATCAAGCTGTGGGAAAGATTGTTTACAGGTTTCCACAGCATCAAACAGAGGCTAAATACATGGCATACGAATTAGACGACGATGAAGACTTGGCATGTGCCATAGCAAGCTACGAACAACATCCGACAATGACAGCAATGGAGTTATACACGGAGGTCATCACATCCGAACTGCACGCTGCCAACCTGGGTTCACAAGAAAGAGTTCCAACAACTAGATCACCTATGGTTGCAACAACTAATGTCAGTACTAGTTGTTCGATGGTGCGGGAAGGCCTTCTTTACACGGGTGGAATCGAGTTCCACATTTCTGTTAGTTATACTCCTGCATTGGACTCATCTGTTGCCGGTGTTTTCCCGAGAAATATATCACATACCATGATGGGTTCAACAAGTGCCTTACCGGTCGTAGAGGAAGAATCCGCTGATCCTATATTGATGGATGCCCACCTTGAGTCTGGTTTTAAGGACGATGAGGTGTCTTGCAGCAACGATGATGATTGTGACACTGATGACAAAGAACGCGCCATTACACATGGAAATAGTGTTGCAACGCGACAGGTGAGGAGTGACAATGCTGCACAGACATCATGTGGTATCCCTCAAGCTGCTGTCTTCTCTCATATTGATTGGGATGTCATACGGAATCCTAATGAATTTTCGGAAATAATGAAACCAAGCTATGATTACGACATGGAGGACTTACATGTTGGGCAAGAGTTCGATTGCAAGGAGGCTTTAATTGCTGTGGCCAAGCATTACCACATCAGAAGGCACCACAGTTATTATGTGGAGGAGTCGGATACCAGAAGATTAAGTGTGAAGTGTGATAAATTTGGGGACCAATGCAATTTCCACCTCAGAGCGACGAAACCGAAGAATTGTAACACTTGGACAATAACTAGATTTTCAGGACCTCACACATGTATTAATACCAGTTTGACGCAGGATCACAAGTCTCTGGACTCCGAGTATATCAGTTCCTTGATATTGGAGATGATTAAAATGAAGCAAGATGTTCCAATCTTGCTTATACAAGAGAGGGTAGAAGGCATGTACGTGTACAAGATTTCGTACAGGAAAGCATGGAAGGCGAAACAAAAGGCAATTATCAAGGTGTACGGTGATTGGGATAAATCGTATGAAGTGCTCCCCAAATGGTTGGGCATTTTAGGCTACTATGACCAGGCGCTGTTCAAGTTGGAGTCACAAGAATTCGTCATAGCTGACAATCATGTCGATCCGCAGAAACATGTTTTCAACAGAGTTTTCTGGGCTTTCAAGCCATGCATTGCCGCATTTCCCTACTGCAAACAATTCATACAAGTTGATGGCATGCATCTGTATGGCAAGTTCAGGGGCGTGCTACTGATTGCTGTGACCTAGGACGGTAACAAATGCCCCGTTTCTCTTGCCTTTGCCATTGTTGACAGGGAGAACTATGAAAACTGGAGTTGATTTTTTGCATTACTGCAGGTAAATGTTACGAACAAGCAAGGAATATGCTTGATATCAGATCGACATCGAGCTATAAAAGATGCTGTAGCCACCGAAGGCCTGGGATGGCAGCCTCCTTATGCTTATCACTGATATTGTATTAAACATATTGCCAGCAACGTTCGCAAGAAGTGCAGGGATAACAATGTGAGTAAAGCTGTCCTTAAGATTGGTATGTGTTATAGCACAATTTCTTTGTTGAACCTTTCATCTATAATTTTGTGCACCTGGTAGTTCAATCCGGTTAACCTATTTGTCTCCTTCTGTTCAGCGTATGAGCCCAGTTGGGAAAAGGCCATGGAGAGATTGGACAATCTTAGCAAAGTCAATGAGGAGATCTACAAGAAGTTGTCCGCTATTCCAAACGAGAAGTGGATGCTTGCTTATGACGAAGGCAGAAGATATGGTCATATGACGACTAACATTGTGGAGTGCATCAGTGGCCTCTTCAAAGGATTAAGGAAGCTGCCAATCACAGGCCTTGTTCAACAAACATACTATAGATGTGTCAAGTACTTTGTAGAAAGGACAAAAGAAGCACATGCTGAACTACAACAAGGTCACATATACGCAAGCAGATTCAGACAGGAGCTTGCGACTATCCAGTCACGTGCTTTTTCTTACCATGTTCGTGCTTATAATAGATAAGGGACTAGGTTTGAGGTGGTAGAGGGCCCTGATATGGCCAGGGGGTCATGTGGAAAGGTCGTCCAAGTGTTATTAGACAAAGGGCAATGTGAATGTGGACAATTCTAAGCATATAAGTATCCTTGCGCTCATATTATTACTGCTTGTGCCTTAATCAACATATCCTGGGAACCATATGTCGATGCTGTATACAGACTTGACACATTACTCAATTGCTACAAATCTGAGTGGTGGCCTATCGGGGAGTGCTCGCAATGGAATAACCTACCACCATTCCCTGTCCTAGTTCCAAATTATGGAAGATTACGTGCAAGGGGATGACCAAAGTCGACCCGGATTAGAAATGAGATGGATTAGCCCCAAGAGAGCGGTGTAAAGCAAAAATGCGGTCATTGTAAGATGGAAAGACATAATCGTAGGCGCTGCCCACTGCTACATGGGGAGGAAGACCCTTCTTCACCTTGACTATTATTATTTACTTTCGCATTTATATTATAAAGTATGTTAACTAATATCATAAGTGTAACGGTCGGATGATGTATTTTTTTATGGTTGTAAAATTGCATGACATTATGTATATATATGTTACCCCACCACTAGTAATGTGAACTGACCATTAGTTAATCGGCTAAGTGTATACAAATTGGTTAAAATACCAAAATACGAATATTTTATAAACTTTTTTCCACTTCAACGGGCTTTTCGAAAGTATTTACCAAGGTACGCAAGGCACCACACTGTATTGTGGGATTTGGCGTGCACTGGAGGCGCCTTTCAACATGGCGCCTTTGTTGCAGGCGCCATTTCACTTGGCGCCTCCATTTGGCAATTCATAATATTTTGTATTTAATTAATTAGATTTTATAATTTTTTATATTTATTTACATAATTTTTAGGTTATTATTATTTAAAATGAAATCATAATTTTTAAAATGCAATGCTTGTCGTGGCAGATGGCATCCACATCCCAACGTGTTGATCCTGGACCACGAGATCCTTCACTACTGATGGCTCAGGCCTCACATATATCCCAGTCGATTTGGGCAGGTCACGTATAGGAGTAGTTAGATCTTAATAAACTTGGTTAAGCCGTTTTTGAATTGCCAGACATGGTAATTGGTGATTTTTTTTTTGCAGCCTGACCGTGTGCTCAAGATTCGACGAGCTCATCACTACCATCACCAGCAGCCACCAGAGTTGATTGTCCCCTTTTTATGAGAGGTAGGCTTTTACGGCTTGGTGATGTGCGAGTTTGTGCCGATCGACTATCAGCTGATCAGTGCTTTTGTAGAGAGGTGGAGGTCGGAGACACACACCTTTCACATGCCGCAGGGAGAGATGACTATTACCCTGCAGGATGTTGCTTTTCAGCTCGGCCTACCCATTGACGGTCGAGTAGTGACAGGGCCCACTGTGTGGGGATGGGCAGCCCTGATAGAGGAGTATTTGGGGTTCCAGTTACCAGTGGACGAGAATGTCATCAGAGGGGGGCGACTGAGGATGAGTTAGTTGGAGAGACATTTCACTCATCTTCCAGATGATGTGGATGAGGTGACAGTACAGAGATTCGCCCGGGCTTACATTTTACGTCTCATTGGTGGGACGTTATTTCCAGACCATTTCGGCACATATGTCCACTTCATGCACTTACCCTTGATCGGACACTTACATGAGGCTGGGACGTACAGTTGGGGATCTGCTTGCCTGGCCTATCTGTATAGAGAGCTTTGCAAGGCCACCGCCCCGGATTACAGGGAGATAGGAGGGTGTTACCTACTACTGCAGCTCTGGGCATGGGATAGATTTCCCACTATTGCCCCCGCGATAGCTATTGTAGACATACCAAAGGGGGATGCAGGGATCGGCCCCTTAGCACGCAAGTTAGGAAATTTTTTTACTTTCACTGATAAATAAACTTACTATTTTTTTGTTTAACTCAGTTATTGTACTTGGCAGGTGGCACTATCAGAAGACATTCCAGGATAGTCCGGCACACAGCCTACCCCATTACAGATACGTGCTGGACCGTCTTCAACTTGACCAGGTATGTAAGGGATAATGGATTTTTTTACCTCAAGCTTTGTCCATTCCATTATTATATTTAAATGACAACCTAAATTTGCAATTTCAGATCGCCTGGATCCCGTACACTAAGGAGGTCACCACATCACTGCCTCAGTACTGCTTTGACGGGAGTGACACGTGGACAGTAGTGGTGCCGCTCATTCACTTTCAGATTGTCGAGTGGCACCAGCCTGATAGGGTTTTACGGCAGTTTGGACTACGCCATGCTATTCCAGAGCCACCGAAGCAGGTGGCGGAGGTCCACTGCCTTCACATGTCCTGTCGGCATGATGAGGAGTGGCACATCCGCCATCAGCCGTATATTGCACTCTAGGATATTCGGCGAGACTTATGCGCCATCGCCGAGCCGACCACACGCCTAGTTCTAGGACCACGATCCGATTATATGACATGGTACAGACGGGTTACCAAGCAATGCATTACACCCGTTGGGGGAGCGCTAGACCTTGTGGTAATATTGTGTGCTAGTTTTCTGTATCTGATTTTCTTTAAATGCATTAGTATTATAACTAACTTTAATGTTAAAAATTTGCACAGGTAGATGAGGTTTCCACACTACAAGACTTCACTACCCCTGAGGGGCAGGCTATGTTCACCTTCGATGCGCTTAGATCAGCGACGGAGTCCATCCTCCATGCTATTCAGCAGGTTGATCATGTGATTATTGACTCACATGCGGAGCCAGCTCCTCATGCCCATCATATCCCAGACCCTGCGGAGGGTGACCAGGATCAGCTTCGCTCTTGCCGACGATGTCGCACTGCTCCACGACATACGTCGCAGGCTGATGTTCTGTCCGCTTCGACAGTGCAGCAGATTCCACCTTCGACTGCCCAGGAGACCATGACCATGATGCCTGATGTTACGCCTCTCATCATGTGTACCCTACTGCACCTGATGATCCTTCATTCTCGACCATGTTCCTGGCTGCACTATATGGGTCGTCGTCATCCCAGATGTCCCAATTTTCTCCTGGTGTTCCATCCACATTCCAGGCATTTTCACACATACCGGGAGTTTTATCTTCATTTCATGCCTTTCCTTTCAGTGATGCTGGTGCATCGCAGCCATATCGTCCTATATTTGATTGGCATACTCAGGATCAGGGATTAGCACATGGTGGCATTATGATAGACGACTCATAGCTTGTTGATATAGGTAGAGGTGGAGGTAGAGCGGGAGCCAGGGGCAGAGGCAGAGCGGGTGCTGGAGGTAGAGGAGACACAGACACCGAGGATGTGACTCCCGAGCCTGCGCAGAGGGTTAGTAGAAACGGTCGCCACATTACCGATCCTGGATGTGGGACTGGACATCACTTACGTAGACATTAACTTTTTTTTCTATGTTTATTATATATTTATGTACATTTATCTTACTACTTTATTGCCAAACATTAACATTTACGATGATTTTAATTACTACGATATTTTTAATTGCTTGCGTAGGAATAATTATAAATAATAATAAACTTCAAAATCATTCCAATATTTAATTTTTTAAAAAAAATGATGATAATGACATCTCCCAAATATAATAACTAACATTATTAATTATCATACTTTCACAAATGTTATAATTATCTACTCTTTTTTTATTCACCATGTGAGAATAAATAAATAATATTAAATTAATTTAATAAACTTTATATTCATAATGTGAAATATATATTTATTTTTTAATTAAATTTTTTCTCATTATCTATTTAAATATAAAAAAATAATAATATTAATTATAATATTTGAAGGATAAATAACCATCATCCTTGTAAGTGACATTAAATGCTGTGTTTATTCAATACGTTATAAGTCGAGTTCACCAAACATTTAAGAATAAAAATACGTAGCACAATTGTCAACGTAGATAGGGATGCTACCCATGCACAGTACCAAAATTCAAGTCTCTTGGATTCACAGTCGACACGGTCATCGGCTAATTAACTTACAAATGAGGAACGAGGGTGTCGTAGGCCAAAGGCGCCATATTGCCTGCTGTCCCTTCCCTTCAACGCCAACGACGCCATTTCGTCTAGCGTATCTCCACACGCCATTTGACGTCTCTCCATCGCTGTGCGTATCTTCTGTGCTTATTTCGATAAAATGTTTCAAAGAAACAATAAAACGAACAATAGTTTCTTAAAAAATAGTTAATGGGTACTTTTCCCTCTCATTGCCAAAATATTTTATCATTGTGACGAAATAAAAAATGACTAATTCATGTTATAATTTTGATTTCATTACAAAATGAAAATATTATTGTAACGAAATAATCACATTTTTAAAAATTTTCAGCTATCTTCAACCTCGTCATTTCGCATTTACTTTGTTACAAAATAAAAATAATTTTATTGAGATAAATAAGAGGTGACAAGAATATTATTGGAATAAATACAAAATAAGAAAAATATATTTATTTCGTTATATTTCTTTTCATTTTTAACAATTTTTAACTTCGTATATAAAGAATATTATTGAATGATCCAATAAATTTATTTATGTGTAATAACGTATTAAATAATTACTTGTAATAATATAATTTCAAACGTTGGAAGTCTATAATTTCGAAAAGTGATATATATTAACTGTCATTTGATCAAATTTTGAGAGACATTAATATAAATTATATAATTATTCTTTATTGATCCTATATTTTTTAAGTAATATTTAATTATTTACTAAATATTTATTATTTTTATTAATTATATTATTATGATTAACTACTTTCTTATTTAATTCCTATAATAAATTTATGTATTAGATATCAAAGTGGAGTTAACATATTTTTATATGACATCAAATATAATTATAAAATGAGTAATTTATTTTTATAAATTTATTTTGAGTCACAATTATATATTATTTATTTTTAAAATTTTTATTTTCAAATGATATCAAAATTAATTATTTTTTAAAGGAAAAATTGAAAAAAATGAGACCGAAGGCGCCATCTTGAATGGCGCCTCCCGTCTCCGTGCGTATTTTCATAATAAATTTCGAAAAAATGGTAAAACAGAAATAAATTTCGAAAAAAATATTAAAATGATATTTTAGCCGAAATAACCTATAAAAAGATGGCCCAAAAAAATATTAACTTAAAGTGACAGGAAAATTGGTGACACAGATTCCTTACTTTACTCTTCTGCTCGTTTCCTGGCTGTTTCCACTGTGCGAATCTTTTTCTCAGCGTTCCGCTCTCGTCTCAATTCTCCCTCGCACCGCCTTCACTCTTCTCTGTCTCTAGTATCCCCAAGCTATGCAAAATCCTTCTAGACCTGCTACCGGCTACCCAGCCCCGCCGCCGTACTACCAGCCCAATGGTGGACAAGCACCGCCTCCGGGCACCGCCTACCCCTACGCAGCGCCCCCACCGTATCCACAAAACCAATACTTCCATCCAGACCGGTATCGCAACTACGCGGGTCGTTCCTTCGTCCGCACCTTCTTGGCCACTGTCATCTGCCTCGGTGTCATCACCGGCGTGATTCTTCTCGTCACATGGCTCGTTATCCGCCCTAGGCTTCCCGAGTTTGGAATCGATTCGTTCTCAGTTACTAATCTCTCTGTAAATTCGACGAATGTGTCCGGCACGTGGCACGTCGGGTTCCTCGTTCGGAACAAAAACAAGAAGATGACCGTCAATTACGATGAGCTTCAATCCACTCTTTATTACAAGGTCGAGTATCTTTCGGAGGCGAAGCTCCCGCCGTTCAAGCAGGGAACGAAGTCGGAGACGACTTTGAATGCTACATTTTCTGCTCTGGATACTTATGTTCGCCCTAAGGTTGGTAGTGATCTGAACGCAGACAGGACTAGTGGGTCAATTGAGTTTGATGTGCAGATTGTGGCCACGTCTTCGTTTAGGTCTGGTGCGTGGAGCTTTCGAACGAGGTTGCTTAAGGTTTTGTGTCGTCATGTTCCTGTTCGCTTGTCATCAAACCGTTCGGAGGGAAAGTTGACCGATGGTGCCAGTGATTGCCAGGTGTGGACCTAGAACTGGGAATGTTACTTAGTTCTAACCCCAAATTGGAAGGCAGGAATTAGATTTTATAGATGATGTTACATGGTATTATTGTTTTGCTTTGGTTTAAATCTGGTTTAGTATTTAGAATGTTCATTTATAACCCCAGTATTTAAAGGGAAAAAATGATTCTATATCTGATAACGGATCGTATTATTATTTCAGTCTACAGTTGTACATAGTTCTCACAAATTATATACATGTTGGCCAATCCTCAAATTTTTTTTTTCTTTTTGTGCGAGTTTTTTATTTGTTTTGTCAATAGTCTTCTTTCTTCTGAAACTAGTCAGTATAGAAGACTTATTGATAATTTTTATGGATGGAGTTTTCCAATCTGCACGCATGTGTTAATGGAAATTGGAAGAGATGATTATCTTTATCTGGATGATGACCACGATGATTGTGTGACTAGCTTATTTTTTTTAATGCAACAGCTATTGCTATTATGCTAATTGCTAAATCATTTTCATAATGTTATTCGCAATCCTATTAAAACAATTAATGCTCGGCTTTGCGGTGAATGCTTTTGTAGCTTCTTCTATGTCTGAGGCAAAATGCCTCAAAATCTTAGTGTGCTGACTAAAGGACACATTATAATTTTCCAGGATTTCCCAATTCTTCTCTAGGTTTTCTGTTTTGACAGGTCATCTATGGTTTTGATTAGTCTGTTTTATTTCACTCTTTTGAATATGCCTACATTATATCTTGATCATTTGAATTTTGAAGGTTTGTTATTGGTACAGAAGGCAGATAATCCTATTCCCATATGTCATATAGTAGAGCAGGGTTTAAGATTTGAATTTTTAAGCGGCATTGTCTCTTACTAGCTGCGTTTTGAGCCTTTTGCAATTCTTTTTCAAAAAAATTTCTTAGATGGAAATTGATCAAATGGTGACAAGTGGCATTGAGTCAAGATAACATTTCCTTATGAAATGTCATTCATGACTAGTCTTTTATTTAGTAGAGCACTAATTTGAGGCGTTGTTCCTGTTATGTACAGTACTTTTAAAGCATGTTTGGAACCATAACTTTGGATGTGTAATAATTCTTCAGTTTGATGTTTTATGCATGAATTTTGGGTTAACTGGTTAATATGAATGCGAGGATGCACTGTCAAAGTATGATCCTCGTGTTCTTTCGAATCTTGGATCATTGGAGACCAGAGTTTCCTGTCCTGTTCTGTTTGATGAGAAGTAATAAATATGCAATAGTTAGCTACCAAAAAATCTGGCCTTAAATGTTGGACATCTTGCATTCCAATAACAACTTCGATCACAATTATAGTCATAGTTATTAGAAGCACGCCATGACGCACTGCGCCTGGCTATGTTGCGCCAAGCAACACCCATTGCATTGCCCAAATGAAATGGCCTAAGGTTCGCACGCACAATATGCACCTTTCTTGCAATGGCGAGGTGAAGGTGCAGCGCCAAAGGCGCCTTTCCCTGTAATTGTCGCATAGCAATAGAACTTAGCCCAATTCTCTTTGATAGAACCCTATTCCTTTTTTATTTTTTGTATCCGCTCCCCCCACTGCTTTGTGCAACTGCTGAGCCTCTGCTTTGACCTTTCTTCGGCAGCTGGAGCAACTTGTCCGACAACTTGCAGCAGCTCTTCGGCGACCGAGTATCTTATTCGTATGCTCGCCCCCTTGTGTTTTTCTCATCCTCTCCCTGCATTGCATCCCCCCCCCCCCCAAAAAAAAAAAAAAAAAAACTCTCTATATGGTTTTTAATTGCTTTTAGCTTTCCGCCTCTGTTTTCTATTTTCTTTTTGCTTATATTCTAAGTTGCTTTTCTTCGCATGTTTTGTTCTCTAATTTTTCTTTGCCTCTCTCTGTCCCCTCCTCTTCCCCCCCCCCTCATATTTTATCTCCTTGTTTTTGTTTTGCTGATCTCATATTGTATGTTTTAAGAGTGAGTTTGATACAATGTGTTAATGTTTACATTTTTATGTGCTGAATTTTGACAAATGGAATATATGAAATATGTTATAATGTTTTTACTTCTATAATAACTTTGAATTTTATGTTTCAATTTAATGTTTTATTGATATGTTATTAATTTATTGTTCTATTTGAAATATATAAAATAGTATAATAAACTATGCACCGTAAATGAAATTTCCATGTGGTATGCAATGTGCTATAGTGCCAAGGGTTCTTATTGTTACTATGCTTCATGCATCGTAAATAATTATGATTATAGTCTAATAGCTCATTAGTATGTTGTTAGTATATGTGGATTGCATCTTCTGTTTGTGCAATGCTCAGATGACAAATCGGTGTTTATCTTTTCTTTTGATTGTTCTCATTTCTTTCTACCGTTTTCCCAAGCATGTCATCGCTGTAGGTTGAGTGTTCTTGTTTGTATCATCAATTTAGATTATAGACTTGGAGATGGAAGTAAAGCTGTTGACACTCAAACTGGTTGCTTTTGTTTGGACCATTTGAGCTCTTGATCATGTCCTATTTGTACAGATCCCACCCTGTCTTGGCTTAAAGGGTGCACTTTAATGTTTATGATGGGGTTTAATGAGTTATGGTGTTCATTGTTTAACACTGGTATCAAATCAATCAAATAGAATAGCATTGTTTGCATTATCTAGTTTCCTACTTCATAACTCTTTTTACGTTTACATTTGGACATATGATATAACCTGAGTGAAACATATCTCGCATTCTTTTAAGCTCATTTGTTAATTGATGGAGATATAATTAGCATTTTTTATTGATCAAGTACTATTTTCATGCTTGAAAGTATATGTCCGTAGATGGGCGTTTTACCAAGTAGAATTTGGAAGGACGAAGTGATGATTGCTAGGTCTGCACAATAATTTAACCCTACCAAGAAAAAGCTTTTCGAAAATGTAAACATCATCCCAAGTGAGAGGATTTTGATCCCTCCGATGCAGTGGAAAGGCAATTAAATAGTATGCGTGGATGATGAATGTAATTTTGAAGGGAAAGCTGCTCTCGTGTCCTCATGCCGATCAGCTGGGGTTTGGCAGCAACTCTTAAAGCCCCTACGTAAACAATGGAGTCAAATCTCTGTCCTTTGAGTTGGTTCCTGGCATTCCTCGCTTTGTTTAATTGCCTTAGAATCCAACTTGTTTTAATAGATTAAACACTACCAATCTTTGAGAACAGCGGGAGACGTAGACCGTCAGGGCTGAATATGAAATTAGCCCAAACAATGAATGAAATAAGAAAGAAGAAACCAAGGGTAAGGGACAGTTTGGTAGTATCTCACCCACTTGTCAATTGGGTTGGGCTGCGTTGTGCCAGTTTTATTTACTTACAACTTTGCTTTCTTTTCTGCACTCGCTTTTACTTAGAAAAATTACTTAGGGCGTGGTTGGTTATATTTCTGCTTTTTTTTTTTCCAAAAACTTCTCGAAAGCTATATATATATGTATACATGTATATATATATACATGTGTATACATGTATACATGTATATATATATATGTATATATATACATATATATATATATACTGTTATTGAGAAAAACAAAAAACAGGAAGTGGTTGGTATTGTAAATAAGAGAATAATTCATCTAATTACAAAATTAATATTAAGAATAAAAAATTAAATTAAAGAATATTTAAAAATTATTTTTTTCTAAAATGCACATTTTAAATTCTAGTTTTTAATAGTATATTATGAAAATAATTGCTAAACATGAGCTTTTATTTTTTAAAATAATAAACAAACAGACCATTAGTCCTCCAAGTTGATTTTCAGTTATAATTTCATCCTTGATTCTATTAAGATTGCATTATTAAAATAACTGTTTGCATATTATAGTCTCTCCTTGTCCGTACTTCCACCCTTGAATGGGCATACATGGCAAGTTAGATTTTTGCTGTCCCATTAATTAGGCCCGTGCCTACGCCCAGTTTTTTTTTTTTTTACATAAAATTATTAAATACATAAGAAAAATTTATAAAAATATTAAAATTTAATTTATTAGGTTTACTTTAGAAATATATATTAAGATTTAAAATTAACAAATTTTTAATACATGATATAAGAGTTAACATATATGATATATATATCAAAATTATTTAATTAAATCTTTAATTTATTAAAAAATTGTAATAAAATATTTGTTGATATATTGATACTATTTAATGGTATTGATGTTTAAGTTATAAAAACATGAAGTGAAAAAAAATATAAAAACATGTGGTGAAATAGATAAAAAAATAGAAAAACTGTGTAAATTGTAAAAGATTAAAATTTCAATTGATGCATATTTGTAATAGCACCCCTTATAAATGATATTAACAATTGAAATATGGTCAAACAAAAAAATCTTTATTTGACAAGACATCTTTTTGTATCTATAAATTATATTAGAGTCATAAATGATATATTAAAAAAATATGTTGGGTCTCCTAATATCAATAAATTGATTGTTTCACTCATGTCTTTCAAGAAGGAAAAAAATAGAATCCTGAGAGATCTTTTACGGATCCAAAGATTTGAAATATAACACATAAAAATTGATATAAAGAATATATCAAAAAAATTTAATTAAATAAATTTGAATTTTATTTTTATATTTTTTTCAAAAATGAAATATATAATTATATATATCTACTAATAGTATCTAAATTAAAATTTTAAATTCTAAAAAAATTATAATAAAATTAACATATTATATATATTATAGTGATATTAGTTTCTAGTGGTAAACAATAGTAATAGACATAAAAAAAAGGAAAAATATGCAATGAATCAAATAAAAAGAAGGGAAACAATGAATCGGTTGTAAAATAATAAAAGAATTAAATTAAAAAATATAATGTATATGGCTAATTAATTCAATTAAATTAAATTCTCAGCTTATTTAAAGCAAAATTAATAAAAAAATTAAATATATCATATTGTCCAAACACTTCTTAATAATATTAGTATCCAAATTGTAAATAATAGTAATAGTCATGAAAAAAGAAAAACAAAGTTATTTAAAATATTTTTATGATAAAAAATATTATATTATATTTTATATATACTATTTGGTGATATTGACATCTCCACTATAAATAATAAAAGTAAGTAAAAAAATGTATAATGAAATAGTTAAAAAAGAAGTAAAATAGCGCACATTTTGTAAATGCTTGGCCAATTTTCAATGAAAGATATATTTATTTTAAAATATTACACTAAAAAATTGATATCAAGGGCCTATCAACAAAATTTAAATAAAAAAATTGATTTTAATTTTTAAATATTTTCAAATAGAATATGTAATTAATTATTTCAATTTATGCTTTGTAAGTTCATTTTTTAACATATATAAAATATTTTTATAATAAAATTTAATATATGTTATTATATTTATATTGTGATATTAGAAGAAAACAAAGGGAACGGGGCAAACAAAAAGAAGCTAAATATGCTGTAGAATAATATAAAAGTTAAAAATAGTATTTAATTAAATTATATCTATAAATTATTTAAAATAATTTTATACAAAAATAAAATATGTCTTTTTATATGTATATTTATTTGTGAAAATGATGTTTGAGTTATAAATAATTGGAGTGGATAAAAAAAAGAAGAAGAAAATATGCAATGGATCAAATAAAATGAAGAGAAACAATTAGTATACTAAAAATAAATATAAAAGTTAAAAATAGAATTTGTACTTAATTAATTTAATTAAAATTAAATAAGAATTTTATCTTACATGAAATATTTTTATAATAAAAATAAAATATATTGTGTTATGTATATTATTTAGTGATGTGAAAAAATATTTAAATAAATAAATTTGATATTTAATTTTAAATATTTTTAAATAATAATATATGTAATTGATAGAGTAAATATAAAAAATATATGCATTGAGGTAGATATTAACATCTAAATTATATGTATATGTAATGAAGTAAATAAAAATAAAAAAGTTCTTGATTCATAAAATCATAAAGCAATAGAGCAAATAAAGAAAAGAGAAAGTGTGCAAGAATTTAAAAATAGAATATATAATTAAAAAATGCAATCAGAATAAATTTAAATTTATTTAAAACTTTTTTGTAATAGTGGAAAATATGTTGAATTGTATCTATACTATCTAATGATATTTGAATATTATACCTATATTAATTAGTGTTATTATTGTTTAAATTATAAATAATAAAAGTGAATATGAAAGAAAAAAATATGTGATAAAGTAGATAAAAGAAAGTGAAATAATGCATAAGTTATAAAATATTTAAAAAAATTTAAATAATATATATTTAATTTGAAAGTGAGAAAAGAATAAATGCAAGAAAGTAAGAATAACATTATCCATGATATTGATTTATAAGTTATAAAGAATAGCAGCAAACAAAAAAAATAAAAAATATATAATGAGGTGGATAAAAGGAATAAAAATGATGTGTAAGTAATAAAATTATATTTAAATTGAAATATATTAATTAAAAATTGATATAAAAATAATGATAAATTTTAAATAAATAATTTAATTTTAATTTATTAATAATTTATTAAAAATAAAATATTGATTTATATAATTCAATTATTAATATCTAAAATAAATTTTAAATTTATTTAAAATATTTTTATAATAAAATTAAATATATCACATTATATATATACATACTATTTAGAGATGGTAGCATTTAAGTTGTAAATAATAGAAAATGCAATATGACAAATAAAAAAAGAAATAATTGATAAGTTGTAAAGTAATATAAAAGATAAAAATAAAATAAGTAATTAAATTAAAATTTTAACTTATTTTAAATAAAAATAAAAAAGAATAAAATATATCATTATATATATGTTTTCAATGATATTAATGTCTGAGTTATAAATAATACAAGTGGTGTTTAAAAAAGAAAAAAAATACAATGAAACAAATCAAAGAAATATGACATGGCTCCAACATTAAGTAATATAAAATTTAAAAATATAATATGCATTTAAGTATATTAATTATATCAAATCTTTACCTTATTTATTTCATTTTTATAATAGAAACAAAATATATCATATTTTTATCTATAATACTTAGTGATATTAGTGTATAAAATTTAAATTTTATCCGTTGGTAATGTAAAAATATTTGACAACAACAGTGAATAAGAAGAGACTTCATTAAAAAAAATAATAACTAAGAGTTTTTAACAATCATAAAAGAGTTCTTAATATTATTTATTTGTATGACAATATATAAATAGGTAATAGTGTAAAGCTAGTTTATACTAATGGTAGATCAAATTTAAATCTTAAGTTGCAAATAACATAATAAAATATGAAGAAAAAAATGATAATCGAAAGTGAACAATATGTGAATTGTAAAGTATTAGTAAAATTTTAATTGATTTATATATAATTTAAAATTTTAAATATGGCACTTAAAAATAATATTAATAAATTTTAATTGATTAAATTTAATTTTAATTTTTATATATTTTATAGTATAGTGGAAAATGTAATCAATTAATTCAACTAAAAAATTTCATATTAAAATTTAAATTTATTTAAAATATTTTTCTAAAAATTTAAATTTATCATTTTATACAAATATAAGATTTTATAATATTATTGTTTAAATAATAAAAATAGTAGTAGTAAAAAAAAATACAATAGAACATGAAGAAAAGAAGAGAGACGGTTGGTGATCAGTAAAAAAAATATATAATATTTAAAGATAAAAAATTATAGTTAAATAAATTAATTAAATTAAAATTTTAATTTATTTAAAAAAATTTAATGATATTAGTATCTAAGTTATAAATAACATAAATGATAATATATAAAGAAAATGAGCAAAACATGCAATAAAGAGAAAAAAAAGAGTATATGATCATTAAGTAATTCAATTAAAATAAATGTATAGTTCATTTAAAATATTTTCATAATAAAAATAAAATATATCCTATTATATCAATATTACTTAATAATATAAATGCCTAAATTATAAATAATAAAAGTGAATATTGAAAAATTACAATAAAATAGCTTAAAAAAAAGCGATGCGTGAAAGTTATAAAAATTAAAGGAAGTGGAAGAAGTGACATATGGGGCAAAATAGAGTAAATGAAGAAAGAAGAGAAATAATAAGTAAATTGAAAAGTAATATAAGAGTTAAATATAAAATATATAATTAATTAATTCAATTAAATATCTAATTTACTTAGTATATTTTTATAATAAAAATAAAATATATATTATATTTATACTACTTTATGATATTGATTTCTGAATTATAAATATTATGATTGAATAAGAAAAAAAATGATATGAGAATTAAAACATAGTACTTAAAAATCACAATTGATATATATTTAATTTTAAATATAGTACTTCAAAAATTGATATGAAAGATATTGATAAATTCTAAATAAATAAAATTTATTTTAATTTACAAATATTTAATTAAATAATAGAATATAATATTAGTTATTAATTATTTTGATTAATACTTTCAATGTTAAAATTTTAAATTATTAAAAATATATTTATAATAATTAAATATATTACATAATATTTATATTACTTTTTCACATTAGTATATAAATTGTGAATACTCATAGTGGACATAGAAAAAAAAGAAATAAATGCAATAAAGTAAATAAAAAGAGAAAGAAATAATGAATAAGCTATATAGTAATATATGAATTAAAATCAAACTATGCAGTTAAGCATTAAGTAATTCAATTCAATTAAATTATTTTACTTGTTTAAATTATTTTTATAACAAAAATAAAATATATTCACTTTAATGATATTAGTATTTAAACTACATGAAAAAAAAAGAAAAAAAAGGTCATGTGGCAAATAAAAAAAACATGTATGGTGGATGAATTGTAAAGGAATATAAAATTTAAAAATAGGATATCAAGTTAAATAATTCAATAAAATTAAAATTTTAACTATTTTATGATAAAAATAAAATATCATTTTACATTTATATTATTAAGTAACATTGACGTTTGCATTACAAACGACACAAATGAACATAAAAGATGTAGTAAATTATATGCAAATAATATGTATATAGTTTAAGAGATAATATAGCAAATAAAAAGAATGGAAACTATATAATAATTTAAAAATAAACTTATTTAACCACTAAGGTGGTTGGCCTAGTGGTATCGAGTCACTACTTCATCTTGAAAGTCATGAATTCGACGCAAGAGGGCATCAATTTGTAACCAATGAAGGGGTGAAGGACTCATGAAACCATTAGCACTTTGGTGGGACTGTGGTGACGGGCTCGCCCTTTAGGCAGTAGTTATAGCTTAAACTGAACATTCTGCAACGAGGGAATACTTCTATGGTAACGCCTAAGGAAAGTTGTCATTGGTTGTCCCTGCTCTCTCTTTTTTTCATAGCAAAAAAAAAATTTATTTAAAATATTTTATAATAAAAATAAAGTATATCATATTATATTTATATTATTTAATAATATTAAAGTTTAATGTTTAATTAATAAGAATGAACATAAAAAATATGCAAGAAAATAAATAAACTAAAATACATAAATATAATGTAATGGAGTAATAGTGTAAATGAAAAAAAAGGAGACCTTATGCGAGAATTTAAACAATAAGAAGAAAAATAGATAGTGGAAGCAAATAATTGACAAATAAATTCGAAACAGAAAGCAGTAAATCAGTGATAATAAATTGAGCCATATCAATAAAACGAAAAAAAAAATAAGGGGAGGTTTAGGCGGGAAACGAAAATTTATTTGCTAAGCTAGCGACAGGTAGTTGGAAGAAAAGAATTAAAAAAATGGAAAACGTAAACCTTCTGTTCTCTGTATATATAGTGATATAGAGTGATGATGGGGGTGAGATAATAATAAATAAAACAAAGATTTAATAAAAAAAATTTAGAATATTCTAATAGAATATTATTAGCGATAGAGTGATACGTTGTAACCTTTTTCCTTTTCTTTATTCTTATATGTTATTGTATCTTTCCATTCTTCCTGATTTATTTTGGACTCTCTTCCGATGGGAAGAATATATTGCTTAAAATTTTATTACATAGGATATTTAAAGGAGCAAGTTCACAAAAATTCTACTGATACTTTTCTGCGTAAATTTGAAATATACAGTTGAAAGGGACTGATTATACTTAGATGAGGATGTGGTTTTGAAATATGTAACGTACGTCTTTGCTCCTTTCAAATTCTACATATCAATAAGTTGGTTGAAATACACAATTGGAAGGAAAATTGCTGGTTGTTTGTTTATGATTGAAGGAGAGATATGTTACATTTTTATTTCATAATTAATAAAATGATATTAGAGATTGCTTGTATATAAATGAATGAGTAGTATGTTGTCTTTATATTTTTATGATTAATAAAATAATATTTAAAATTATAATAATAAAAAATAATTTCTTCTTTAAAAAAGAAAGATTTATCTTCTATCAAATTTTTTATATTTAATATTAAATATATTGAATATTTTTTATTATCTTGTTATTTTGTAAGTATAATTTTACCTGAGATATTTTTGGCTCAGACAAACACATTCTTAATACGTTGTAGCATTCAAAGTCAGAAGACAAATTATGCATTAAACTTTGTAACCTACGAAATGGTACACCTGCAGGTATGGGAAAGGCTAAAGTTCCGTAATAAATAATTTATTATTTATTAATTTAATTAATAAGTTACATATGAATTAAGTTTTAAAAATATTTTTTGTATTAGTTTGTTAAAAATAAATTTTAATTTAATAAATTACCTTCAGTAACTTATAATTTATAAATTAATACTTTTTCAAATTTTTTAAATATATTTTTATTTTTTATTAATTTATAACTCATATCTTTTATAACATAAATTTAAATATTATTTTTTATTAAATTAAATTAATTTAATTTTAATATAATTATATCCTAATTAAATTATAAATATATAAATATATATATAAATAAATATATAATATTATAAAATATAATTAAGTAAGTATAATTCTATTATAAATAATAAAATAAAAATTATATAAATAAACATATAGACTTATAAAATATAATTAATTAAATATTAAATATTATATTTTTATTCTAAAAATATTAATTATGTTAATATAATTTAATTTTTTAAGAAATATAAATTATTTTAATTATATATTTATTTTTATTAGTATATTTTTTACATTATTTTATAATTTTAACTAATTCAATTATTAATTTTATAAAACACTTCTTATATATTTAATTAACTTATGAATTATCAGTTATTAATTAATAATTAAATTATTAATTGTTTACACAAAATACAGTTTAAAATTAATATCTACCAAGCTAAAATTCTACAAGCTGACGACCCCAATGTTCAAATAGCGATTTAGAAATGAGTGAAAGAGGGGCAGAAAGTGACCAGAAAGAGGTCATGCATTAGGAGGACATGATTTGAAAGGCGAAGGAAAGTTCGGGACTAAGAGGCTGTTTTCCCTCACTCATCTATCACTCATTTCGTCTCCAAGCCCCACCCCCCACCATTTGCATCCGGTGGAATTAGCGGTTACTCACCTAAGGCACTTAACTTGATTAAAAGACTACTTTTTATAAGAAAATTCTATTTACTTATATATAAGTAAAAAAGTTTTACATTTTCATTTACTTATAAAACAAATAATGTAAAGTATTATGATACTAAAAAAATAAAATTTTGATCATATTCTTTATATTTATTTAATTTCAAATAAATAGAATATTTTCGTTATTTTAATATTTAATAACTATCAACATAAATAAATCAAAAAGGAAAGAAGTCATTTATATACATCAAGTGTCATTTTACATTTTGTGAATGTCACTCATGTTGGCTTCTCAGTCATCGTCTGCGTCTGCCTGATTAATCAAAATTAGGGCAAGGCCAATTCGGATTAAAGATTTGGGGTTTCGCATTCATCAATTATGAGAAACCAAGGTGGGTCTCTTGTTTGGAAAAAGCTACGTGAAGTTAGATTGACAGCGTCCTTGGAAAACGATTAAGTTGTCTGCTTCTGGTTGTTGGCTCTCTAAACAGAAGTGATATTAAGTTATCACTTTGAGAATGACTCAAAATATTGGCAGACATTCGTTATTCATGACTTGTCTTTGCCAATATATTCATTAGCCATAAGATTTATGAGTTGTGTAAATTGTCCAAACGTCTCTTTCCCTGATAAAGATCGCCTTCTTCTTTCTCGATTGGGGTTACCGCATTCTTTTTGAGTCATTGTACTTGGAAAAATTCTTATATGTTTTAATATTTTAATTATATTATGTATTTTTAATTATAATTAATAAATGTGCATGCTTCAATTAATAATTATTATTTATTTATTAATTATGATTAAAAATATGTAATATAATTAAAGTATAGAAGAATCTCTCTTGAACTTGGACTTCTTTCTCGGATTAGGGCACCGCAAATTGGTTTACTTCTTTGCGGCTATGGAAACATGGTTGATTGATTGCCCTCTTTTGGCAACTTGACTCATTATCGTTTCACAATCAATAATCTATTCATGCTTTAAGATAACTGACTCTATAGGAAGTTTAATGGATAAATTATATAAATATATATATATATATATATATAGATAGACACACACACACACACAACTTTTTTATACTTTTCTTTACGTATGATTTATTTTCTACAATATTAAAATATATCACCTATCCCTCTATACTTATTTAATAATATGTATAATTCTTCTTCTTTAATTCTTTGCTAGATGTGCAAACATAATTAACATATACTTTTTATATGTAATTCAATCGTCCTTCAATATTAAAAGACAACTGATGTCAATTTTGGAAAAAAAATTTCAATATTCTCCTTCTAATTAATTTACTTCTTACTTACCATTCTAAAATTTCCCATTTATTAAAGAAAAATTTTTAGACTTTGTTTATCTATTTGAGATTAAATTAGCATAGATGTATCTCAGAGCATTGGCACAAAATTAAAACCTAATTATTTAGGACAAAAAGAAAAATGAACAATTTCAAACAAGACACAGATGGAATGAGAGAAATTTTACTTGAAAGATTTGGCCATGAGATAAAGCAGCCTAAATTAGGACAAATTCAAGGCATTTTGTATCAATAGTATTAGAATAGGCAACCATTTTCAAAAAATGTTGCTGAAATCGTTGGCAACGTTTAAGAAAATAATATTTAGAAAATATTACCTATTTTTAGGCAATATTTTTTAAATTTTAGGTAATAATTTTTTTATTATTACTGTATATAAAAATGTGATAGTGTACCATTCAGGAGTATTATTACAATAGCACAAATAAATTGATGACGAAAAAAGGTTAAATTATTACATGAAAAAAAAAGGTTAGGTCATGTTGTCCAAAGATGAGAAATTCAAGATGAAAATTTCTCTTATTAACCGCAAATAAAAAAAAGAAAAAGGCATACCCACACCTGTATGCTCTTTGTATTAACGCTTTAAGATGTTAATATATTTTAAACCCACGTAGAATAAATAGATGTTAATATATTTTAAACCCACATAGAAATTCAAGATGCTAATTTTTGCTTTAATGAAATGGAAGTTTCAAAATAATAAATAAATTAAAAAATTAATTTTTTTTAAATTAATATAATTTATTTTAATATTAGAGAGAAACTAAATTATGTGAAATTTGTTTACTTATTTTATTTAAATATTTAATAAAAAAATTAATGAATGAAAGTTATATATACTATTAAATAAATATAAATGGAGAAGGAGTACATTTTTTTTTTTGGCCGTAGAGAAGGAGTACATTTTAATGCTATATGAAATAAATCACACATAACAAAAAAGGTACAAAAGAATTTTGTGTAATCTACCCATGTTTAATTAGCTTTTAATTTTGTGTACTGGTCTAGACAGTTAGCCCCAGATCGAATCCATGCGTTAACAAATTATTTATGGGAAGGAATCAATGCCCCTCTCTGCCAAGCAAGATTCATAAGCTTTCACGTCATGTCTAAGTCAAACCCTCACAAGTTGCTCAAAGCACAATCTAAGCACTTATGCTTTTACGTTCAGTCATTTTTTGGAGAGTCGCGAGACCGTAGCATGTTCTGTGCAGTTCGTTAGCCATTTCTCTACTGAGTTTAATCAGGCCCCGTTTGGCACGTTTAACAATAGTATTGTACTGTATAAACGATATAATCAATGTTTATATTTATAACTAATGTTTTCGAGATTTTTAAATAAATTATTTAATTTATCCAAAAAAATTTCACGTAAGATTATCTACTTTACGAGAGAGGGGTAAAAGCCAATAAAATAATGTTAATAAAATTTAATTTATTAGATTTTAAAACTCTTTCATATGTCAATAATCAATTAATTTAATGAAAATAAATTAAATTTCAAGATATTTGAAATCTGATAAATAATCTTCAATTTAATTTTTAAAAATAATTTTATTAAAAGGAATTTAATATTTATTATTCTTGCTCCAAACACTCATGCTTAATAAAAGAGGTGTGCAAGTCCCTCCCTCATTTATTAGAAGAAAAGAGAAGAGATACAATAATTTTAACAAACATCCATTTTATTTTGGATAATGTTATAAAAAGTTTTATCTCCTAAAAATTAAATGTTTATTATTAAACTGTATTTAATATATTAAATTTTATACTTTTAATTTTAATTTATTTATTTTAAAATTAAAAAAATCAAATGATAAAATACTTAATACCATAACATCACCCGATGTTCTTTACAATATACTACACTATATAGTTTGTCAATAGAAATTTCAAAAAATTAGTCTGGCCATCTCTAATTCGTCAATTCCTCCTCTACCAAAAGATTATATGGCTAGTTAATGTCATTATTGCTGAGTAATCATTGGGCACAATGAGGCCAAAAGGTCCTCATGTAATATAACCTTGAAAAACATTTTTAATAAAAAGGTTTAATTTACTTATATATAAATATACAAAGCATTTGTTAAATCAATTATATGTTTTATAATATAAAAATGATATATGCAGCTATGAGAGTAAAAAATCAACTTCGACCGGTGGAAGTGTTGGATCTGTTTATTTATTGCTTTTCAAAATAATTTTCCATTTTTATATTTTTTAAAAATTATGAGAGTAAAAAATCAACTTCGACCGGTGGAAGTGTTGGATCTGTTTATTTATTGCTTTTCAAAATAATTTTCCATTTTTATATTTTTTAAAAATTATAATTTTTAAAGTATAATTTAAACTAAAAAATAAAAATAACTTTCAATATTTTTAACTTATTTTTTAATTTTTGGTGGCAAATTTATAATTGAATGAAACTTTTTCTTATTTGTTTCACTGACAACTCTCTATTATTCATTTTCTTTGAATTCAAAAATAATTTTAAAAATAAAAAATTGAAAACAATTCTTAGAATAGTTTAAAAAAAAATAAAAATATATCCACATGCATCCATTATTTTTTATCACACCGTTCATATTAAATATTGAGCACATGGAATAATTTTATAATTTTAATATTTTATATATAAACATAAATAAAGAAGAGATTATTATGTGAATTAAAAACCAAATATATGTATATTAGTATGATTAGGGGCATTTAAAATATGTCAAAATTTTCTTAACCGGTCAATCGAATCCAAGATTGGTTAATTAAAAGTGATTAGTTGCTAAGGTTGGTAGAAATTGATAATTTTTTTTGTAAAATTTGGTTGATCAGTTAATGATGATTAAGAAATTCTTAATGTACAAAATTGAAGCTAGTCAAGAAATAAAAATAATTGCAAAACTTGATTGATTTGTCAAAGATTTTGAACTTTTGCTTCATTTTCTTCCCTTTTTGACAATTTTTGTTGTCCATACTTGATTTATGAATGTTTAATTGTCAATATCATATTATATTTCAATGAATACTCATATTTCATTTTCAATGATCATGTTTTTAATTTGACATTAAAATTATTTTTTATTATAGTCATTTACTCATAAAATCATAATTAACAAGTAATTTTGGACAATTTTTTTGCCACTAAATTTAAAATAAAATACAGTATTATATTATTTTAATATTTTTAGATTTTAACCCTTTGAGAACTATCTTTAGCCCACTAAAATTAAAATGACCGATTATAGTTTTTTTGTTGATCAATTTCTATTAAAAATATAATAAAAAGTGGATCGGATAAAAAAAAACTTAAATCAAAACTGTTTTTAATAGACTGATTATCACCTTTGAATGATGGATTTATTTGGTATAACAATTAAAATGATTGATTATTAGTAAATTTTAGTGTGTAGTAATCTGATTTTTCTGTCACTAAAAGTATAATTTTTAATAAAAATTAATTTTCTGGAAACATAATTAATATAAATACTTTTAATAAGAGAAAAATCACAGTTAAAAAATAAATCACAAAAATTAATTTATTAATTTATTATTTTTACTAAAATTTTTTACATCAATTATTTTTAAGAAAAATAATTATTATTAAAAATTACACCTTTAATAAGAGAAGATTATGATTATTATACACTAAAATTAATTAAAAATAAATTATATTAATCACTATACTAAATAAGTCTAATATATAATTTAGGGGGACCACGACCGCCTAAATCTTCCTCTAATTTTATATATTACATTATAAATTTTTAATTAATTTTTAAAAAATCATATATTAACTTTGCGAAAAATTTAATCATGTCCTTTTAAATATTGTGTATTTTTTAATTGACATTCTTAATTTAAGATGTGTATGAGGTTTTAATAGTAAATAAATTATTTTTTTGTATTATTTTGATGAAATACTACTATGGATTATATTATTTTTAAGCAAAAAATACTAAAAAAAAAATAAGTACAAATTTTTTTAATAACATTTATATGTGAATATAAATTTGACTCCACAAAAATTTTCTGGTTCCGGTCCGATCTCCATATCTATCCATTCGTTAAGTGGTGTTTTGTTTTAATGATAACATCTCTTCAAATAATTGCAAAAGACAAGTTGTCCTGAGAATTAATGATTAGAGATGATAATTTGCTTTGCAAATTGGCATGGATCTGTGGCTTAGATTTTTTCGGTTCTTTATATAGACGATACGACACTCCATTTGAGGGAGTATGTCGTCGCCAACAAGACTCCATCACCGCGCGTGTATATATGTACGTATGTCATAAAAAGAAAAGAAGAAAAATTTTGGCATAAATATTTGAATTAAATATTAAGAAAGATTTCAATGCATCGATAAAATTATGTGTCGATAAACTTAAAAATTTAAATTTTTATTATGCACAGAATTATTAAAATTAAAAAATTTACCATTTCAAATAATTGACATAGTATAAAATAATGCGTGTTATTCTGTACTTTATAAGATTCCGTGACTTCTTGAAGTCCAAAAGTGAACTTTTGATTTATGTATATTATTATTATTTTTCTTTTTTTTTCCCTTTATCCGTTGGAATGATTCTAAATGAATTGATATTTTCTAAAATGTAATATGTATTTTAAAGTGCAAAATAATATTACAATCATTTAGAGTCTTTGTTTGGTTACCGGGAAAATAAGAGAAGAAAGCAAATGAGTAGAAAGAAATAAGAAAAGAAAAAATATAGAGAAGATAATATTTTTTATTATTTTATTTGGTTGGATAAAAAATTTATTTTTTACTTATTTAATTAATTGGAGAAGTAAAGGAAGAAATTAATATAATAAAATGATTATAATATCCTTTAAGTAGAATGAATTTTTCTTATAAATTGTACCAGATATCAAATTTTTCATACAAATAAAGGGTAATATCAAAAATTAAATCTTCAACTTTCATTAGTGCTTCTTTTCCTCAACTCCCATGAGAGAGAACAAAATTTTAGTGGGACTGACGATAAATCTCTCCTCAAATCTTTTTCTCTCCCCGTTTCACCTTTTCATCCAAGCAATAAAAATATCCATTTCTCCTCTCTTTTTTCTATACCTAATTTTTTTTCTCCCAATTTCAATCCAACCAAATAATGGATAAGAGAAAATCAAGAAATGTGAATCATTACAAATTTAAAATTAATTAATTATCAAATTCCTAACCCTTAATCTTTTTATCCAAAAAAATTATGCCGTTTCATTTTTTTCTCTAAATGCAATCTTTTTTTTTTTTTTTATAAGAATCCAATTCAGTGCGGGATACATGAATAGTTCGGTCATTAAATTTTTCGGCCAACCGTAGTTATAGTTAAGGTGAGTTTGTGAAGTTTTTGTGGCTAAAATTAATGAGCAAACTTTTCGAATAATGTAGGAAATCAGTTTGTCTAGTTCATTTCTTATTTATTATGTTAATTATTTCCTTCCTCCATTATTATTTATCGCATTTTTTAAAAGTTTTTTGTCCCTTATTATTTGTCATTTTAGAGGTTTAAAGAAGTATTGAATATGTTTTTTCAATACTATTCTTCTTTTTAATTAATAAATATTTTATTATTATACTATCTTAATTTTTTTACGTGTTATTTTAAAAAAATATTTTTTTATTTATCTATTATTTTAAGAAATCAAAATTATATTTATTATTTTTTTAAATATTACCCCTACTATTTAAAGAAATGCTAAAAAACTTTACTTAACAATTAATTCTTAATAAATAACATATTACTTCCTCCATTACTTTTTAAATTTTATTTAAGCTTGTTATATAAAGATTAAGAAAAATAATAAATAACATTAATTTTATGAGAAATGAGTTGTAATTTACTAATATGACAATGCTATCAAAAGCATCATTTCCTAACAAGTTAAGTATTTTTACTATTTGATTGCATTTAATGTATGAAGATTTATATTTTTAATTTTAATTTACCTATTTTTAGATTCAAATAGAGCCATTCTAAGAAAGAAATACTCAACCTCTTAAGAGGTAGAATTTTTAATAGCATTGCCCTAAGTAATATATCATCTATTAAAAGTCAATTAGTAAGCAAAATTATTGAATGTTTATTTAGATAATAGAAGTAATATTTTAAAGAAGATAATAAATAAAATCTTAATTTCTAAAATGATAAATAAATAAAAATAATTTTTTTCTCTAAAATGATACTTAAAAAGAAATAAAGGGAATAGTAAATTATAATTTATCTCTTTTAAAATTAAGGTTATTTATTGAATTCTTTAATTCTCGTACATTAAAATTAAATGACACTTAAAAAAAATGGAGAGAGAGTATATTTTATCTTGAAATGTTTTTCTCATTCTGTTTTTTTATCACCTATTGTATTTTTCTTAAATTTTTTATTCTTTTATCATTTTAAAAATTCAATAAAATATTAAATATACTTTTATCAATTTTATCCTTCTTTTTTATTAATAAATATTTCATCATTCTACATTTTTATTTTAAAATATCTTAATAAATGTATTATATCTTTTTCTCTCTCTATTTTTAAATTTTGTACACGAAATAAAAGAAGAAGTTTATATGTATTTTTAAATATAATTACAAATTTCAAGTAAAAAAAGAATGGAGTAAATTTTAATTTTAAATTAAAGAGTAATCTTGAAAAATTTATTAAAAATAAATAAACTAAATTACTTCCTTAATTTCTACAATCGATAAAAAAATAATAAGTGATAGAGGGAATAACAAATTTATTTTATATTTTTCTTCCAATGTTCAACTTTATTGGTATTTGTGTATAAAATGAGAAAGAAATTTATATATATATATATATATATATATATATATATTTAAATATGATTATAATTTTTAAATAAAAGTAAGCATAAAATTAAATTAAATTTTAAAAATATATTAAAAATAAATTTAAATTTATTTTTTAATATTTATAAAATTAATTAAATACAGTAAATAACAAGAATAGAAAGAAATATACCAGAAACTTTTCATCCCTTTGTTTTCACAGCTGACTGAATCTAAGACCGACAAAAATATATACATTGATTGATGTACGAAGCCAAGATCCTTATCTTGATGAATTTAATGTCTAATATTATACTTCTTATATTCTTTATTATTTATTGCAATTGATCAATTTTACATATATTTAAAAAATAATTTAATCTATTTATTTTTAATAAATTCTTTAAAATTATTTTTATGTATAGAATTTAAAATAATTGAAAATAAAAAGAGAAGTATAATGAAATAAATATAAATAAGTTAAGGATGTAGATTAATGAAAAAATAAATTTAAAAAATATTTAATACTTCATAAAAATTTTAAAGTAATATATAAAAATAAAAAATTTCTTTAAAATGATAAATAAAAAAATGAAGGAAGTACTAACATAAATAATTAAAGTAATCAATGTGTTTTAATCAAAAGTAGTATTTTAATGGCTTAAACATGTTTGACTGAACAAAACAATTAATTATTCATAGCTAAGGTTCTGAACATCTATCTATCAAAGACCGGAAAATCTTTTATTTGAAATATAAATAACATAGAATTTAAAATTGAAACATGTGATCAAGATCTAAACTCACCATTCATGGGAGCCCACGTGGCCAGCGATGAACGTAAGGACGCTGGACGCATTGAACGATTGGCTTTTCACATACCGTCCTTCCGACTTATTATTAGAGGGTCCCGTACTCCCTACATTTTCTCATGACCCCTGTAGACCTTCGCTCCAATTACATGTGCCATGGCTAACAATTTTTTTGAAAGGATTTTGATATAGATGTGGAATATTTATATGAATTCAGATTTAATTTATTTAAATTTGAATTATAAATAAATTAATTTATCTAGTGTAAATAATAAATAAATTGAGATAACATAATAAATAAGTTGATATATCAATTATTTAAATATTTATATTATAATTTTAAAAATAATTAAAAATTATATTTTAATAAATGATAATAAAAATATAAATATTTTATTTTATTAATAATTAAAAATGTTTTTATAAAAAATATAAAATAATTAAATTTAATTAATACATTTATAATATAAATTTTATTTAATTAAATTATTAAATGGATTAATTCATATTAACATATTTAATAAATAAATTAATTTAATACAATATAATTATTATTTAAATTGACTTTTTTCAAATTATTATCAATCTTTAATATAATACCAACCTAAGAATGCAAATCACCACCCTCCTCCCTGAGATAATGTTAAACAGTTAAAGTTCAAGTTCTACCTCACCCGCCATCTCTTCTAACAAGAAAGCTCCGGTACAAGGATTGGTTCATTCAGATCATATGGATATTGTCTTTCGATACTTATGACTTAAATTTTCGCTTGTAACTATCTCAAAAATTAGATAATTTATAATTAAATATTATTATAAATATATAAAGACTTTATGGATTATGGTATATTATAATATTAAAACGAAGCAATTTATTCTATTTTTAGATTTTTATTTTAAAAAAAAGAGATTAGGCCTGAATATACTATTCTGGAAAATAGTCTAATTATACAAGAATTCAGAAATATATCTTCTTTTAGAAGTTTTACTCGTAACTTTTTTTTGGAATGGAAAAACAGAAGTTTGAATCATGCCTCATCAAATTCTTTACGGTTTATTAATAATATTTATGGACTTTATAATTTTCTTTACAACCGCTGATCATAAAATTTATACACAAAAACAATAAATCTTAATTATTTTTATCTGCTAAACCCAGTAAAATATTATTACATTTCATTTCCACCAGTCACTCCTATTCTGACTTCCTGGATTTAACAATTTTCTTACCAGAACTTCTAAGCTACAATTTACCCAAACCAATTTCTCTCTTTTTTTCCTTATGAAACTTTCTCTCCGGCGGTGAATCAATATTCCCAATATAAAAAATTTTGCATTTCGCTTTTTGCTTATATAAACATACCAGAATTCTCGCAAACAGGCCATATCCCAACCAACACAAGCAACCACTTGCCACCATGTCCCCCAAGGAATGCAGCCACCACGAGGACGAGCGCCGTCAGCTCCTCCGCCTCGTAGTCGCTGGCATCATTGGCTTCATCGTCCTAATCCTTCTAGTCATCTTCTTAGTCTGGATCATTCTCAGACCCACCAAGCCCCGCTTTATCCTCCAAGACGCTACCGTTTACAACTTCAACATCTCCTCCACCAATTCTCCGCCATCTCCCACCTCTCCGATCCCCAACACTGTCTCCGTCACCGTGCAAGTCACTCTCTCAGCTCACAACCCGAACGACAGAATCGAAATTTACTATCAGAAGCTTTACGTGTACGCCACATACCGGAGCCAACAGATCTCGCTCGCGACGATGCTGCCGAACACCTACCAAGGCCACAAAGATTTCACCGCGTGGTCTCCGTTCTTGTACGGAACGTCGGTGCCAGTGTCTCCGTACGTGCTGAGTTCTTTGCAGCAAGATCAGAATGCAGGCGGTGTTTTGTTGAACGTGAAGGTTAATGGAAGAGTTAAATGGAAGGTGGGAAGTTGGATATCTGGGAGGTACCACATCTACGTTAACTGTCCAGCGTATCTCAGGCTCTCCGGCGAGCGGGACCAGGGGATCGGAGCTACAGTTCCGGCCATGAAGCTTCAGCTTCTAGAAAGATGCACTGTTGATGTCTAGTATATGCAAAGTAATTTGCCGTTGCTGCTAGTTAGTGTCCTGCTCTCTGCTGCCCTTATCACTATTGCTAGCTTTTTTTTTCCCCGATTTTCTCTTTGATTTTTATTATATTAATCATATTCTTGTGGAGTAATGGGATAGCCTATAAAATCCTCGTTGTTCTTAAAATGAGAATATCTTTCTGAATATTTTACAATGTTTTTTAATGATTTCGACATACATACTTTTTTCTTTTTGTGGTGAGCACTTGGGCTTGTAATTGTCACATCTAGGATGAATGAGTTATGAATTTCTTATCCGAATAAGTATAAATTTGAAAAATGAAAGAGAAGGTCATGGAAATTAATACCCATAGTTTATTAAATTTGTATTTTAATTGGTTTTGTTTTGGGTAGTTCGACTCTTTAAAAGAATCGTACTGGATAATCACAACCCAAATGGTTTTTAGAATGTTTCAAGGATCCGAGAGGCCCAAGTTATAAGGTAGATTCAAAAAGGTTTTATGAGAGATTTTTCATGCGTTTTTATATGAAAGTTTAATATAAAAATTATAATTTTTTACATAAAATATCGTTATCTTCTAACATGTTACAAATATATATGAACTTTGTATGCAATAAGTGATAGATTTTTTTTTTTAAATGAGAGTATCGTATTTGGTTTTTGATAGAGTTGGTTGAACAATAATCTAAAAAAAATTATTTTAAAAAATTCAGCATGATAAAAAGTTATTCATTATTTGAATTTATGGATATTTGATTGAGTTAATATATTTGACGGTTAAATTACTCTGCAACAACATATGTAATATTGCAACTTTGTCATTTAAAACTATATAAAAATGTTTTCATAAATTTTTTATTTATATATCAAAGTTATGATTTTGGACAAATTACTTTTACCTTATTTTAAATTATTGTGATTACATTTGTATCTTTTTTATTTTTAAAAATATAAATTAATATTCCTTTTTATATACAATCATTTCTCAAAAAAAGTATATATTTATGAAAATAAAATATATGTGAGTATCAATATTAAGTTAAATCTTAGAAGATGTGATTATAATTTACCTTGTAATTTTTAATCAAAAAGTTACGTAAAATATAACAAATTTTCACAGAAATTTATAAAACTAATCCAAAATTTCTTAAATAGGTGGCAAAGCGTTATCATAAATCATAATCATAAACTATGTATTATATTAGACTCTTCTCAGAATAATAAGTTGTTGGGAACACCCAAGCGTAGAAGACAAATCGTATCGTACATTGGAAAGAGCACGTAGGTCTCAATTCGGTTGATCAAGGTCATCTTGGCGTGGGGAAGCACGCATTGGATCCTTTGTTTGTTGGATATTTCGTCGGAATTAAACATATCTTCCTAATTTACATATTTATTGATCTAATTTATTACTTCTTCAATGCGTTGCTTATCTTTTGGATCTTGTCCCCAGCCACAGTTTAACAAACATCGATCGTATTTTGCAAGTTCCATACATTATATTATAAGATCCAGCAACATATTATTTGCGACTTATATTATCCAAAGTTAAAAGCAAAGGTCAATCTTGTTAGGAAGAAAATCTTAATCGAAGTTTGAATTTAGTGCGAATATGTTGTTATGTCGGGTGTGAGATGGAGCTTTGGTGGACCATTTCGCATGGAAAAATCATTGCAAATTATAGTCATTTTAAAAACACATTTTCTTGTCATCGGTTGATATGTATACGGAGAGAGAGGGGATCGCTAGAGTTATAAGTTAGATTCAGTGTTTGTTAAACTCATGATTTATCTTTAAATTAGTAGTATAATTTTAACGTCTAACTAAAAAAAATAAAAATTATTAATTTTTACGTATAAATTATGTAGAAGTTAATAATTTTATATATATGTAAGATTATAATTGTATCACTGAACTTCGATATATAAGAATTTGAGTAATATAAATAGGATAATTTTTGGAGGTTCTTTCACCTGCAACTTCGAAAGTAATAAATTATTGCAGATTCTAGAGGAAAAATGGATTGTACCTATAAATAAATAAATAAATAAAGTGAAGATGGATTAAATTTTGCCACCAACTTTCACTCTGTACCGTATTATGGTAAGGCAGAGAAATTTTTTTGTACATAGGGAAAAATTTACTTACACGTTGTACTTAATTGTGTGTATTAAATTAATAAAAAATAATTACTTTTTAATGTACATAAATATTTTATTTCTCTTTTATTTAATGATGGAGTAATACTATTTATACTTTGATATGTTACTTTTCTTTCACTTTCTTTTCTGAATTATAAAAAAATTGTTAACTTTTTTTTTTTACATGCTAATTTGAAAAACTATTTTTTATTTAGAAATGAGAGCAAGACAAAAATGAATAAATGATAGAGTAAACTAGAATTACTCTTAGCGACGATATGCTCTTTCTTAATTGATTTAAATGGGCTGAGTAAAACCAAAAACCTTTATTTTTAAATTACTAGATGATGAGTCGTAATTTTGTATCTTCTTTTATATATGAAATTTAATTTTTATATAATAATTTAATTATTTCTATAACTATCAAAACTAAATTATTAAATGATGAATTAGTGGTGAAAGATATCATGCAAAATGCTTAAATTTGAAACTCTTCCGCAATGTAAAAATGGAAAACTAAAGTTTCAATATCCATCAAAAGGTATCGTTCGGTCTTCTGTGCAGTCGGAACTCGGAAGTCTGGGGGGGGGGGGGGGTCCTTTTCATGCTTCCCGAGTTCCGCCTTTCTTTCTTGGATAAAGGAAATTCTATATTTCAACCTCTCTTTGGTTCTAACGTGTTTACAAATATTACGAAATTAAGTAGTCAAAACTCCAAGGATTTTTTTAATAAAAAAATAAAAAACCTAATGATAAGCTCATAAACCGTGTTTGATGATAGAGATGCTAACCACCGTGGTGGTTCAAGTATAATTAATAGTCTCCAATTAATAATAATATAAATAATATTAAAATTATATTTAATAATTTATTTTATTTTAATAATATATTACTATTAAAATTAATACTTCTTATTAATTACTCTCTTAATTCCTTTTTATCTCTTATATTTTGAAAGAATTTTTTTATTTCTTTTTATCTGTTACTTTAGAATTCTAATGAAATATTAAATATTCTTTTTTCCAATTTACCTTTCTTTTTCATTAATAAATGCTTTCTTATTTTATACTACTCTCTCTATTTTTTTTATCTGTTGTATTTTGAAATAAGTTTTTTATTCCTTTTTATCTGTTGCTTTACAATTCTAATGAAGTACTAAATATTTTTTTAAAATTTACTTTTTTTCATTAATAAATACTTTATTATTCAGCACTATTAATGAACTTATATTTATTCCTTTACACTTCTCTTTTTATTTTTAATTATCTTAAATTTTGTACATAAAGGATAACTTTGTAAAACTCACTAAAAATAAATAAATAAAACTAATTTTTTGATATGTGTAAAATTAGTTAATGGCGATAAATAAATAAGAATAGAAAAAGATTAATCAGTTTGCATTTATTCTTTTATATTTCTCTTCCTATATTCAATTATCTTGAATTTTGTGCATAAAGAGTAATTTTATAAAGTTTATTATATTATCTTCTTAATATGTATAAAATCAATTAATTATGACAGATAAATAAAAATAGAAGTAGTATACCGGTAAGGATAAAATAAAATATTAAATATAATTTTGTTATTAATAATTAGAGATTAACAATTAAATGTGGACAAGCAATTTATTCGGGGGGTTTATTAAATCTGCAAACAAGTGGCAATCTTTGAAGCAGAAGGTGTCTGCAGGCTGCAATGGCTTTCTCTCTCCAAATTAAGATGAGGTGTCGTGTCAGTATCAGACCCATTCATAACAGGGGCTTTTAATCATCAAACAGAAGACGCTGAGGTACTCAATTATTTCTGGTGATGCTCAGCTTTTTTCTTGTTTTGGTGTTTTCGGAGAGTTCAGAGCCCTTCTATTTAGCCTCCGTCTAATTTGTCAATATTGCTAAATCCAGCATCACTACTTGACGAAGCAAGCTTTAAGAGTGGACCAACCAAACCAAAACTTCCAAGGTGGCTGTGGCAAAACCTCTTGTTCTTGGTAAAGATAGTTGGCCTCGATTATCTGCAGTGATGAGAAAAACTATTTGATTTTTGGGCTTAATCCTCTGTTTTTGTTAAATTTCTCAGTCGTGGGCTGTTATCTGGATCACTCTTATACAATTAGAGCCCATAGAGATGCTTGGGCCCCCAAAACATATAAGAGCCCATCAAGATGTGATGTATGTGTTGACGTCAACTTTTGTGCTGCCTTTTCGGTTTGGTTATCTTTTGTCTTCCACCAACTCGACCGTGCATTCTTCCTCATCATTATTTAGTAGTCGCACGCAAGCACTCTTAAAAGGGTCACCGCCGCCAGGTGCTGAAACTCACAAATAAATAACAATGATTTCTTTGTGGGAGAGATTATGGATATATATATATATATATATCAAATTTATTTTAAAAAAAATTAAATTTAATATATTATATAATAATATATCATGAATTAAATTTAATAATATATTAATATATCATAATTATCTCTATGATATTGGTATTCCTATTGTTACAAACAAATCATATCTTTAGTTGTAGGGAATTTTTCATTTAAATGATATCAATAGTTTTTAAAAATTTGTATCTTTTTATTATATTTAAAATTTGTTTTCCTTTTTTCCCGGTATATGTATATAATAGTTTAAATAATCTTCTTACTTAAAAAGAAAAATATATCTTTGGTTTGAATAAATTGGTAATGCAGTTCAATAACGGTCAACAGTGGATGCCAATTTCTATATTGAAACCTTAAGCTAAAATAGTCTCATCTCTTACCGGTAAGTTCTAGAAATATAATTATTTGGAAACGACATAATCTGTCTGTCGTACGCTGTGATCGGATATAATTGTTGAGGCATAAATGATCCTAAAGAAAGAAAAACATGATTTATTGGGTTCAAACTAAAATGCCTAGCAAGCAATTGTTTGTTATTCTTTCACTAGATAAGAGTAAATAATAAATACAGTTTTTTTTTACATTATTATTATTTTAATAAGATATATAATTTTCTCTTTCTTTTAATATATCGGCGATAAAGAAATTTCAATCTAAAATCTCCTGTTGTTCAATTCTTTTATTATTAGATATATTTTTCAATTCTCTTATTATTAAACTATATGTAATGATTTAAAATTTCTAAGTAAGGTGAAGTTCAAAATTATGTATGAATTTAGAAGTTAAATTGTTTTCGCATATAATATTTAAAAATAATATTAAAGTGATGGATCTAGAGCAAGAGAATCGAAATTCTTTATTGGGTTGAAATTAAAATGCTAAAAGAAATCATTGATTGTTATTTTCTTTTGTCTGATATGAACAAATAATTAATGGTGGTTTATTTTAAGGAAAAATATAATTATAAATTATTAAAATGATAAAAATATTTTATATATTTAAAATTAAATATAGAGAGTTTAGTAAAAAAGAATTTTTTTTCATTAACATAATTTTAAGTATTATTTTTTAATATTAAAATATAAATATAATATTTACTCCTTCATTTATATAAAACAATTTTCTATCAAAAATATCTTTAAAAAAATATTAAAAAAAGACACGGAACCTAAAACTGCAACGTGTGCAACTTTTCTTTTTCTCTTCTCAAATCCTGCGGACTGGAATCCTAACAATAGCTCCTAGTGATTTTTCACAAAATAGAAATTTCTACTGGGCTCCCAGCATAAATTGAAGGTAAGACTAAGAGCGAAGCCCAGCCCACTAGAAGCACGTACTTTCCAAAATGGTTGCGGACGTGTGATGACGAATAAATTCCAACAAATAGTCACATGGTTTTTCCTAATAAAACGCGCGAACTGCCCGTTTGAACCGCCTTAATTCTTCTATCTTTCTTACATTAATATTTCCGAAAACTCCAAATAAATAAAAAGCAGGACAAGAGATTAATATAAAATGGATATAACCTAAACTCATAAAACAAAGCCAGGAGGCCTTGTTATTAATTTCGTTTTTGTTATCAATATTAAGCTATTAATTTTTTTAATGAAAATTAAGATATTAAGTATTAATTTTTTGGGAAGTCCGGTTGAATATCCGAAGACTATGCTACATGTGATTCGCGCCGAACCGAAGCGGTTAAAGACTTGCGCTTAAATTTTATTTTATTTTTTATTGACATGGAATTTTCTTTTTTAATATTTTGTTTGTGAATTAATTTATCAGTCCTTCCCTCCACATCTATATCCGAACCAAATTCCCTCCTTGCATCCTTCCAACCCAGCCTGATTTTCCCTCGTTTTCTGCTCTCTTTCTCTCTCCCGCTTTTTTATTTTCTTACTTCCCAAACACCCAGATCTCCCTCCATCCTTCTCCCAATCCAGTCCCTTCAATTAGTTTCCATCGATTCTTCTTCAATTCTATCTCAAGGAGCTATTCTCGATCCACTTTTCCGCCCAGAAACCCCCCAAACCCACAACAACATCAACTCTATCCTTTCCAGAACATCCTTCTCTGCTTTAGTGGATGTCAGGTACGCGACCTCTAGCGACATCGTCTCAGCCGCCGGACCCGATCATGCACTCCATGAAACGCCAACTCCCATTTTCGTCCATGAGGCCGCCGTTTATGGCTCCGGGGGATTACCATCGCTTCGCCCCTGATCATCGCCCAGCTTCTGAACAAGAAGCTGAGGTCATCGTCGTTAAGGGTGCTCCTGTGAGAATTTTGTTCCTTTTCCCTTTTCTACTATATTATCTATACTTTTATGTTGTTCTAATTTTGGTAGGTGGTATTTTCTCTAAATTTTTAAGTGGGTTTTTAGTTTTCTGTTTGATAAATTATGTAGCGATCTGCTCAATTAAAAGTTCATTTAGTTGTTGAGCTGCTAATCTATTGAAATTAGTTCTTGAAGTCACTGTAGCTGAATTTTACATGTATGCTTTAAAGGCCATGTTTAACTGAAAATATTGAAAAATTTTCATGTTAATCTTTATAGTAGTAATTTTGTTAGCGTCCTCTGTCATTAGCCCAGAAATTTTAATGCCTGATGTGAGGCAGTGGAAAAATGCTGTTATTAAATACTATGTAGTTACATACTTAAGGGTTTCTGTCATGAGAGCATAAGCATATCCAGTATGCTTCCAGAGTGATAAAAATCTATCACTTGGTTATGTGATGGGATGGAGGACATGTGTAATTGAGTGATGTGAAGGCATTGGGCAGCAGTCAAGTACTTTATTAGTTTGTCTAATTGAGTGAAGTGGAAAAAATTATTCAGGATTACATGGTATAAAAAAATTGAATTGCCCCATATATATATATATATATATATATATATTCTCATGAATTTTATTCTCTAGATGGTCATTGTCATATACAATCACTACGTATATTGTTTCTTTCTAAAAAACGAGAATGTTTTCAGTTTATCGGTTTCTTCTATTGGTCTTTTGCTTTAAAAAGTCCATGTTTTGTACTAGATGAATGAGTTGTTGGGCTAATGTGCTTCTAATTGAGCCATTGATATAGGATACTTTGAAACTTAGGTCTATCTCAAATGAGCCTTGCATACATTGTTATCTGTTGATATTGTAAAGATCTCTTCATGATTACCTTGAAATGAGGTGAAGCTACATATAGACTGTACATTATGATCACAACTGATGCTTATGGAAGATGGAATGCTTATGAACATACATTATTTGACAGTTCTCGTTTCTCTTATCTACCCTTTTCCTTAGCCATTGCAACTGCAACTGTTATCTACCCTTTTCTGTATATCAGCAATTGAAGCGGAAGAGTGATGCCGAGTATGAAGCTGATTCAGGTGACAAGATGGATCCTCGATCCACTGAGGCAACTACTAGTCCTTTTCATACACCTATATCAGGAAAGATGGGGAAAGCTAGCAAAGCCTCAAGGCTTGCAAAATTCAACAGATCTGGACAGCAAACCCCGGGCACAAATATTGGTGAATAATATTCTCAAAACATTGTGTAGTTGGCTTCCATGTTAATGATTTTGGTTATTGACAAAAGAAGCTTAATTCTTGTGAAGGAAGGAATACTTAATTACTTTCTTGCTTTACCTAACAAAAGTGTACCTTTATGCTCATCTCATTTGTGAGTTGTAAATAATTTAGATCTCTGTAATGATTTTTCTTTAAATTTGACAGGTTCTCCTTCAGGGAATAATCTCACTCCTGCTGGTCCATGTCGTTATGACAGTTCTTTAGGTACATAATTTCTCTTGCCTACATCAGATCATAGTCAATCATTAGTGTTATTATTGTATTTTATTTCATTTTTTGCTTTGCTAGTGGAGATAGAGTCATCCATTTATTAACTATTCTATGTCTTTGTTTCAGGTCTACTGACAAAGAAATTCATCAATTTGATTAGACAAGCAGAGGATGGCATTCTTGATCTGAATAAAGCTGCTGAGACATTGGAGGTACCTAATTCTGTGAGGTACATGGTTCAAATATTCCATGATGTGAAGTTTGATTACCTGAAGGGGTCTTGTGTCTTCAGGTGCAGAAAAGAAGGATATATGATATAACAAATGTGCTTGAAGGGATTGGTCTCATAGAAAAGAAGCTCAAAAACAGAATTCAATGGAAGTATGAATGCTTCTTTCTTCTTCTATCATTGTTAAATTGTTTTCTTAAATATTGGAAACTGCTTAGCCAACACAAAGTTTGATGATTGGTCAGGGGATTGGATGTTTCAAGGCCAGGGGAAAGTGATGATAGTTTTGCTAGTTTACAGGTAAGAAGTGAAACAAATGCTGCTTTGAATCCCCATAGGAATGATTGTAGATTTAGATAGTTTTTTCCCCCTATTTCTTCCTCTAGCTTGCTATTGACTTCATTCCATTTTCGATATTAAATTGAGTTTGATTTCAAATTATCCTTATGTTTTCAGTTAATATCAAATTGTGATACAGACCTATGAAGGGAAGATTTTTAATTTTAATCAAAGTAGTTATAAAGCCTCTTTCAGTTGAATTTTGTTCACGAACAATGCTTTGCTATGAAATATTTGAAAATGCATGAGCCTTTATGTATATCACGTATTGTAGATTTTAAAATAATATTAATTCCAGCAAATATCATTTTAAGTTTTGGATTCAATTTATATATTCATGTTTTGATCCTGCAGGCAGATGTTGAAAATCTTACCACTGAGGAGCACCAGTTAGATGAACAAATAAGGTTTGGGTGTTGTGCTTTTGTTAATTCTGCTTTACAATGTTTCTTTTATGGTAGCTCTTAATTGAGCTTGTGTTTGTGGGTGCTGCAGGGAGATGCGAGAAAGACTAAGGGACCTTAGTGAAGATGAAAACAATCAGAAGTAACATTTTTCTTTTACTTCTAGCCAGATTTTGGTCATTGAGGAACAATTTTAAGTCATCAACTTTTTTTGATGTTCTCTTGAATAACAATGTTTCACCATTACAGGTGGCTTTTTGTCACTGAAGATGATATAAAGGGCTTGCCCTGCTTCCAGGTTAGTTTATTGTTAACGATTATGATTACGGTTTATGAATGTTTACATGTTTTCTATGAATCACATTTTGTCAATTTGATTTGGCTGTTAACTGCAGACATATTTCATTCATTTTTTCAGAATGAAACCTTAATAGCAATTAAAGCTCCACATGGTACCACTTTGGAGGTCCCTGATCCTGATGAGGTAATTTACTAAAAACACTAAGACTTGGAAGTATTAATGTTTTTTGCATCTTTATGAATGTAAATTTGCCTTGTTTTACCAGGCTGTTGATTATCCTCAGAGGAGATACAGAATAGTCCTGAGAAGCACAATGGGCCCAATTGATGTTTACCTCGTCAGGTATGTTTCCATCTTTGGTGGGTCTAAAATATTAACCTCAAGGAGTCATTTTGGTTGTGGGAATGGCATGGTCGGATGACTGTGCTGGTGCAAGTAATGGTTGCTTTAACCGTTGGAAAATTGCTATAAAATTTGTCTTGCTGATATTCCCTCTACCTCCTTGCCATTCTAGTCAATTTGAAGAAAAATTTGAGGAGATTAATGGTATTGAAGCGGCGCCCAATATTCCATCCAGTCCAGAGTTGAATAAGCATCCTGTAACAGTGGTGAGGGAGGAAAGAGGAAAGGAAATACAGATCCAGGGACACGATTGTCACAGAGCTTATTTAGATTCAAGTTCTGCTCAGGACTTCGTGACTGGGATCATGAAGATTGTTCCTTCTGATGTTGATGTAAGTTTGACCCTAGTTTGTGAGCCATTTTCAGTTTATGGATTTGCAAAGAATTGAAAGCCAGATCGCAGAACTAATTTGTGTTAATTCTTTTTCCCTTCAGAGTGATGCGGATTACTGGCTTTTATCAGAAGCTGATGTTAGCATAACAGACATGTGGAGAACAGAACGTATCCTCATTTTTTTTATTTGTACATCTTGCCTCTTTCCCCCTCTATAATTATATACATGTAAATCTTTGATCTTCAACGTTTTAGTTGGAAGTTCCTTGATATATCTACAGCCGGAGTTGAATGGAATGCATTGGATACAATTCATGAAAATTACTGCAATACTCATGCTATCACACCGCAACCCCAAACTCCTCCTTCAAACACAAGTGAAGTGCCTTCTGTGTCTAACCCTACTAGAGGTTGAAGCTTCTAAAGAATATATTACAAAGCTTCAAACACAGATGAAGTTAGACTTCATCCCACAGAGAGCCCATGACATCCAGCGATGCCCCTCGTGTCCCAACGCAGCCCTTGAGGTTGAATCAAAGATTCCATGCCAGTGCTTTCTCAAAATGTTCTCTAAAGCACGTCAAAGGAACTGGCTAAAAATGGCTAGCCAGGCTTGTACAGATGTCTCGGTTAAAAAATCTAGCTGCTTTGCCGAATCTCCCATTGTATATTGTTGTAATTCTTGTTATTATAGAATAGGTAGCTCCTTGACTCAGGCATTTTGGCAGGGAATAAGAGAGTTCCAGAAACACATCATGTATTGTTATTAAATTCTGAGCAATGTGCTTCATCTGGGTTTACTCTTTTGTTAATATTTCTGTTACCATCCCCTATTACTCTGCTTTCTGCTACTTCCTCTTTCTAGATCTTACCTGATTCAGGAATCCAACCACTGATGGATTGCATCATAATCCAACTTTAGGGAATGGAGGGGAAGATCAGAGTCTCCAATCTTTTAAATATCAATAAGCATTACGTTTTCATTTTTACCATCATCGATAATCAAAACCAGAAAAACAAGGTTCTGAAGTGTGAACAACCAAAATGATCATCTGGCTAAATGCATACAATTGAGAATATTGTTGAAGCATTAGCAGCATCATATTACAATTCTCCGATGAAACACGCCATTGGATGCTATTCTTACAAGCTACTTATCATTGTCAACCTTCTTTCCTATCCAACCAGCAACAATTGGAGTAAGAGCCACTGTCGGAGGAAACCTGATTGGCGATGCTGCCTTATGCGCTGCATATGCCAAAGCAAAGGTACCCACTTTCTCCCCGGTTTCATCAGTTGATATTCCCACCTGAAAATTAAAAAATATATCATTTTTAATTGATGTAATTTTTATTTAATTTTCCATTTCAATGCATGCCAAGTTCTCTTAAGTAATTCACCTTTTGCAGCAAAGCTTGGACATCAACGCCAGCACTGATTAGAGCATAACACAGTGCGAAAGAGATCAAGGACAAAGTAATAGAGGTGGCCAGATATGCTCCTCCGTATTTTGCTAGCAACTCCTTGGCTTGATCACCCTTTGATTTCTTCCCGTCAGAAGCATCCTTAGCTTCATCTTTAGAGCTGAAAATCTTTAAAAAATAAAAAGTAAAAAAAGACATGATTTATAATTAAAATAATGGATAATTAAGCATTATTATTTTAAAGATAAAACATGATCCTTCATTCCTTCTCCTTTTACAGCGTTTTTTAACGTTAAAATTGGCAAGAAAGCAATAGAGAATAAATAAATAAATAAGTGAAAAACAATTTGAGGACAAACGCATTAGCAGGAAGTCAATAGTATGACTTCAAATTTCAAAGAGGGGATTCACGCAACAAGTCAATTATGTGAATGGCTCAGCTTTTGAAGTACTTCCAACTAATAATCTACATTGTTACTGAGGTGATGCTCTGCACCAATTAAGCAATCTGAAATCAGTTCAACGAGCAAAACTACTTATATGCTGGCCAAAGTCTTAATTATATTATGTCGGTCTGTGGTGCGCATGTATTATAACTTTCGAATGGCCTTTCGATTTTCGACTTGCTTGCTCTAAGCACACTGGAGATTACGGCTCTTCCCATTTTTTTCATTTTTTTGGGGTGTGGGGGGAGAAACAATTACCTAAAAGAAATCATTCCATAATGAAATTAGAATAAAAAACCAGTATCTGTGAAACCAAAAAGGTAATTTAAGAGGAGAGAGAGAATGAGCACCTTCCATAGACCAGCTTCGAGGCCGTATTTCTTCGTAACTTCGTCAGCTGATGAAGACGACGATGGCTCTGATGGGCCTTTGATTTCCTCTGTTTTCTCCTTCAGAGCTTTCACTTTGAATCGCTTTGAATGGGATTTATTTGATTGAAAGGAAGCATAATTGCAAAATCTATTACTCAGCAAAGAAGCAGAGAAAGGAGATGGGATTAGCCGAGTTGTCGACATTGTTAGCCCCAAATCCAAACAACTCTACCTATTCTGGCACATATCCTACTGTAATTAGAACTGCAAGCAGAAATATTCCAAGATTTTTTCTGAGCACACTTTGGACCAACTAAGAGGGATGATAAGATGAAATTTTATTAATTACTTCCATATCCCCTCCACCAACGCCGCATAGCTATTCTAGTGGGCTTCTAGAATAAGCCCAATAAGGGAAATGTTTGTATGGTCGTGAGAAGGGACGTGTAGCAATACCACCTCTACAATTATCTTAGCCACTCCTCTTGGATTGCATGCATTTTTAACCCTTTATTTGTTCGGAGAAAAAATAGAAAGAAAAGAAGGGAAATTTTTTAAATTTAAATTGAAGAGAAATTGAAGAATAAAAAGGATTTAAAATTTGAATTTATTAGATTATATTAGTCATATATTTTATCTTTATATTTTTTTCTCTTTTTTAATCCAAACATGGAAAGAGATAAAATTTAAAAAATTTCTTTCTTCTTTAATTTTTTTTTCATTCAAACAGAGTCTGTGTTTCTTAAAACAAAAATGCTATAGTATGTTAAGTTGAATTTGAAATTGAATTTTGAATATTTTATAATTATTATATTTAACTTTATGAATTTATTTTAAAATTTTTTATTATTAATTATAGTTCTTAATTTATATTTAAAATTTAATTTTAGATTCTACATGACATTGCTGTTCTTAAAAAAAGAAGAAAATTACGTGCATCTCATTTCATTTTATGAATCAATTACTATTGTATTCGGATTAAATGGGGCGAACATAAGTGTAATTTTGAAGAAAGTGATTACAATTTACTCTTTTTTTTTTCTTTCTTTCTATCAAGTGACTTGGACCGAAGAGTACGGACGTCCAGACATTTATCCTAAAAATGTGAAGCGTCTATATAAAAAATATTCTATCTAGTATTTTGCTGGTCAAATAGAAAGGCCATTTTATTTTAATTAGAATATATACAATACAAAATAATCTAATTTAAATATTATGTGACTAAATTATATATTATCACTTGATCATACGGCATCACGTGATAAAAACAACAGTGAAACGCAAAACTTATGCTTCCACTTTGGGAGGATTTGCTCATAAAACCTATTTATAATATGAGCAAGACTATCAAATGTAAAACTTAAACTAAATCTATGATACTTAGATATTTAATATATCCTATTTAAAGTATAAAATTAAGTCAGATATGCAGAAACCTACATCCAACCATTGCCACGTCTGAATTGTGCACCGGAAGTTCTGCAATTTCCTTTTGGATTGCACCGAACAATCACACGGAACAGTCACTTAGAATTCCACACTTGAGTACTTCCAGGTTCTGGTTCTTTACTCTTTAGGTGGTGTATTTTGTTTTAGAAAATAATTAAGTATTAACCGAACTCGGGGATCCCTGCATTGATTTTATATCAGCATAAACTCAACTTCTCCCATCAAAGAAGCTGAGATTTCGATGGTTTGTTGAAACAGAAAACTGCTTTTTGGTTTCACGAACCATGTTCAACCATTTGAACGTTAATTTTGTTACCAACGGAAAGCCAACGGGAAAAAAGAACTGTTACATTCTCCTACTTGGTCTGTAAAACCTAATATATACAAAAGTAGAGAAAAACTCAATGAACGGATCATAGTGGTAGGTCTTCTATCTATGAGTATTACCTCCCATGTATCACGATGCATTTTGCTTTCTCAACCTACCATAACTTAATGAATAAGTCTTATACTTATTCTGGGTCCTTTTAATGCTATTTTTCTCTAAACATAAATGTATATTCTAAAATGAGAAAAATAACTTAAATTGAATAAGAGCTTTATTACAAATATGTATATATACATCAAAGACTTAAGACGGTACTAAGTCCCATCCTTAATACATGATCCTTAAACATTGACGGTGGCATGCCTTTTGTTAAAGGATCTGCTATCATCAACTCAGTGCTAATATGTACAATGGTAACTTTGTTTTCCTTGACACGTTCCCGAATGGTTAAGTACTTGATATCGATGTGTTTATTTCGACTTCCACTTTTGTCATTCTTAGCTAGAAAAACTGCAGCTGAGTTGTCACAATAAATTCTTAATGGCCTAGAAATTGAATCCACAACTCTAAGCCCAGAAATAAAGCTCTTCAGCCATACACCATATGAAGTTGCCTTAAAACAAGATACGAACTCAGCTTCTGTGGTAGAAGTAGCAACTAAAGTTTGCTTTACGCTTCTCTAAGACACGGCTCCGCCAGCTAACATAAAAATATACCCTGATGTTGATTTCCGTGAATCAATGCATCCAACAAAATTCGAGTCTGAGTAGCTAACTACTTCAAGATTCTCAGTTCGTTTATACATCAGCATGTGATGTTTGGTACCTTTAAGATACCTCATCAGTTTCTTTGTAACTCTCCAATGATCCATTCCTGGATTACTTTGATATCTCCCTAACATTCCAACTGCGAATGCAATGTCAGGTCTTGTACAAACCTGAGCATACATAAGTCTTTCAATAGCTGAAGCATATGGAATGTTTCGCATTTGTTCCCTTTCTAGATTATTCTTCGAGCACTGATTCAAATTGAACCTATCACCCTTCACAATAGGTGTTACACTTAGTGAACAGTCCTTCATCCGAAATCTCTCTAAGACCTTATTGATATAGGTTTCTTGTGATAGACCTAAAATACCTTGAGTTCTATCCCTATGGATCTTAATACCAATTACATAAGATGTCTCACCCATATCCTTCATATCAAAATTCTTATAGAGAATCTGTTTCACCTCATACAACAACCTCTTATCATTGGCTGCAAGCAGTATATCATCCATATACAACACAAGGAAACATATTTTACTCCCACTGACCTTGTGGTATATACACTGATCCATGACGTTTTCCACAAATCTGAATGAGGAAATAACATCATGAAACTTAAGATACCATTGGAAAAAGGCCTGTTTCAATCCATATATGGATTTCTTAAGCTTGCATACTAAATGCTCACCAGCACTAGAGGAGAATCCTTCAGGTAGTTTCATATATACCTCTTCCTCTAGATCCCTATTGAGGAATGGCGTCTTCACATCCATCTGATGCAGTTCCAGATCAAATTGGGCAACCAATGCCATTATTACACGAAGGGAATCTTTCTTAGATATAGGAAAGAATGTCTCTGTGTAATCGATTCCTTCCTTCTGAGTGAATCCTTTGGCTATAAGTCTTGTCTTATATCTTTCGATGTTACCTAATGAGTCCTTTTTTATCTTATAGACCTATTTACACCCTATGGCCTTTGAATCATTAGGCAACTCAACAAGATCCCAGACTCCATTAGACGCCATGGAATCCATCTCTTCCTTCATAGCATTGTACCATAGTCCGGATTCTCTGTAGTTGATAGCTTGTGAAAACGTCTTAGGATCATTTTCAGCTTCTATATTGTAGTCAGACTCTTGTAGATACACAGCATAATCACTAGAAATTGTTGATCTCCTTTCTCTAGTTAATCTTCTTAATGTTGGGTTTGCATCCTCTTGGGGAGCATGTACCTCAACTGGTTGTTCAACAGTTTCTGGTAGTTGTTCAACAACCGGATCAACTTGGTTATGGCTAACTAGTTGTGGATCCTTAATGATTGGCTGTTCAATACCCAATGGTACTTGAGGGGCATGGATCACAACCAATCTATCATTTGATGTGGAAGCTTGAGAATCAAAATGATCAGGCTTAGTGTTTGGATATTGAATTTGATCACTCCCACTAATTAAGTCATTTTCAAGAAATTTAGCATTTCTTGATTCCACAATCCTAATGCTATGAGATGGACAATAGAACCTATATCCTTTGGACCTTTTAGCATACCCAATGAAGTAGCCACTAATAGTCCTAGGATCCAACTTCTTTTCTTGTGGATTGTAGACCCTAACCTCAGACGGACATCTCCAAACGCGCACATGTCTTAAACTCGATTTCCAACCTTTAAACAACTCAAATGGTGTCTTTTCAACAGCCTTAGTTAGAACCCGATTAAGGATATATACAGTCGTCTTAAGGCCTTCAATTCATAAGGATTTAGGAAGCTCAGAGCTACTAAGCATGCTCCTTACCATGTCCAATAGTGTTCGATTTCTTTTTTCAGCTACACCATTTTGGTCCGGAGACCCAAGCATGGTGTATTAGGCAACAATCCCATGTTCTTGAAGAAATCTAGCAAATGGACCTAATGCTTGTCCATCTTCAGTGTATCTACCATAATACTCACCACCTCTATCTGATCTCACTATCTTAATTTGTTTATCACATTGTTTCTCTACTTTTGCTTTAAACACCTTAAAGGCATCAAGTGCCTCATTCTTATTATTCAACAAATAGAGATACATATATCGTGAGCAATCATTAATAAAGGTGATAAAGTATTTTGGACTACTAGAGTTCAAATCTGGACTACAAATATCTGTATGTATGATTTCTAAAATGGTAGTACTCTTTTTGGCACCCTTCTTAGTCTTATTAATTTGCTTTCCCTTTATGCAGTCTATACAAGTTTCAAAGTCAGTGAAATCTAGCGTACTAAGTATTCCATCTTTTACTAACCTTTTAACCCTCTCTATTAAGATATGACCTAGTCTACGGTGCCATAACATAGAGGAATCTTCATTAGTAACACATCTCTTAACACTTATGCTACTAGAAACATGCATTAAATCATTAAGTATAATGTTTTGTAATTGAATTCTGAAAAGACCATCAGAAATTGTACCATTGCCAACAAGATTAGATTTATAAAATAACTTAAACATATTATTTAAAAATTCAAAAGAATATCCAAAAGGCAAAAGTTTCGAAATAGAAATTAAGTTTCTTGAGAAACTTGATACATAAAAGGTCATTTCCAATATCAAACTAAAGCTAATATCTAAAACTAGTCTACAAGTTCCTATAACTTCAACTAGTGAGCCCATCTTGTTGCCTGAATAGATGTACTGCTCACTGTCCACTGGCTTCCTTTGGTTTAGAAAGCCCTGGAAGGTATTAGAAATATGGATTGTAGAACCAGAATCAATCCACCATGTATTACTACTAACATCTACCATATTAGATTTATAACAAAAGTGTGAGATTGAGATACCTTTCTTTTCAAGCCAGCTCTTAAATTTGTTGCAGTTCTTCTTTATATGTCCTTTCTTCTTATAGAAGAAACACTTGGACTCTTTCTTTATACTGCCTTGAATGGGTGCATTTCCCTTTCCTTTTGAGTTAGCTTGCTTGTTGTTCTTCCCTTGTGTTGCTATATGTGTGCTTTCTCCCATTTTTGCAATAAGTCTCCTTTCTTCCTGTACACACATGGATAAAAGTTCAATGATTGTCCATTTCTCCTTATGTGTATTGTAAGAAATCTTGAAAGGTTCATACTGAGGCGACAAAGAGTTCAGGATATAATGCACAAGGAAAGACTCAGACACCTCGACCTCAAGCATTTTTAATTGAGCTGTAATGTCCCTCATCTGCATGATATGCTCTTGCACACCCGTTATGCCGGTAAGCTTCATTGATGATAACCTTGTCATCAGGGTACTTGCCAAAGCCTTGTCTGAAGTTTCAAATTGTTCATCAATGGCCTTGAGCAAACTTCAAACGTTCTGATGCTTTCCGATAGATCTACGAACGCTAGCAGATATCTTAGTTTTGATATACATCATACTAAATCATACTAAGGCGATTTGAACGCTCCCAACGCTCATAAAGTGCTATTTCAGCTGCACTACTACTATTAGTGGGTTTAGGAAGTTCATCCTTTCTTATTGCATCATCCACGTCCATCCACCCCAGTTGAAGAAGAATTTTCTCCTTCCATATCTTATAGTTATCACCATTCAATTCGGGAACTTGAAAATCAGAGATATTCAAAGGTTAAAAAGCTGTATAAAAATTACATGTTATGTTAATAATTTGAGGCAATTAACAAATATTCCATATGACATGTCTTACCAATGCAAAACATATCTATCTATCATAGTCCTAGTAGCAAATAAAATTGCCTGTGGGCTTAATTTTATTTAATTAGGCTTATGTGCAAAATTAGTGAAACTAGCAAATTATATCCCCTATCTTAATTTCTGTAGGTAGATTAAGGTAAAGAAAAATTTACTACCCCACCCTAATTAATTAGATAAAATATAATAATAATCATATGGGATAATAATTATCATATTAATTACAACTAATGCCATTTTTCTTTATGTGATCCTAAATTTAAATCTAATGCTTTACGTAAAATTTTAGAATAATTAAAGGTGCTGTGGCTAAACTTTAATTAAACTAAAATTATACGGATTACTTGACATTTTAAAATATACTTAAACCAAATGCATAAATAAGTATTTCTTTATGAGATTTCAAATATTAATTACTCATTTAAATAAATGTGACAAATTAATTTTCTCTCCATAGAAAAATATATTGTCTAAGATTGATAAAAATAATCATACAATTTTACCGTAATGAGAAGTAATTAATTAATTAATTAATCAACTAAATCAAATGTGATTAATTAATTAGTTTAAATTCTGCTAAATAATTTTAATCTAAATGTGTCAAAATAATATCCTTATTTATATAAGGGGAGTATCTTCGACACCATTCCACCAGCTTCCTACTGTTGTTATTGGGATTGCAGCCTTGTCCAAAATTACCAGCAGCATTATTAATCTGATACTTTCCCTTGGAAGCTCGTCCTAGGTTCATCAATAGATGTGTTCCAAGGAACGCCCATTCCCATATTGTTTGGTAGCATAAAACAACGTACGGTTACACATTTTAATGGTTACGTTGTAGTTGAGTCTTCTCATAACTAGTTGGAAATATATACCACAGAAAATGAGTTAGATATATCAACTAAATAAATATATATAAAAGATAATAAATCCAAAAAATGAATCGCGTCCCATGAGTGAGCCCCTGTACTCTCCCACGTCGACTCAAATGCCTTCATAAACCCCAACATTTCTTCACCAAACACTAACTCCACTCTTTCTCTCTCTCTCTCTCTACCTTCTTCAATTGTGCAGAAAACCAAAAAAGCAAAGTTCTCTGTTTCTGATCAGTTAATGGCTTCCAAAAAGAGAAGCCTTATAAAAACCATTCTCGCAGCTAATGGCGGCTGTGGCAGCCGTTGTGGCTGCACCAAACAAAAGCCTTCTGAAGTACACCAACCCTCTCCGAGACCCAAACTCCCCATCAATCACGATCACATTCCAAATCTCAGAACAAGCCACACCAATTCTTCAACCACTTCCGGCGAACCAAATGCTGCCATTTCTCCCGACGATATCTTCACTTCCACATCAATCTCCGAACCGGAAACTGACCACAACAGGAACCCCTCCGGGAATATAAAATTCATGAAGAAAAGCCCAAAACTGGTTGACAGCGTTGCCGTAGAGAAGGATTCAGAGGATCCGTACAATGATTTCCGATATTCGATGCTTCAGATGATATTTGAGAAAGAGATCTATTCGGAAGCCGATCTTCAGGACCTTCTTCAGTGCTTTCTTCAGCTGAATCCACCATCTCACCATGGTATTATTCTGAAAGCCTTCGTCGATATCTGCGAAGAGGCATTCCCGAAGAAGAAGAAAGTGACAGGTGCGAATGCCACGTGAGGGCATTCAATTGGTACGTGCGAGAAGAAGTTGCATGGAAACATCAGGCAGGCTGGTTGGTTCGCCACTCATCAATGAAAGTATACGTGGGGCTGGGAAGGAGTAGGGTTTTAATTTTGGTAGACTGGAAAATGACGAAAAGCTGGTGCCAGAAATTGGCCGCACAATTCGATTGAAAGAGGAGAAAAAAGCCTATATGAATAAACAAAAATGCAATGTGCGTGAGATTTGGAAGTGGAGTTCAAATTTGTTTATATTCATTAACTTAAATTTTATAAATTTATTTTACTATTTCGTATTCAGTTGAAAATTCGTGATTTACATTTAAAATATAATTTTAAAATTTACTTTTGATATATATATATATATATATATATATATATATATATATATATATATATATATATATATATATATATATATATATATATATATTACAGAAGTATAAATCTTAAAATATAGAAGATACGTACAGTGGTATGTTTGTAATTCCCATTTCTATAATGAAATTATACAAGCTTTTTGGACAATGCCATGTATTCCAAGCAAGCGGGCATGTGCAACATTTATTTTGTTGAGTTATTATTACTTCTTCTCATCTTTTTTGTTTTTATGATTTTGTCCTTCCGATTTTTACCATTTTTGTTTGTCATTTACTCATTTTACTCGTGGCATTGTGGTTACTAAAACTATAAATACACATGCACTCCACCTATGTGTAAAGCGTGAGAATCTGAACACAAAGTGGCTAGTTTAGTTCCGATATTATTAAGTACCCAATGAATCATAGTTTGTGAAAAAACAAATGAATAAGTACGATACTATTATAATAATGATTATGACATTATTTAATTAAGGCATTTTACCATTTTCTGTGCATGAATTGAACATTAGTATTTTTCTTTATCCCAGAATTTGTAATGTTGTTTAGAGATTCTATTTCAAGTACCTCCAACATTTTTTGTAATGTTTTCATTTTTTCCATTTACTTACAAAATAAAAAGCAACTACTCATTATTCATATATCTCTGTATTTGTAATGAATTATGATTGTGAGTTTGTTGCATTATTAGAGAGTGCGTAGAACTCGCATCTAAAAGTACATAGATGTGACTTTGTCATTTTTACAAACGAAACTTTGATACCCTTCGTGGAGTTGCAATGGACCAAATCCTTGTATTTTATATATTTTTTTTTATACTTAGGGAGAAGAAAATGAAAAACTGCTTTATGTTTACTTGAATCATTCAAAGAAATTGATGTCATTTACTTTTAACAGGGGCTAGCTGCTTATTTGGATATTTTTGTTTGGAAATGTTGTGCACACACATATGTTTAATAAATTATAAGAAAAACGGACGCATTTGCTTGTCAAATAATTAAGAATTAGTAGCAGGGTATCTATAGCGTAATAGGATAACATGAAATGGGCCCTTAAAGCATGGAATTGCTCCAAATGGAACCTTACCTAAAGTATGGAGGCAGATTGCTGTCTAAACATTTATGTAAGATGTTAAAAATTAGACATAACATTCATTTGCAATTAATCATTGAGATAGTTGCTTTAGTGATATCAGACCGTTACTTTAATTTGAAAGTTGTAATTTCAATGTAAGAAGATGTTAATTTTATGGTTAATGAAAGAGTAGAAATTTTTTAATATCATTAATATTGTGATGGAATTATAGTGACAAGCTCATCTTTTAGACAATAATTATAATTTAAATTGAATATTCTGTAGTAAATAAATACTTCTATAATAATACCGATTGCTCTTACTCCTTCTTTCAACTAAAACGAAAAAACCATTCATTTGCAATTAAAGTCTCTGCAGTCGGTAATATATTTGTTGTTGCCTACTAGCTACTACACTAAACTTAGAAACTACTACTGTTTTCTAGTGAAAGCCTTAAGCAAATGGACCACTCATAATTACACACAGGTGTGAGAACAAGGACTTGCACCAAAATGATAAATCAGATGAAACTTTAACGTGCTTTCCTTAAGTGGCAATCCATCTATAAGCCGGGCCGGCTATTGAAAGTAATTAATTTTGAAATATATAGTTGACCAGCATTATTTTTCTTATATTTTATTCAGTCCTGGGGATGTGTATTTACAGACAAATCGATAGGTCATGAGATATATATGTTGTGCACCACCGATTAAAATGATATTTTTTTATGTGATAATTGGAATAGTAATTTATTTAATATTTATATATATATAATTTTGACTTTAAACGTCACATTTTTCAAAAATTAGAATTTATTTTTTATTTATTTTAATATTTATATATTTTCAATAATTATTTTAAATATGATTAAGGTAATATTTTAATTGAAAAAATTATGGTTTAATAATGAATATAAAAATAATTAAAGTAACTTAGAGTTACTACGTAATTATATTAGAAAAAAGGTGTAGAAAATGATTTAGAATGATAATTACCTAAATTACCCTTAAATGGTTGTGGAATTACCAAATTGCTGTTAAGACATTAAAAATCTTCTTCCTCCCCTTGCCTATTTCTCCATCCATCCAAGATTGAGCTCCCCTCTTCCATCTCCTACCTTAAATTCTTCTACTCCTATCCTTCGATTTTAGCTAGCAGTCAATTTGAAGAAACTCAAAAAACAATATCTACTTTTTTTTCTGGTAAGGTAAAATCTCTTCAAGATCAAGTTTTTGTTGATAACCTTGTTGAAATTGGATTATAAAAAGTCTAGTAGGAATTTCAATTAAGTTTACTTAATCTTGTGATATTTTAGGGTGAACCAATTATTTTTCCACTCCTCCATATCTTCTCCATCACATTCTATATAATTGTAAGTAGATTAGATAATCTACTTAGATTTAAGATTTTGCATAATTGTTTATTTATTTTGTCAATTTATATGATTATCTTAATGATTTAATGATTTTATATTGAAAGATATGTTGTGATATGATTTACTGTTATTGATAGTTATAAAATGAGTACAAATGGTGAATTTATATTGGGATATGGCTTTTTTGAAGCATATATGTTAATTTAGGGAAAAATTATGGCTTTTTTAAAGTATATATGTTAATTTAGGGGAAAGTTGGCCATTTACATAGTGTTTCGTAGCTATTTTGCAAAATTTGGCCATTATACTTGAGGATATACTAAAGTATGCTAGACAACATTATTACATAAACCTTGAAAGGTTATAACTCATATGTTTTACACTTATTTTTAATAAGCCACCTATTGTTGGAGAGGTAATTAAGTCTATTTTTAAAAGAAATTAGTCTCAAATTAATATCTCATGTATATTTCGAGATATCATTCAAATAGTGAACAAAGGTCAGCAATTCAAGATTGTTAAAAATTGAATTTTTAGGTTTACCTTGCAGAAGATATAACTCTTTCAAAACTTAACCATTTTGCACAAAAGAGTGATCCATAGAAATCCCATTGAGTCTATTTTTATATGAAGCAAGTGCCATGAATAATAAATCTGTAATTTTTGAGTTATTTATAAGATATGGTGTCTAAAGTTACTTCCAAGATTGCTGAAGCAAATATATACTTAAGTATAACATCTAGAGTTAGCCTTAGGTTACTTATACTTGAGTATATACTCAATGATAAGATTCTTAGTAAGTCTTGAGTTGCTATACTAAAGTACATACTTGAGTATGATGGTCAAATTTTAATTCTAGAATGCATGCTTGGGTATTACTTTGTATTACTTGTTTATTTACTTCTTGTGATGTAGAGAGGTAAAGTAAGCTTATATAGTAATGTTAGTATTATAGCTTGCTTATAAATAATGTGATTGGTAGATGTAATGATGATACCCTGTGGAGGATTATATTTTTTTTTAGTTAAATTGAGTTATGAATGGATATTGTGAAAGGATTATATTTGAAATGTGATATTGCACCGAATCTGGGTGCCCATTTGTGAAGGATATAATATAGATCTTAAAAAGACAAGAATGATATTTATGAAGGATATAAGGATGACCTGAAAGGCATGGTAGTTTAACTACTTTTTATTGCTTATTGTATGATGATTAAATATGGCCTTATGTTATCTTATGCAATATTCTAATGGTAAATATAAATTTGAGATATAAAATGACATGCTTATGGATTATATGGTTGTCTACTTGGTAAATAAGTAGTTTATTTACTTATTAAGTCTTTGACTTATTAAGTAATTTTTTCATAAGCCTAATAGGAGTAAATCCTCTATAGCTTATTTAATAAAATAGCCATAGTTGTAAATAGTGTGATTAATTACTTATAGGCCTTGTACATAAGTAGATCAAACTTCTATATAAACTATAATTTATGAATACTTTTAATACATTTTTAAAATAATATTTTCCTTAATTTTGTACAATGGTATCGATTGTAAGATTCATATTAGGCTTAAAGAAATCAGTAACAAGTTTCATACTAGTTATGACAAAATTGGTATTGGAGTATAGTCTAGGGTTATAATAGGAAAATAAGATCCTATGATAGGTTAATTAGGTAATGGCTATGGCTGCTTATTTAGGTGTTAGTCGAAACTATCTCGGTGGTAAATGCACATCCAAGAGCATATACCACTGATACCATTTCAACAAATGCTGATTTGTTTAATAAGGTGGTGAAACTTTCTTTTTAGGATTAGATAATACTGTTATGTGTTTGAATTTAGTGTGTGAAAGTTTTATGAAATAGGAAAGATGACAAAGTTTAGCAGTCACCAAGCTAGTGATTTTGGAGATGGAGAATCATTCAAGGGTTTCCAAGTTTAAAGTGGTCAATGCAAGGGAAGATTAAGATGTCCTTTAATTGGCTATCACCTTTAAAAAACAAATTTTAACTAATGTAGTGTAGGTTCTCCCCTAAGAAAAAAAGTGGGAACAATGTAAGGATTAAGAGGATCAAGCTTTTAACTAAAGAATTAAGAAAGAACAAAGTACACCTAGGGAAAATGTGACCACTAAACTGTAAATTATACATGAGTTCAACAAATTGAAACCCTTCACTTTATAGGGATGGATACAAATGTAGATCCACACTAGTTTCTTATTCAAATGAAAAGATATAACATAATGCTTATTAGTTTAGATTAAATGCTTATAAAATTAGTTAGTTATATGCTAGATGACATGACATATTTCTGGTTTACCAGTATTATGAAAAATAGAAACCTTACTTTACCACCTTTAACTTGGGTTATATTGCAAGAAACGTTCATAGATCAATTTCTACCATTAAGTATACAAGAAGTAAAAATTAAAGCATTCAAGTACATAAAGTAAGGTTCGATATTTATTAATGAATAAGCGGTATAATTTATTTAATTATCTCACTATGCCAAACACCTCATTCCTAATGAAATAACCAAAGTGTAGAGATTTATGTATAGCCTCAGAGATAATTTCTTTAACATTACCTACATTACCAAAAACACTACTTTTTAAGATACTGTTAATCAAGCATTTCAATATGAATGTAAAATCAAAGATAGAAAGTGAAAAAAAAATAGCCTAATTAGCAAGAAGCATAGTAGGTCAAAAGGTTTTAACTTTCTAATGGGTTTAAAAGGAATGTTTTCTATTAATGTTACACATATTAAAGGACACCAAGCCTTTTCAAATCTTTATCTAAGAGCCATTTTGAATGGACCTTTAAAAAGGAAAAGTTAAGAAAACTAATCATTTCGATTTTTTGCTCCAACTAGTTTTGGTAGAGAATTATCCTTAGTTAAAGGCAACTTTAAAGGAAAACCACCTCAATGCATGCAGTGTGGGAATAAGCATTAGAGACCATGCCCTTAAGCTAACATTATATGTTTTCATTATCATTAATTAGGCTATAAGAAGAAAGATTATCCAATAAACATAAAAAATTATAGTGTAAATGACTTGATAACATAACAAAATGCTTTTATAATCAACCAATGGCATTTGGACCTTAATAAACTCAAAGACCAAGTGGTAGTGGAAATACTAAAGGATGAATTACATTAAAGAATTAGGCATAAGTTTTCACATTGACCTAGTAAGAGGCTCAGGCCTTTAATGCAGTAGTTACAAGTACATTTTTAATAAATAACTTATTAGTATATACCTTGTTTAATCTAAAAGCTACTTAATCTTTTATTTGTTTAAAATTTACTTCTTTGATAAGTAAATCTTCCTTTATATTATCAAATCCTTTGTTAGAGCTTTTCTTATAGATAAAACTCTTGTAGCCACTTAATACATTAAAGCTTATCCTATATGTGTGTGAGCAAGGGATGCTTATTGGCTTGATTCTTTTAGATATGGTAAATTATGACATTATCTTAAAAATAGATTGATTATTAACTTATCATGCTCAAATGGATTGTTTTAACAAAATGATCACTTTTGTTGTAAAAGGAGCTATTCCTATCACATTTCAAAGAGAAAAAAATTTTAGAGTTACTAGAATCATTTCTAGTATCAAGGCTTAATAGCATATTGGAAATGGATGCACAACTTATTTTGTAATAATTTGACATCTTAACTAATCTTATCCTAACATTCAAGATATTTCTATAGTTCAAGAATTTCTAGAAGAATTGCAAAGCTTGCCTCCAAATTGTGAAATTAAGTTCAACATTGAAATTGATTAAGACATATATTCTATCTTACTTTGACCATATAGGATGACACTAGTTAAGTTAAAGGGACTTAAGAAATAGTTGTAGGAGTTAATTAATAAGAGATTTATTTAATTTAGTTTTTCATTATAGGGAGCATCAATATTATTTGTGAAAAAGAAAGATGAGACATTGTGGCTATGCATTGATTATTGGCAACTGAACAAGGTGATAATAAAAAATAAGCATCCTTTGTTTTGTATCAATGACTTGTTTGACTGATTGCAAGGAGAAAAATGCTTTCCTAAAATTAATCTATGATTTAGGCACCATTAAATATAAATCCATAAAGAAGATACCTTAAAAATAGCTTTCCAAACTTGCTATGGCTATTATGAGTATCTCATTATGTCATTCGGACTCACTAATACCCTTACAACTTTCATGGACCTCATGAACCAAACTTTTAAACCTTTCCTTGATAAATTTATAATAGTATTCATTAATGATACTCTCATATATTCCAAGAATGAAGAAGAATATGCCTAACATCTTATAATTATCCTACAAATCTTACAAAAGAGTTAGCTTTATGCTAAATTCTCCAAATACAAATTCTGGCTTTAATGTGAAGTTTTTTGTCTATGTGATTACATAAAATGGCATCCAAGCTAATCCCTAAAAGATAAAAGTGATTCAGACTTAGCTAAGGCTAACTACTATGTTAAAGACTTGAAGTTATCTTAGAATGATTAGATATTATTGTCATTTTATGAAAGACTTTTCGAAGATAGCTTCTTTGTTGACCAAATTGACTAAAAAAGGTATGAAATTTGAATTATAAGATAAATATGAAAATAATTTCTAGTAATTGATGAATTACTTGACTACATCTCTAGTTTTAATATTTTTATTAGGTTCAGGAGGATTTGTAGTGTATTGTGATGCTTTTTACATGAGTTTATGTCATATATTAATGTAGGATGGTAAGATGATTGCATATGTCTTAAGGTAATTAACGAAACATGAGCTCAACTATCTTACTCATGACTTTGAGATAATTGTTGTAATTTTTGCATTAAAGATATGGAGATATTACTTGTATGGTGAAATTTATGAAATCTACACAGACCATAAAATCTTAAAATATATTTTTAACTAAAAAGATTTGAACATAAGATAATAAAGATGTATAAAACTTGTGAAAGATTATGATAACATAATTTATTATCATCCAGGCAAAGTCAATGTGGTAATAAACACACTAAATAGAAAATCATTAGAAGTTCTAGCTAGTATCTAAATTGATGATCATATAGTGATAATAACTTATGTAATTGGTCAATTTGTGTTAATTGAAAGGATTGAAAATCCAAAAACAAGATCCCCAGTATTAAGTTTTGCAAGATAAGGCTACATTAGAACAAAATAAGGAACTAATTATTCATGAACACAAAGTAATTAGATTTAAGGCAACTTTAGGTTCCAACCCATGTCTCCAATCTTATAATTCATCTTGTACCATGCATCCTTGTGCAACAAAGATGTATTATGACTTACAACAGAGTTTTTAGTGGAAAGGAATAAAACATGATATGCTAGATTTTGTATTGAAATGTCTTACTTGTTAGTAGGTGAAAGTAAAATACCAAAAATCAATTGGTTTACATCAACCCATTCCTATTCCTAAATGAAAGTGGGAAAGTGTAACCATATATTTTTTTAATTAATTTTCCTTGAACCCAAAAAAGGGTTTAATTCTATTTGCATGATTGTTGATATGTTGACCAAAATGGCTCATTTTCCTTATTTGAAAAATGACATTTTTAGTTACTTAGTATATCCAGTAATACTTGGATAAAATAGTTCCTCTCCATGGAATTCCACTTTCTATTATATCTAATCATGATATGTAATTCATAACTTACTTTTAGTAATCCTTCCAACAAGTTTTGGGAACTTAAGTGCATTTAAGTACAACTTTTCATCCTTAAATTAATGGTCAATTTAAGTATACTATTCAAATCTTAAAAGATATGTTATAAGCTTATGCTTTTGAGTTTAAAGGTGGTTAGGATAAATATCTACTGATGATTGAATTTATCTACAATAATAATTTCTAACCCTTTATCATAATGGCACTTTATGAGGCTTTCTCTGGTAAAAGATGTAAATTTCTTATTGGATGGTTTGAACCAACGATGGCTAAACTTTTAAGTCCTAATCTTATTACTAATGCATTGGAAAGGGTAAGGATTATATGTGAAAGATCGAGGATAGCTCAAGATCAATATAAATAATAAATTAACAAAAGAAGAAAACCATTAGAATTCTTGGAAGGATATTTAATATTTATAAAAAAGCAATCAATGAAAGGTATCATGTGCTTTGGCAAGAAAGGTAAGTTAGCACTATAATTTATTACCTCATTTTTTATTCTAAAGTGAGTTAGAGTAATAACATACCGATTGGATTTATTGAATGATTTATATACTACACATTTGATATTTGATATTTCTATGCTCTAAAAATACATTTTAGATACGTCCTATGCCATTCAATATGAATCTTTCCAATTAGATCCTAAGCTATCTTTTGTAGAGCAACTAGTAGAAATTTTAAATCGCCAAATTTGCAAGTTAATATCTAAAGAGTTGTTTTTAGTTAATGTTTATGCGGAAAAAGCATGGAATTGAAGAAGTTATGTAGGAATCTGAAGTAAAAATGCAATAAAATTACCCTCACTTGTTCGCATGACTTTTAATGGAACTTAATCCTTAATTATATGATTAATTTTTAAGAATTTAGGAATGAATTCTTTGAAAAGGGAAGAATTGTCTTCATTTATTTTAATATTTACAGATATGTATATTTTTAGTAAATATTGTAGAATTTACTAAAGTAGTATTTTAATTGAGAAAATTAGAGTTTAATAATGAATATAGAAAAAATTAAAGTAACTTAGTATTATTGTGTAATTAGATTTGAAAAAGTGTGTGTGGAAAAGATTAAGGACTATAATTACCTAAATTGCCCTTAAATGGCCTTAGAATTACCAAATTACTATTAAGGCATTTAAAATCTTTTTCCTCCCTTATACTTTGTAATTTTTTCAACTATGTAAAATTGAGTTCCCTTTGTCCATCTCCTTCCTCAAATTCTTTTACTCTTATCCTTCAATTTTAGCACGTATTTAACTAAAATAAGCTCAAGAAATATTATCTACTTCCTTTCTAACGGGACAAATCTCTTTAGGATCAAGTTTTTATTAATAACCTTTTCAAAATTGGGTTATAAAAAAGGCTGGCAAGAATTTTATATACTTTAGGGTAAATTAACTATTATTCCACTTTTCCATATCTTATTGATCACCTTCCATACAATTGTAAGTAAATAATCTACTTAGATGTAAGATTTTATGTAATTATTTATCTATTTTGCCAACATATATAATTGTGTTGATGATCTAATAATTTTATGTTAAATGGTATGTTGAGATACAATTTATTATTATTAATGGTTGTAAAATTAATGTAGACGGTAGATTTATATTAGATTATGACTTATTTGAAGTATATATGATAATTTGGGGGAAAGTTGACCATTTACACAGTGTTTCATAACTATTATATAAAATATGGGCATTATTCTTAAGTATATAAGTATGTATAGTTTCAAAAAATTATTTGCTAGATGCATATACTTGAGTATTACAAGATTGGGGCTTTCTAGGTTATAAGTAAGTATAGACTCAAGTTTGAGCATAAAAATCACTTTTTAGATGCTCCTACTTAAGTATACCCGAGTATGCTAAACAATATTTTTATACTAATTTTGAAAGCTCATAACTCATTCATTTGATACTCATTTTTATAAATCATCTATTATTGGAAAGATAATTGAATATACTTTTAAATGAAATTAGTTTTAAATTAATATCTTATATATATTGAGATATTATTAAAAAAAAGAATAAAGGTCAGTAATTTAAGATTGTGAAAAAATGAATTTTTGGGTCTAGCTTAAAAAAGATATAACTTTTTCAAAATTAGTCATTTTATACAAAAAAAATTAGTCTATGAAAACTCTATTGAATTTATTTTCATATGAAGCAAGTTTAATGAATAATAAATTTATAATTTTTGTATTATCCATTAGATACAATAGCCAAAGTTACTCTTAGGATAATTAAAGTAAGTACATACTCGAGTATAGCATTTAAAGTTAGTCTCAAGTTACTTACTTGAGTATATACTTAAGTTTAAGATTCTTAATGAATCTGAGGTTGCTTATACTCAAGTATGATAGTTAACATTTAATTTTGGAACTACATACTTAAGTACATACGCAAGTATCAACCTATATTACTTGTTTATATGTTTTTTATGATGTAAAAATGTAAGATAAGCTTATATAGTGATGTTAGAATTATAATTTGCATATGAATCATGTGACTTATAAGTGTGATAATGATATCCTATAGGGGATTATATTTTTTCTTAAATTTAAGTTGTGAATAGATAATATGAAAGGGTGAATTTATATATGACTTGTGATATTTCATTGCGTCTAGTGCCCATTTGTGATAGGTATAAGACAAACTTTAAAAAGACAAGGATGACATTTGTAAGGGGTATAAGGATAACTTGAAAGACATAAGGTGATTTAATTACATTTTTTTACTTATTGTATGATGATTAAATATGACCTTATGTTATCTTATGCAATATTGTAATGATAAATACGAATTTAAGACATAGAATGACACAATTATAGATTATATAATTGTTTACTTGGTAAATAAGTAGAGTATTTACTTATCAAGTCTCTAATTCATTTTTTAGTTGTTTCTTTCTTTCTAGATACCTTTGTAGAAGCTGTCTTCCCTCTACCAGCCTGACAGGAGTAAATCTTTCGTAACTTATTTGATAAAACAACCATAATTAAAGATTGTGTGATTAGCTACTTATAGGTTTTGTATATAAGTAGATCAAACTTTTAAATAAAATATATATTATAAATACTTTTGATATATTTTTAAAATAGTTATTTCTTAATCTTATGCAATAAGATCAATTATAGGATTCAAAAAGCCTATGAAAATTAGTAATGGGTTTCACGTTAGTTATAGCTTGGCAAGTCATGATATTGAACTTATAACATGAATGGAAAAAAGTCTTATGTTGTGTTTAGAACGGGCAAATTTATAAGTGAAAGGAATGGGGTGGGCGAAATTAGAGGTGAAATCTATGATTTCACCTGTTTAGCTGCTAAGGGGGAACAGGCGGGGGAGTAAAAAATAGGTGAAAAATGGTGGGGCCTACAACAAATTTAGCCCCCCTCAGATTTGGGGTGAAAGTTGCAATGAAAGGCAACTTTTTTCCACATTTCCATTTGCTGCCCCTATGAAACACTATTGTCGGCTGTTCTATTATCTTTGCTATTGTTTGTTCATTGCCCATTTTCTTTGGAAAATTTTTAAGGGTTGCCATAATTTTTAGTTGAAATTAACTTATTAATATATAATAAAATATTAGTAACTTTTTACCAAAAATTAAGCATTAATATCTTTTATATTCTAATAATATTTAAGAAAATAAAAAATTGAAATATTATCATAAAATAATTATCAAAATTAAAATATAATTCTTAAATTATCAAAAGAAATAAGAAAATAATATGATTTGGATTTATAATATTATAGTAATTTTAGAAAATTATTTTTATAGATAAATATATATATATATTTATTTAAATTATTTTAAAAAATTACTTATTATCAAAAGTATAACATTTTATTAATGTATTATAAATCTTTTAACTGATTTTGTTAAATTAATATTATAACAAAAATCAATAATATATTATAAGGTTATTATAATAATCTGATTTAATCTCATTTCTTCTCCCTTTAATTTTCACTCATTCCAAATAAAAAAAATTAATTTCACTTCTATTTCCTACCCCTCCTATTTTCACCCATTCCTAATAACCTAGGTGAAAAGTCTTTCACCTCTAATTACTCCCTCCTCAATTTCCTTTCACCTCCATTTGCTTCCCCCTCCATTTTCATATCAATCCAAACAAACCTTAAGTTCCGATTGTTTGCTAAAAGACACTTTTAATATGAAAATGTCATTTATTTATATTTAAGTAAAAGAGTAATATGTCATCAATGTATCTTGATTATAAAAATTATGATACTAATGCTATAATAGGGGGAAAACAACATCTTAAAATAAAAAATATATAATTTTTTATTGCAATATCTATATTTGGAGGAAAAAAATCCTTCAAAACCTTAAGCTTAAAAGGCTTGGGGTCTGCAAGCTTTATATAAGCTGGGCTAAGGAAATTTAGGTTAAAAAATAAGCTTAAACAACTTTGATCCAATAGGTTGCAAATGAAATGAACTGGATCTAAATAAATGCATACCAACTTGTAGGCCTATTTTTTTTTAAATTTAATAATTTAATTATTCATTTATTTTTTAAAAATAAAGCAAATCATAAATTAATTTTACATTACAACTTAATTTAAAACTCAATTCAATTATAAAAAAACTAAATACAATTGCTTAAAATAATTAAACATAACAAATAATAATAAATAATAAAATTAATATACATAAAAATAAATATAAAATAAAATTAGAAAACATGAAAATAAAATAACAAATATAAAAATATAAAAAAATAATTATAAAATTTAATACATGAAACTAAAAAAAAAAATTGAATTGGCTTAATCAATTAGATTAAACCATCACTTAATAGACCTATTTAAAAGTTGGCCTAAATAGGGTTGATTTGTTAGATGCTTTAATCTAATTTGATTTTACTTATTTATTAGGCACCCTTGTCTAAATTTAATATTGAACAAATTGAACATTGTTTAATATTTTAATATTTAATAAGTATATTGTTATAAAATATATTTTCTATCAAAATAAACAAACTCTTAAAGATAAGATTGATGTCACTTTGTCAAAGTTTGACCTCAATTATAATAGTTACCAAATTTGATTATTTACTTTTATAAATTCTTTTTTTAATCAAATTAAGTTTCTTATTAGATGAGGATTGTAATTACCTTTCTAACAAGTCTTTTAGCACATAAATATTTGTTTTATGCAAAATTAATAATGTAAAAGCTTAATGTAATGTGAGTGAATAAAATAACAATGGGAGAACTATTTAGTAAAGAATTGAATGTAATGGACATTAGACTTAGTGAGGGAATTAAAGCTTTTTTTTTTTAAAAAAAATAGTTTTATAATGAAATGTTTTTAATTTTTCCTATTAAGTTTAGGGATTTTTTTACATAAAATCATGTGTCTAATTTTATCATTAAGTCTATCTGTTTTAGGAAAAAAATACTTTTCTTGAAATTATTTTTCTAACTTTTTTATGTTTAGAAGCAATAAAAAAGTTAGTCAACAAATTATAAATTTCGATTAATAAAAAATGATACTATATTTAGGAGAAAGTGATTTCCCCTTTTAATTGAAAAAAATACTTTTCTAACTTGCATTGTATTACAAAAAGTCACTCTTATATTCTACTTTCTTTTATTTTCTCTTTATTGTGATCTAAATCTTGGTCATGATTGATTTAGAACCTAATTCCCTAATTTTCATTGCCCTAACTTATATTTTTATCCTAAAGTATATAGGATGGATATATTCATGCCATATAAGAGAAGAAATGAAATTTCATTCAACAAAATGAGTTAACTATAAAAGGAAGTTAAACTTGCTTATAATCTTCTAAATTAAGGATAAATTAGTTTAATTAGCTCAAAAGGAGTGAAGTTTGTAATCTTTTTACCTTTATCTTAGATAGAATGGGGCCCTAAAATGTCTAATTACATCAAAATATCCAATGATGCCTATAGTCATAGTGGAGAGCTTATTAAAGATCATTTTTAAGGTAGTGAAGAAGGAGGACCAACTTACAAGTTTACAAAATAAAACATGGAGGAGTAAGTCTTAATCTTAATGAATAAACATTCTAATGTAAATGACATTTAAAAAGATAAGAATTAGTATAATCCTTACTAATTGGTTTTACCTTCCTCCATTCACAATATTTAACTTAACAATACTAAATTCAACTATTAGTAAACATTAATTAGTGTTAATAAAAAGAAGGCCCATAGGTCCATTTAACTTTAGTTCATATCACAATATCCAAAATATTATTAATTCATAACATTTCTAGTTTAAACAAACATTTCAATCATACTTACAAGCAAATAGATATAAAAATAAATAAATATTCTTGTTATTCTTGATTATCTTTATTACTTTGCAAACCTAACTTTATCCTTCCAAGATCTACTTTATCCTTTCAAAATGTTATCGAATCTGGTTTAACAAACAACTACCATTATTATGCCTATGCCATTTTCCTTAATCATTATCACACCATAAGTTTTGTCATCATAATTTTATTTAACTTATATCATGTATTATGATCAAACACTTTCATGTTTTTTACATAATCACATACCATCCATTTATTATATTATGCAACTTTAATATTTTAATATATAAACTCATTTTATTCCCTAACATTTGGAAAATGATCAATTGATATAGATATAAAGGTAGTTTTCAACTATATACTTAATTATGCACTATCGGAGAATAAGTTTTCAAGGCATAGTTGATCATAACCTTTTGAAATGTGGGCTAATAGTCTTGTAGTTAATTATGTAGTTAACTATGACCCTTCTAAAGTAGGGTAATAGTCAATTATGTAATGGAGTATCAAGAGGCTGAAAGCAAACTTGATAACTTATAGTTGAATATATAGCTAATTATACTTGTTTAAAAGTGTTACACCTTGTTTAGAATTTTTTTAAGAAAAAATTATTTCATAAAAGGAATAATTAATTAATTTTGATGGTAATAATTAAAATAGAAACTATATATAAAACAAGTAAATTTTGATAAGAAAAATATGAATGAGATATTAGGAAAAAGAGAGTTAATTAATTGAAAAAGTTTCAACTACATTTGGAGATGTTAATCTTGCAATAAATAAATGAGAAAAAATTAAATAAAACAAAATGCTTAAAGCTTTTAAGTATTTAGAGTTGAATATGTAAATATAAAATAGATGTATGACATTATTCCTATTTTACCCCTGCACCATTTTCCTTTTATCCTTAACCATCATTCTCTTCTCACTTCCTTCTCTTCTTTCTTCATCTTTATCATTTTTTTCTAATCAAGTTATAAGAGAGTTAATCTTCACCAAAATTTTCATACAATTAAAGTAAAGGCACCTAAATCTCCAATAATATCAAGTTTTTTTTTTCCTATTTTCCTTAAGATTTAGTGAAGTTTAAGCACTGAGCTTAAAAAAGAAATAAAGCTTAATCTAAAACTTATTGGCTTTGGATGACTAGAAATGATCAACTCATAATTTTTTCTAATTACAAACTTTTCCATATTAGGTGAATAAACATTCTAGGCAAATTTAGGAGATTAAATTGGATTTTATTGGATTTAACTATAAGTTTTTAGGTTTTAATGAATACATGAGGAATATGATAGTAAATGTGATGTTTTAAGGCTATATGTATATATATATATATGTAATAAATGTATTTGTATGGCATTAATGATGAAATGAATAATGAAATCACATTGGAAATCTACAAAAAATCATATAGTAGTTAGTTACACAGTTGACTATAGCCTGAGATTCACTTTTTATATAGACATAGTTAACTACCTATGGAAGAATTAGCCTTGGGAGAATTATAATTAACTAAATGTTAACTATAGCTAAAGGGTTTGTTCTTTGGATAATTGTAGTTGAGTATGTAGTTAACTATTCAATTGAAGCTAACTTTTTGGAGGTTTATAGTTGACTACATAGTTAATTATAACTTATATATAGAAGGCTTATAGTTAACTACTTGGCACTAAAATCCAACTTAGAACCTCTTATAGTTAACTATGCTCTCTTTCTTGGATTACATAGTTGATTATCCTTTTGAATTGTAAATGTTATATTATAAGAAGGGGTTTTGAGAACTAAGTGCTATATAATATTGTGTACAATTATTATGTGATATATGATGATAGGAATAAGATGTATAGTCATGCAAAGAAATGTAAGATGATTGCAAATTGAATTATGTTTCATGGATGAGAATGAACTCATTAAATGTATAGGAATTGTGATATGTGTGATATATTACATAACATTCGAACACTAGATCTAGTAATAGCTTATAAGGGATGGAGTTGATCAAGAGGCATAAAAATAGGCTTGTAAGGGATAAAATTAAATAGGACTCACACATGACAATTACTTATTTTTTTGTTTTGTTATCTTTACATTTTGTATGATGTGAATCCATTTGAATAAGAATATAAATGAGTACATAAGATTTCATAAGTGACATGTTGATGACTAATTGTATTGTGAATTATGTGATTAATCTAGTTAAATACAAATAAGGGTAAATCTGATCAGTAAGCTTATAATTGCCTTTTATATTTGATTGTGCTGAGATATTTTCTCACTAAACTCTAGACTTACCTCATTGTGTTTGATTTCTTATTTAAATTGTCAAGTCAAACCTCCTTTACTACCATTCAAGGTTGAGCTATTGAAAAGCTCTTTGGTATGGATAGGGTGGTATTTGATATTTTAATGTAATTAGACGATATAGGCTTTATTCTATATATGGTTAAGGGTAAATTGATAAAAGCTTATTCCTTTTTAGACTAATTGGTTGCTATAAATTCTATCCAAAGTCATTTATTACATCTCTAGTTGACACCAACTTATCAATATACATTTATAACACTTCATTCATACTATTTTCAACATCAAATTTAATTTAAACATCACTTATTAGCACATTTCATGTATATTCAACAAAAACCTAAAACCTTAATAAATAATTTTCAACTTAAAGTTAGTATATACACTCATCTAGTATAGAGAAGATATTTAAAGGCTAAGATTGCAGGTTAATGGCTCTTAATCGTCTAAAATAATGAAATTTAAGTTTAGGATTTATATTCGTTTTTTGAAATCAATACTTAAATTTTACTAGTTCTAAAGGAAAAATGAAATAAAAGCTTAACATTGATGGAGGTTTAGATGTCTTTACTTGATTGTGTGAAGAAATGGATAGATTTAGCTTCTTTTTTGCTTAATTAAGAGAAACATTAAAGGAGGATAAGAAAAGAATAAGATACAAGTTAGCAATTTTAGAGAAAAATAGGGAAAGCGAAAGAAATAGTTAAAGTTTTAAGGGAAATAGGGTGGAAGTATTTTTGGAAATGTATCTTAAGTTTGCTTCTTTTTCACATACCCACCTTTAAATATTTATAACCTTTAAACATTTTATTTTATCTACCTTTCCTTAACTTAACCCTACTATTCCCTTATTCCAAATCCATTCAATAATTATTTATCATTTACATAATTTTTATTCCATATCTTTTTATGTAAATTTTATTATTTTACTTAGAAATAGTTTAGAAAATATATTAAATTTTAAGGGGTTATAACTGTTCTCCCCTCTTTTTCTCTCTACCTATTTCTGTCTAATTTCATTCTCTCATTTTCATCTTTTTTTTTATCTTTCTTTCTATCTCTTTTTTCACTTAGTATTCTATTTTTAATCCTTTTCTTGTCTTTTCCCTTCCCTCATCTTTTTCTTTGTCTCTTTCTTTCCTAGCTCTTTATTTATTCTTTCATATGTCACTCCCTCAGTCTCTTTGTTACCATTCTTTGTTTTTCTTTCATTCCATTCCTATGAATATTAAAAATTATATTGTGAAAAAGGAGTTAACAAATGTGTTTATCAATTTTGAACAAAATTAAATGAATATCAATTAATTTAATGAAAAAATAATGAAAATGAAATATTTGAATATTTTTCTTTGGATGTTATTTTTAATATAAGATGAACTTAACTTTTAATATTTATCATTAAAGATTTGTTAACTCCTATCTTAATAAACTGTTAATAATAAAATGATTATTATACAACTTAACCTTAAAGATAAAATTTATATGTATAATCATATTTTTTAATAAAAAATAATTTTTTATACTTCAATTAAGACAAATTATTTTCTCTTACATTGCTAAATAATGAAAAATTAATTCATTTTTCAAGAATGCAATCTTTTAAAGAATAATTTTTTATAAAACTTCATTTTTTCCTAAAAAATGAAGTTATTATTTCATTTGTTTCCTTTTATTTTTTATAAATTTTAAAAGCAAATTATTTTCTTCTACACATGGAACCACTAAAAATGGAGGCTATTTACATCTCTATCTCCCTCTCTCTCTCTCTCTCTTTTTTATCTTGAGAAGCCAATTAATTGATTTTAATTGAGAAAATAATGCTTGAAATGTTAGAATTATTTTATGAACTTACATAATCAATGATTATTTTGGACTTAGATTAATAAATATGTAAATAATTTAAAGCATTTGGTCAAGCTCAAGTTAATGATCATATTATGATTGAGCCTTATTTGGACACTTAAATCAGCATGAATGTTTTATTTTGTGAGCTTTGATTTTTTAAATTTTTTATGATGGACAAGTTGACCTAGTCTAATCCACTAGGGAGGAGGTTCTAAGTTTTACCTTATATATACTTATGATAGCTCTATTGAAACACAAGGTTTGTAATATATATTAGAGGATAAGAGTTAAATAACTCTTAACATTTTTTCTTTATTTTTTGTATTCAGGACACCAAATGTATTTGAGATGCATAAATAATTTATGAAATACATTAGATTCATCATTAGAACATTAAATTAACAATCAAATATGAAAAATGTGATCTTATGCTTGGGTTTTTACTTCTTGATCTAAATTTTTCAATAATGGTGTTAGAATTAAATTCTATCATATTACATGGCTATGATCTATGCAAAATTTATTAAAAATTTAATACATTATTTTTTGGCTCCCAAACTTAGAAAGTTATGATTTTATTATTATTTTATCATTTTACGATAATAAATTAATGAAAGAATTTATTTGAATAATTTCTTATGAATTTTTTGAATAATTTTCATAAATCATTTGGTTGATTTAGGTAGGATAAACTTTTGGATTGAAGCCCAAAAATTATGAGTTTCATAATTTTTGAAAATGTAATTATAAGATTAGATTAAATCCATGATGTACTTAATCAAATTATTTTTAAGGTTTCATCTCAAAAGGGCTAATTTAAGGTAGCTTATGTAATATTGTGATTAATTTTGAATTGGGCAATGATTTAAAACAAAGAATAAGCCCTATAAAAATTATAAGAAAAATTGCATGATTAAATAGATTCGGAACCTATATTGCAAACCCAACTTTAGGAGGAAGAAGACTTATGAGTGAAATGTGATTTTAATTTATATTATATTTTAGAATTATTTTAAACAACTTGTAAGAATGGAGTAGATTATATGTGCTAAGAGATATTTGGGTATTCTCTTTTAGAAGTTTAATTTTAGTAAAATTTTTAGGGCTTGGTATTTCATTATGCAAGATTGTAGTACTATGTTTATAGTAGTAAATCCTTGTTTGATCCAATATAAAATGCTTCTTCAATCCAATTTCTAAAGGCATTATTTACACATATAGAATTAGGGTAGGCTAGAGGTGATTAAAAGTGAAAATATGTATTTTTTTTATTCATTTTAGTTGATCAATTTGTGGTACAATTTTGCATATTGAAGGCTTAGGTATTAATAAAATGAAAAACATAGCAAGCACCTGAATAAACTATTAAGCCATTAACAAGTTACCTTGCCCACTTGGTGTAGTATATGTATGGTTATTTTGTTGTTTGTTATTATTGCATTTCATTATAATGGTGAAGAACAAAATGCTTATATTATGAAAATATTTTTCAAATATGTTCTAATGTTTTTTGAGCTTCATTTCTTCTTTATTATATATATATATATATTGTACTTATTAGTTATATAAACAAAATTATTAGTTTTAAAGATGTTTATGGGAGTTTAATGTCTCCTAATTTATTTTTGTATTATCAAATTTTGGATATTGTCTGTGAGAACACAACTTTGTAACAATTTTACCTAAAGTTATTATCATATGTAATTTCCTATTATTTGTGAAAGTATGTTTTAGCCACGTAAGGTATTGTGAGAATTAAATTATTAATGATATGTGTGTTTTGGACAAAAAAATTATAGATTTTTAACGTTTTATGTTATAAATTTGATTTGAGGTGAATTTGCATGGTAATTTTGTGATGAAATCAAATTAAGCTACATGGAAGTTGTTAATATTGGGTAATAATAAACAATAATATAAATTGATGGAAAACTTCACATTTAATTATTGTATAGAGTGGAGGACCATATGACATTTAATTCTAAAAATGAGGTGAAAATCACCATGTATCATTTAAATTGTACATTAATTAATGATAAAAATATAATTAAATAATTTCATATTTTGTATGATTATGTACTCAGCTACTGTGAGAGCAATCATGACAACAATATGATTTTGTATATATTTCTTAAATTTTAAATATTCTATTGTTGTCAAATTTAAAAATATAATACTATAATTAGATTTCATGATATATTTTTATGTGACCACGAGACCATCTTTTATGAAATTAGTAATGACAAAAATTAACTTATATTCCTAAAATTTAAATGTCCTATTAATGTTAAATTTAGGAGTATATTATTATTTAATATGGACTTGTTTGTATGTTGGAAAATTGCATATTTTATGAAAAAATAATTACCATGAATAATGTGATCACATATGAAATAAATGCTTTTTGTGGAATATTTTGTCATTATGGTATATATGCAATTATAATATGTTATTATTATTTAAGATTAATTGTGAGGACTAGAAAAAAAATTCTAATACTATATTAATATTAAAAATTTAGTGCTATTCCTATACAAATATTATCAATTGTATTATTATTTTAACTTAGCAATCTAATTTAATAAAAAATTATTTATTTTTTTGTCAGAAATCAATTATATTTGAGAAAATTAAATTAATGAGTTAAAAAATAATATACTTAACAACATTTATATTAAAGTAATATTAAATTTTTAGTGTTAACATAGTATTGGAAGTGCTTTCGAGAACTAAAAGTCTTTAATATTTTATTTTTAGGCAATCATAAATTGTTTATAATTACTTATTTCATATAATTATGTGTCTACCTATCATGGAATTATTTGTAAAGAAAATTTGTGAATAATAGCTATTATTCCTAAAAAATGGTTTAGAAGGTTAACATGTGACATTGAATTTTAAAATTGATTTTTTTTATTAAGGTTCATAAAAATAGAAATTAATTACTTTATATATACTTTTGTTTTGGTACAATTTGAGTTCATATATTAATTTATGTTTGAATTTTGTGCTTATTGGATATTTTGTAAAACTTAACCAATATTTTAATGAATATTATAATGATATGATATTTATAGTTTGATTAGTTATGCATCAACTTATCATGTAGCCAATTATGATAAATTATAGTAATAAGATCCTTAAAATAAGAAAAAAATTAAAACCTTTGAAAATGATATCTTTCTTGTGAAATATGTTTCTTTTGAACAAAAAAATTATTTTGTGTTTTCTTTTTCTATATTTTTTAAAAAAGGCGGAGACTAATAGAATTGTTATGTCCTTATTATGAGATAAAATTAAAAGTTTAATCTACTCCATGTACTTTTGATATTAATGATATATTGTATACTCAAGTATTATATATATATATATATATATATATATATACACACACACACATGTATGTATACATGTATATATGTGCCTATATATATACTTGAGTTGTTTGTTATAAGTGATGGCCAAGTTCTTAATTAAAAGCAGAAAGTTTAATCTATTAAAATTAATAAAAAATTTTTATAGATATATGGTTACGATAATAAAGGTTCTATTTTATGATTAATATTGGATAAATATTTATAGTGTACCTTAATTGGAATAGATAAATTGGATATTTTCTATAGGGTGACAATTTGAAATAACAATGGTAATATTTGCTTTTTTGTGAAGCAATAATTGTAAGTAAATCTCATGTGATATTTAAAAGACTATGACCACATATCTATGTTGTGGTATTATTATTGTCTATTCCTCTCAATTATAATTATAAAGAAAAGTAATAAATTTTATACTTATGGTGATTGATAATTATATATTCTATTACTTTTACCATTTAATAACCTCAAATGAGATAATAAAGCCTTATGATATATTCTATTTATGGAAGTATTAAAATGTATTATGTGTATGGCTACAAATTAAGTATAGCCATAACATATGTACTTCATATACATATATGAATTTTAGGTATGTATATGTAAACTATTACCTAGTAAATAGTTTCGAGCCTTATAATGTATCATATTAGTAAGAGTATATATACATGATACTTGTTATGCGCGAATATGATCTATTTTATATGCCAATGTTGCTGTATTTGTTAAAAACATATGCTATAGTTTGACATATAAAGACATTTAGACTTTATCTTATTTGTTATGTTTAGATTATTGAATCTTATTTGACATTATAGACAAATGCTTGGACCATGAAGTTAAGATATATATATATATATATATATATATATATATATATATATATATATATATATATATATATATATATATATATATATAACTTGATTACTCCATATTCACTTTCTATTTGGGTCAATAAAGTGTAAGTCTTAATATGAGTAACATTAGTATCTCTAATGAATAGAATGATTCCTATATTAAGGTTTACTATCTCATTGTAAACTTGTGATTGTAATAGTGTCATGCTTATTATTTAGCATTCCTTATTATTGTAATCTAATTTCCTATTTTTTTAATTATACTATTTAAGTAGGATGCTATTAAAATTATTTCGTAGACTAGTATAATTAGTGATAATTTATGACTTGAATTAGAGAATGTACAAATAATTAGAGCATTTGTTAGGTCTAAGCTGATAATCATATTATGATTAGGCCCTATTAGAACAATTAGACTTGTGTGGATATTTTATATTATAAGCTTTTAATTCTAAATCTTTTATGATAGGTAAGTTAACTTAGTTCAATCCACTAAGGAGAGGTCCCAAGACTAATTGTATATATACTTGTGATTTCCTCATTAAAATAGAAGGTTTGTAATATACATTGGAAATGATAGTTGGATAATTCCTTTCTAACCCTTTATAGTCCTCTTTTCTTTATCTTTTATATTCAAAAAGTTAAATGCATTTGAGATGCATAGATAATTTATGAAATACATCAAATTCATTATTAGGACTTTAAGTTAACAATTGAGTATGATTTTATCATGACCAATCTTGATCATGATTGGCATCGAGTCATTAATTAGTTTTTAACAGCTTGACTAATTGACTATGTAAAATGTCATCTAACAAAATACCTTTATTTCTATAAAGTCCAAAATATGACAAAAAACTTTAGGATAAAGAATAAACAAATAGAGTTTTCTCTATTTAAAAATATTTTGATAAGTTTACTTGCCCTAAAAAATAAACTTATGACTCAATTGGTGAATACTAATAGAATTGAAGAAGTTAACAGATCACATTACACATATTACAATCATCCAAACATAATTACAATAAATTGTGTCCCAAATATAAAATCTTCTTGCCTAATGCCTTGGCCTTCCACAAGAGCATCCAGACTTAGTAACTCAAGTTGATCCTTTAAACATTAAAGATAAACAAAAGAATGAGTTTGGTAAACTCAATAAGCATATATCCATCCAATAAAGAAAATACTATCAAGATACTAATTATTGTATATAATTAACAAAGATTAAACTAATTAATATATAGGCATTCTATTGGATTCCATACTTGGCTTCTTTAATTAACAATTATTTTTATTATCATTTTTTTATTTGTATTTACTTTCAAATCTTTATAAACAAAGAATAGAGTAATGGCTCTCAAAAGTATTTCCATAGTTAAAATTTTAGCATCTTATACATTCAAGTAAGAGAAATACAACAAATATTTAAAATAGATTAAAAATCCTGGCAATGCTTCACATATGAAGCCTTAGCTAATTAAGTGTTTATATCATACTATGCTTCCAAACTAGTGTCATTTTCAAATTAATGTTTTAAAGTAAATCACACACATACAACAATTTAAGATGTAAATAAAAGTAAGAATGACAATTAAATATCCTTGTGTACCCCTTCATAAAATCCATCTTTATCCTAATCCTTTTATAAATGATTTTTCGTATCCATTACTAATCACATAATCTGAATCACCCTACCTCAATATATCAATCATGCCTAATGGCAATTTCCATATCTCATCACAATTCACAAAATATCTTATTAGCACAATTTCAATTAGTTACAACAATAACTTTAATATAAGCACAACAATAATATCAAACAACAACTCTATGCTCTCATGCGTAGCCATAACCATTCATCCAATATCAAACACAAAATTATATAACCATTATAGTAAGATGTCATAATTTAATAATAATAGCAATGTTATACCTTCATTGCATAACCTTTGAGAAGGAATTTAAAAATAATTTACAAAAAAGTCATTTAATGCACAAGAAACACCATTAAGCATTACAATACTTTGACTAATATTAGATAATCATAATTATAGATTTTAATGTTCAAACATATTAAAAGATATGGCTACATCCATAAAATTAATTAGTAGTGTAAATATGTGACTTATGTCTAAAATAAAAAGGAAATATGAAAATTAAAGAAACTAGTATTTCTGGATGGATATACACTCACCTTGTAATGTTATTTCACCCCAAGAATTCCAAAATGCCTTGACTTTGTTTCCTTTTCCATTTACTTGACAATTTAAGAGTGTAAAATTTTAAGTATGATAACACTAACTATTTTTATTCTAAGAACATCTAGAATCCTACCATGTTATTCTAGTAGTTTAGATTATTAATTTCTTGTTTTTTCCAACACTAATCCCAAAAATCAGAAATATGTTAAAATATAAAAATTATTAGATCAAGCCTAAACAAGCAATAATATTAAAAGGTTATGCTTTGATAGGGTTTACCTTCACTTTGAGAAGCTACTCCAAGCTCTGCTAGTAGTGAAGTAATGACAAATGCCAAAAAAATGGGAAGAAATAGAATGCTTTGCTCGCTCATAGAAGGCCACGATCCATGACTCTCTTTCCTCTAACAAGCAGCTTATGGCTGGAAGAAAAAAAGGGCATAATCGTTACAACAACAATAGTCCATGCCCATGGCGAACTACTAGAGCTAAGAAAGATTTTGAAGATTGAGAGAGAGAGAGAGAGGGAGAGAGAGAGAGAGAGAAAAGGATAGTGTATAAAGAGAGAGAGAGAGAGAGAGAGAGCAATAGGAACAAAAAAAAGGGAAAAAGGATCAGAAAAGATAAAGATATGGGTTTCTATTGCATACTTCGGTTGTACTGAGAGCTCCTTTTTGTTTAAATCCTAGCTTGTGCTTTTGAATAAAATTAAAAGATGGGTTAAAGAAATGATATAATATGAAAGGTGTTTGAAAGTCCTAAAAGTAGAGCATAATCCCACCCAATGATCTTTCCTACAATCCTATTTTTACAACTAACCTTTGTTCCTACTAATAGGGATGCTTAACGGGCCAGTCCGCACGGCCCGCAGGTTAGCCCACACAGGCCGGGCCCATTTAGGCTTGGTTCGCTAAGGCCTGTATTTTATGCGGACCTATTTTAACTAACCCGGTCCCTACAAAAACCCGCAAAGCACGCGGACTTTGCCTTATAAATAGCTTTGGCCCGCGGGTTTGCCTGTTTAACCTATGGATTGGCTTGCACAGGTCGAGCCCGTTTAGGCCTGTATTTTTTACAAGCCTATTTTTAACTAGTCCGGTTTGCAAAAAGCCCGCGGATCAGTCCGCTAGGCTCACAAACTAAAGGCCTGTTAAACACCCCTACCTACTAGCTCTAATCTCATTAATCTAAGGCCATTTAACATAAATCTTCACTACATCTAATTCCCCAATAATCCCTGTAATAACAAAATTTAGGGACTTAAAAGTAAATGTTTCAAAACTTTATAAATTTTAAGAAAGTCATTTATTAATATGTGCAAATGCATGTATTTTTTTTTATAAATCAATACACTCATAATCGTTTAATATTCTCAATTTTTGTAAAAAAATATATCATAAAAATCATTTAAATTGATCTTAAAACAAAATGTTAACTAAGTAAATATACTTTCGACATTACTAAGAAAAATATTAAGTTCTTGAATTTTATGGAAAGGCAAAATGATAATATTTAAACAATCATATCAAGCTCTTGAATTTTATTATAAAGTATAATAATCATATATACAAATAGTTAATTCAATTATTCAGAATTTAATTAAGTAAAAAAATTTGAATAATATAATTTCTTTAAAATAATACTTCAAAAACTAAAATTGGAAGAATTTAAATAACGTAACACATAATTTAAACTATTAAGGAGTCGTTTGATTCATGTGGAGAATAAGTTTCTGCGGAAAGTTAAATTTTCTAGGAAATTATTTCCTATGTAAATGTCCCAAGAAGTTTTCAATGTTATTTATTTGACATGAAGGAAGTTACATTTTTCAGGAAATAGAAGTTATCTAAGGGAGGATTAGGTAAATGATTTCCCATGTTCTGTGGGAAATACAATTTCCTGAGAAATGATTTCTCATATTTTGTAAGTAACCAAACAATTCATAATTTTCTATTTCCGAAAAAATATAATTTCTCATATTTTTGCTACGTATTAAACGATCCCTAATTTAAGTATTATAAATTTGTATCTTCATATATTACCTAAGATGGAATGTATACAGTTCAACCTTGAAAATTTCAATTCATAGAACGCAGGATTGAATATGGTTCAAAATTGCTGCCCCAGTTTTGATAACGCGCGTAGCACTATTAATTAATCTGCCGTCCTTATGCTGAAAGCAATGCATGGTCCGGTTCACCTCTTTCTCAGCCCCATCATGCTGTTAACGTGTCACAGTTTGGATTTGGAATTTGAATGCAAGGTATATTTTGGAAGGTAAAATAAATAATTATAATTATTAATGAAAAATTATAAGAGAGAATAATTATAAATTAAAAATTTATAATTTATTATTCATCAAATTTTCAATCTTTAATTTTATTATTAATGAATATAATTATTTATTTTATTTTGTAAAATATATCGCACGGGAAATTTTTGGATTTGGATACGTCGCGCACGCAATATGCAGATTACAAAACAAGCAGTAACAGCTCACAGGTCCAAAGCCGCCACTGAATGCGGTGTGCTTGTTCGTCCGTTCATAGTCTGCTGCCTCGGGCTCGAGACCTGTTCCGTTTCATATTTGAATAACTCTTCAGCATTAAGAAAATGCTTAAAATACAATAAGATATTAGTATTAAGACAAATTTAATAATTTTATCTTTAAAATTATAGAATAAAAATAATTTTTAAAATACATAAAATTATGATTTTATTTTTAAATAATAATTTACATATATAATTTTATTTTTTAATCATATTATTTAAAAATAAAACTATATATATATATATGATATTATACATGTAAATTATTATTTAAAAATAAGTTTATAATTTTATGTAATTTAAAAATTATTTTATAAGTGTTCTATAATTTTAAAGATGAAAAAATTCCATCCAATATTAAATACGGTCACCCAGACAGGGCCCCAGCTGTACATCAGAAACGGGTTCAGGCATGTCCAGTTGCAAAACAGTAACCTTTGGCAACCAGCCTCCGTCTGAAATTGATGTGAATGCACCTGGCGTTGAGGCCACCACGCTGCGTTAATTTTGTGAGAAAAGATTTTTTAGAAAAATTTTATTTGTTTATTATAAATATAAAAAATTCCTATGATAAAAAGGAAAATGAATTTTTGTTTATTTATATTTAATATTAAATAAATAAAATATTTTTTATTAATTTATAATTAAAAATATAAATAAATAAAATTATTTTTAAAAAAAATATTTTTATCGAGCAAGTTTAAGTTTTCATCTTTTACTCTGTGAGGATAGATTTAAATCTTCAAATATCTAAGATAGAAAACCGAAGTTGAATTTAAATACTCTCCAAGTAATCTTTTTTAGAAAAAATAAATAAATACTAAAGATATTTAAATAAATAAAAGCAAGAGTTAAGATACACAAATAAAAGTTTTTTTTTTCCTGGTAAATTAGTTATTAGTTTCAATAATGAACAATTATCATGTTTCGGACAATCATAAATAATAACCACCATGTAATATATAACTCATACGAATCCAAATATGTGTTAATATATTTTGGAAATTATACATTATTAATATAATGATATATTAGTGTAATATTAAATTTATTTTTTATTTTAAATTTAGATTTCACATAATATATAAATATATATTAATAATTGAATTTAATGATATATTAATATACTAATTATTAGCAGTCTAACATAGATTTTCCTTTTTGGAAAATGTCAGAATCTCATTCCATGCCCGAGATCTTTCATGATGTTTATTTTGTTTACGTTAGGCTGTTATTAGAGGTGCAAACATTGGGATGCAACTACAAGGCCCATGGTTTTGTACCCACTGAATTTAAAGCAAGTGGGTCATGTAACAACATATACAGTCGCCCAACAATGCAATATTTTGTTTTATAAAATTAAAATTTTTATATCTGATATTATAAATTACTGATAAAATTTTTTAAATTAGATAAAAATATAATTTTATTCATGAATAATAATTTTCATATATAATTTCATCTCTTAATCATATTATTTAAAAATAAAATTATTTATAAAAATGAAATTATTAATTTTATGTAATTTAAAAAGATACATTACTTGCACCTTACAATAAAATTATTAATTTCATCTCCTTTTTATTTTTCGTCATACCCAATTGCTAAACTAATGTACTGGATTCGGAAAAATTTTTCGGGTCCATCATAACAATAAATATTTTGTAATATTTTTGCGCTTTAGTTGAGTGACTTTAACATGTAAGAATTAATCTTTATTAGACTTATTAAGACAAAAAAATTCAACAAATATTATTGAGAGAAATTTTATAGTACATCATTAATAAAGTAATACATTGATAGATTATCAAATCTGATTATTGATACGTCATATATAAAATTTAACTTTAAAACAAATAAAATTAATATATAATTAGATATAATAATATACTAATACGCTATTATATGAGTAATGTATCAAAATCTCTATTATTAAAATTCTTAATAAATTCAATCATGGACTCTTGTAGCAATCTCCACGTTTGGACCACATTGCAATATTCAATCCACAAAATGGAGGGCGCATTGGTTGCATTGAAAAATATTTTTCATATGAAAGTATTATTCATACTACATGAGGAAATGCAAATAAAATGTCATTTACATAATGATAAGTCAATTATATTTGTAATTAAAAAAAATAATACTCTAAAGCCGTAAGATTGAAAGAAAGGAAAGAAAATTTGCTTTTTTTTTAATTTTTATATTTAATATTAAATAAAGAAAATACTTCTTTCACATCTTAACATTAAGGTATTTTTATTCAAATAAATGGAGGCTAAATGTTCAATTATTTCTTAAGAGAAAATTTGAGCAGCCAAGCCAACGCATCATTCCATAATCTCATTTTTCTGCTACTGAATTATTTCAGACTAAATTTTTACAGTGTACAACAGTGGATCTCTTTTACTTTTTTTTCTGCTACTGAATTTCCTAAAGCAGCAAGGATACTCAACATTGCAACCGAGTTGGGGGGTAACGTGTAGAGATTTCATTCGTCGAAATATCCTTAAGGCCCTATCCTTGTCTCCACTGTGAGTGTAACAAGAGATAATTGAATTCCATGATGCTGCATTTCGTTTAATTTTTCCATCTCTCTTAATCTTTAGAAATATATCCAATGCTTGATCCTCATCACCATTCTGTATTTGTCCCGTAATCATAGCATTCCATGTGATGACATGAGGTGATACATTAGATTCCTGCATTTCCATAAATAACTCATGGGCTTTCCCATAATAGCTTGCTTGGCAATATCCTCCAATGATTGAATTCCAAGTATGTACATCTCTCTCTAACATGGTATCAAAACCCCACTGAGTACCTTCCAAATTCACACACTTGGCGTACATGTCAATCAGTGAGTTCCCAACTGCCACATCATCAGCCCAACTCTTAACAGCAATAGAATGGATTTCCAATCCCATGTTTAGTAATTTCAAATATGCACATGCTAAGACAACACTTAAAAATTGTGATACTTAAAAATTTAATTCCTGCCAACAACATCTTATTTAACAAATCAAAGGATTGATTTATCCTGCTATTCTGGGTAAGCCCCGAATTCATAGTTGTCCGAGTGTACGTGGCAATCAGTACATTCCAAATTACCAAGCCAGGCTCAATTTTCTCTTTCATGCATATGATCAAAAAGTTCACGAGCTCGTTCAATCTCACCCATCTGGCAATACCCAGTAATTAGAGAATTCCAGGCCACTCCGCCCCTCTCATCCATACTGCAAAAAAATCCTGACGCCAATTCTGACGTAAATGGAACGGAGTGACTCACGTGCTTTTCACGTGGGCTGTCCCCATTTGTTTTAACTTGATTTCTGACGTTTTTACACTTTTAGAAAGTTTTGGGGAGTTATATGAAAGGCTTAAAAGATTAGGGGTTATTTGAGACAAAGCTATATTTTAAGGAGTTAATCTATATTTTGCTCTTTGTTTTAGAAGATTTTCAACTAAAATTCACCAATTAATGCACGGCAAGAATTTCCAATAATCAATAAATCAAATAATTAATTTTATTTAATTTACTTTTCAATTTCATTAACAGAATACTTCCAGCCCGTACAAGACCCCGGCGTGTTTTTCCGGCCCATCAATTACAAAATAAACATCCCTTATTTTCTGGAATGCCTGCCATGTCAGCAAGCTGTCTGACCCGGCTTGGTGGCACTTCCCGACCGTCCGGTCCACATTCAGTGTCCTGGCTACCCGGTCCAACCCACCGTAAAGGCTCTTACAGAACCGCATCATGTGCTTAATGTCATAAACGTTATTTCCGAAAAACACCCTCAACATCCTCAGGAATTCCTCCAAACCGTTCGGCAAGCTCCGGCGGGTCAGGATCTTAACCAAATACCCGAAATCATATGCGCTGTGAAACGTTACCCAACTCACTGACTCATTGCAGACAAGTCCCGAGGACATCATCAACTCGGCGAACCGGGCAGAGTCAACCCCTTTCTCTACGTTTCTCTCAAAGTCAATCCCTTGTCGCCGGAGCAACTCGATCGAGTCCGGCGCGTAGGCATCCCGCTGCACGTCGAAGTCTCTGAAATTAAATTCCCAAATGAAGCGGTTGCCCGATCCGAGGTCTGGAAGGTTTCCCTCGGCGTCGGAGAGGGTGAGGCCGACTTGGATGAGGTTCAACGCGTCCACGTTGGACTTCAAGAGGCGGTAGTGGTCGGAGGGGCGGATCTGGCGGAGGTGGTAGGGCACGGTGGGATCCACGCGAGGCCGGTAAATGACGCCGGGAAACTCGGTATCCATGGAGATGATGGGGTAGCGATCGATCACATCACGGATCAGCTCGAATTCGGATTCCAGATTTGAAGCCCAAACTTCCCTGATCACGACGGGTTTGGGTTCTTCCGAATTCTGGTCTTCACTAAACATGGTCAAGCAGTTGAAACTTAATTACAGTTTGCTCTTCTTGATCTGTGGATGCACACACGAAGACCCTTCTGAATCTGAGCAGTTCTGGTTTGGATAGGAGTGCGTATGGGGTAGAAAGAGGGAGTTTTTATATGAAGAGAGAGAGATGGAGCGCGGAGGTTAAGGAGATGTTGCTTGGAAAGAGGGGGATGAAGGGGACGTGGTGATGATGATGAAAGTGAGAATAATTATATTGAGGAGAGAGAGAGAGGGAGAAAGGTGCGTGAAGCGGTGGGTAAGGATAGTGTAAAGCGAATGGGGGCATGAATTTCCAAGTTCAACGCGTTATGGAAGTTTGACTGCCACGACTGATGGCTGCTCAGCTGAGTCAATTACAGACTTGGTCAGATGGTCTATCTTGGGTTCCTCAGGATTTATTTTATTATTATAAAAGAAATATCATTTAAAATTGCATTAAATTTAAAAGCATCCACTTACCACTTGTCCTTAAATTGGTACAACATTAATACTAAGGTGTTCTTTAGTCAATACAGTTATACCACTGGCCAAAAAAAAAAAAAAATACAGTTATACCAAGAAATAACCACAAGTGGAAAGTTGAATTTTGTAGAAAGTAAGGGTTTGGTTGATTACCATTTTTAAAAATAATTTTTTTTCAAAATTTATATATATATTTAAAATTATTTAATTAATATTAAAAAATTGATACTTCTCCAAAAATTAGCTTTTTATATTTTGTTTGATTTAATTCTAATTTTTTTAAAAATATTATTAAAATATCAAATATATCATTTATAATTATAATAAATATAAAATAAAAAACATCAATAAATTTTAATTATATCCAATTATTTCTTTAATATTATATTTTTAATCTCTTTTTATTGTAATTTTTAAAATTAATAATTTATTATTTTTAATTTATTTTAGAAAATAAAATAAATTTATATAAAAAATTAAAATGTTATATATGTATATATCTTAAATTATTTTAATATAACTAAAAAATATGGAATAAATGACAATTATTAATTAAATAATTAATTCTATCAAATTTATATAAAATAAATATGAAATGAACATATATTTATTTTTATAATTGAATATCAAAATAATAAATAATAAATGTAAAAATATGAAATAATAAATAATATAATATAATAGATATATTTAATAAATATAATTATATTTATATTATAATAATATATGTATATATCTTAAATTATTTTAATATAATTAAAAAATATGGTATCAATGAAGAATATTAATTAAATAATTAATTCTATCAAATTAATATAAAATAAATATGAAATGCATATATTTTTATTTTTATAATTAAATATAAAAATAATAAATAATAATTGTAATAATATGAAATAATAAATAATATAACAAAATAGATATATTTAATAAATATAATTATATTTCTATTATAACAATATTTATTATTTTATTTTCAATTTATATGTGTGATATAATATCCAATATTTATTTTTATAATTTTATATATTGCTATTCTACTTATTATATAATTGAAAAATAAATACATTTTATATAATTAATAGTTATATTAATTAAGTATATTTATTTTTTATTATTAATAAATTATATTTATTATAATTTTTATGATAAATGATTAAAGTGATTATTACTTAAATTAAATGGAAATAATTTTATATTTCTATTTATAAAAAATATAGGATATTCTTTTTTGGAGAGGTGGGTAAATAATTTCTCATTATTTGTGGGAAGTTTTACTTCTTCCATTTTAATGGTTAGTGATTAACTAAAGAAGAGATGGGTAAATAATTTTTCATTATTTGTGGAAAGTTCCGCTTCCTCCATTTTAATGGTTAGTGATTAATTAAATAGTTCAAAAATTTCTTACTTTCCAAGAAATTATATTTTCCATATTATTTCTACAAATTAAATGACCTTTAAAGATTTTAGATTTAAATGAGACTTTAGTTTTTAAAAATATAAATTATGTAAATTTAATCCCTTTAATTAAAAGAAATTATTTGATATTTTTAATATTTAATTGATATTCTTTAATTCAATTTTCATTAACTTTTTGATTTTATGGGATCATTTTTACTCAATGTTCTCTCCATGTTAACCTAATATAACTTTTATATGATTATAAAAGGAAATCTCCATTTAAAAGTTAAAATCTTTTAACGAAATTAAAAGATTATATATTAAAGTTTGAATCTTTTTAAGGTTTTGTTGTATAATAAATTTTAAAAATATGATTATTTGAAAAATAAGGTAATTAGTGCTTGAAGATCCAAGAGAGTTGAAAAAAAATCAAAACTTGTTTAAATTGAGAATTTAAGCTTATATGAAAATTTTAAAAATTAAGAATTAAAAAAAATTATAAGCTAACTTAGCTTCTGCTTGCCACTAATTAGCTTGTGTAGATTACAAATTAAACTAAATTAAACTCATATTTAAATGGACATTATTCTAAAGGTTCGAGCTTCTAAAAGTTGACAAATAAACAAATTAGCTCACAGTTTACTTGCAAGGATCAAATCAAAAATTTGTCTTATGTTGTACCAAATAAAATATATCTTGTAATTTAGAAGAGATAGATTCGAGGTAGTTAAATATACGAAATGTAACTTACATTTTATGAAAGCTAGGCTTAATACATACATATATATATATTTTAAGGACAGAAACATGTATTAGTTAAAAGTAGAAACAATATAACGTAAGGATTTACTTATAGCATCCTTAATCAAATATCCTATAAATCTAATAATGAGAAAATTCAAAATGATTAAGTTATTACAAAAAGTTTTAGCATTTTTAACTACATTATCAATAGTAAAGTTTGCTTCCCAATAAATATATTGCATAGGAGGTGATCCTAAAACATGTAATAGCTCTCTACAATCTTTAATTAAGTTGCCAGCATATATAGGATATAAAAGATTGTCGCTTGAAATAGCTCAAGTAACTAAAAGAGCATCTAGTTTCACCAAAACTAAGAGTAAACCTTTATTATAAGTTAACATTAAACCATCTTTTAAACCATACAATTCAATCACATAACTGGAGCTTACTCATGGTCTTTTATTATAGCTTATCACCCACTCTTCTTTATTGTTTCTAATAATTGCAAAGTAGAAAGCAAGCTTAAGATTTCCTTTAATAACACCATTTGTATTCAATTTAAACTAACCCATAAGAGAAAATTTTCATTTAATCTCCCTAACTAGTTATGGTGAAGGTATCTTACTTGATTCCTTAATAGCCTAAAATTCCCTAATTGTTATTAAAGTAATTTTTCTCAAATCAAAATTTCCTTGATTTTCCTGGAATATCAGTTAATTTCTATTTAACCACAAATTCTATAAACCAAAAGCAAAAATAATTGCCTATGGAATATTTAGATTATAACACATTATAGAAGATGTAAAATTCCACTTTAGTTAATCAACAAAATCAAAATTAAAGGAATTTTGACAATAGTAAGAACCTAAAGATTATCTTATAGATTTCAGTTTATTGAACATTCATGGAGAATATGCCAATGGAGTCAATCCCAAAGTGATAGGTTATGCAAAATGGTGGAACATCCATTCTTCTACATATTTATTTAAAGGTTTCTGATATGATTTTTATTTAAAATTGTTAACCAGATAAAAAATTAAATCTTAAAAAGAATGAAAACCTACCAAATCCACATAAAATTCATTCCAACATAAGGAACCTGATTAGATTTCAAGTAGAAATAAATATTTTTAATAGTACACTACCCAGATTTAAGTAAACCCTAAATTAATTTATCATTCTTACCAATGAGATTGAAAGGATTGCCTAAAATGGAATTAACTATATTATCGGAAAAGAATACAAAAATATTAGTTCAATTCTAAGACCTATTATTAACCACATCTTTAAATTTAAGACTAAATTCATTTAAATTCAAATGACCCTATATATAAGTCTCCAAAATCCTTGTGTTATCCTAATTATTTAACCAAAAGCTATTTTATCTATATTTCTCACAACCCACTTCATCCTTCTTTTTATAATATATGTGGTACACTTTAAGGTTTTTCAATTATGAGAACAACTTTTCTTAATTTTAACTAGACCATTAATAGTAGTGGAAATATACTTTTGCTTAAACACCTAAACTTATAAAACTTGACTATTACGAATAAAATCCCAAGAAAACTTACCAAGTATGGCCATATTAACAAAAAAAAAAAATTCTAATTCGAAGCCCATCCCCATTTTTTGGTAATGTAACTAAATCCTATTTAACTAGTGACATCTTAACACCATTTTAATTACCACCTGGTAGAAAATTCATAATAACTTAATCCATTTTATGATTAATATCATTAGGAATTTTTGTACATGATATGTGATACAAAGGAATAGTAAATAAGATAGATTTAATTAACATTACTCTTCTAGTTAATGATAGGTGTTTAGATTGCCACTATTGAATACATTATCTCAATTTCTCCTCTAAATGAAAGAAGTCAGTTATTTTGTAATTGCATTTAATGTTTATGCCAAATATGTTCCAAGATTATTTCTATAAGTAACACCAAAATCATAAATAATTACATCTCTCAATTGATGATCAATACTTTTTGGAAAGTAATTTTTTTACTTTTAAAAATTAACTTTTAGCTTAAACTTGACAACAAAATCACCTAGAACTTGTTTAATAGTTCTAAAAAATTTTTAATTAGCCTTAACAAATAAAACAAAATCATTAGCATAAAAAAAGAGAAAATAGCAACCTAAATTTTCTGGATTTAATAAAATCCCATTTTTTATCATTACATTTTTCATTTATCATTATAAGTAAATATTCAAGATACCAAGTAAATAAGTAAAAAGACAAAGGATCTCTCTGCCTAAGGCCTTTAGAAGGGAAAATAGTGTTTAACTTACTCTTATTAAACAAAATTTGATAAGACACCTTAGAAACCATATTCATGATTAACATGACCTAAGAAGAGGAAATTCAAAAAAATAAAAAAATTGCTAATAAATTCCCATTCTAATGAGTTATAGGATTTTTTAAAATCAAATTTAATGATCATATGTCTTATTTTGCTTTAGATTTATCAATTATATGCATAATTTCCCTAATAATTACAATATTATCGATAGGTTTTTCTCTTCTAGACAAAAGCAACCTAAAAGAAGGAGACAATTTTTCAAAGAATTATTTTCAATCTAGAAATTGTCATTTTGGAAATTATCATAAGGACAATGTTATATAAACTTATTGATCTATAAGCATTAATAGTCTTATGTAGTGATGCCTTAGGAATAAAACACATCAATGTCTTATTCAACCATCCTAGTATCTTCTTGGTGCTAAAAGATTGAATAACATAAAAATAAAAGAGCATACCTTACTCTAAGATTTCTATAAAAAAAAAATCCAGATTGTAATCCATTAGGCTTAGGACCCTTCGTGGATTTTTGAAATTTCAAAGCACTCAAAATATCCTATGAGGTAAGACATTTATCAAGATTAGCCTTATCTTTTACATTTAAAACTACTTTCCAAAGAGTAGGTCTAAGGTTATTAAAAAAAAGCAAATGCTAATAATAATTTTTGAAGTTATTGTTAAGCATTAAATACATATCTCCAACTAATTATATTAAATGTTTTATTTTTTATTTTTAGTAATATAATAAATAATAATACATCAAATATTTTATTAAAATAGAAACAAAATATTAAATGTGATTCAATTATTAAACTATCATTTATTATGTTTCTAAAAATAGAAATAAAATGTTGAATTTGGTTAATTGGGAGAATATATTTAATGTTTAGCAATAGTTTCAAGAATTATTGTTAAGTATTTTCCTTCAAAAAGATACAATCCTTAGCAGTACTATATCTTTCTCTAAATGAGGATAGAATGTGATGTTTAATTTCATTTACTTCTTCCAAACACTCTTTTATTTCTTTTTTTAATCTAATAATTTGATTCTTTCTTCTCCTAATGATGGTGGCTAAGTAATATGTATGAGTATTTTTATCCCCATATCTTATCCAATCCATTCTAAATTTAAGAGCTTAAATTTCCTCTTCTTGATTAAGGAATTGCAAGTATTCTTGTTGAAAGTTCTTTCTGATTTGAGCAATGATTTAGAAAGTAAACTTTTCAAAGCATTTTGAACCCTTTAATTCTCACTAAAACTCTTTTTTACTTTTGGAAAACATTTCCAAAAACACATGTTCCCACAAGAGACTTTTTTTTATAAAATTATTAATTGCACATTGCAAGGAGATTGAACCAACTCAAGACACTCTAACTAAGGTATATATATTAAAATAAGAAAGACAACAAGTTTCAAAATGAAAAGGTTTATTCAAAGTATAATAAGAATGATTATACAAAGACACCATAATAGATAAGTGATTTGATTGAATTTTAGGCAAACGATAAACTTTGACTTCAAAAAAAAGCAACCTCCAATTATGATTATTTAAGACTTTATTTTATTTTTCAAATATAAGATTATCTACAATTTTGAAATTAGTCAGGTATATGAAGGACAAGCAAAATCCAATTCTCCTTTTCTTGATTAAGGATTTGTGAGTATTCCTGTTGAATAAATCTTTCTAATTTGGCCAATGATCCAATACATTTATTCTTAGTGAATTGGATAGAGATCACTGTCTCATGCCTATGATAGCTTGCATTAATTCTAGATCAATTGGAAGGATCACTTCTTTGCATAACATAGCTATTATGTAATTTTTTTCATGGGCCATCTTTAGAAAGACATATTACAAATATATGTAGTATGTTTTGGTCGAAGTTTATATCTTTTTCTCTACATTTGGGATTTAATTATTGATATTTATATGTGAGTTTATTAATTTAATCATTTCTATCTTTAAAAAAATTAAAAATATGCAAAAATTTATGATATTTAGATTGGTGTACCAATTATGATAGTTAAAATAAATTTAGAAAGTATTATGTAATGTTTTAAAATTGATACTTAATAAAAGTTTAAGAAAGTAAAATATTGTTTTATTATTAATTACTTCTCATATTTTTCATAAGTCGTTCCAAAGAATTTTTTTCCTGTTTTCTTATTTTCTGTTTTAGATTATTAAGAATGTATTTATTATTTTTTAAAATTTACACTTATTATATCTAACAATCGTCAATCCTGTGACACATTGATTAACTTTTAACAAAGAATAGTAAAATTGCTATTCTTACGCTCTTATTAAGCATTTGCTTCAAAAGACCAATCAAAGCAAGGGTTTCGTTAATTTTTTTAATGGTGATAGATGTAGAATTTTTTTGTTTGAAATGCTACGTTTTAATAAGTAAAAGAAATAGTGAATCTTAAAATAAAAAATTATATCTTTATTTTTTTGAAAATAATATAAAAATGATAGAAAGAAAATGGGAGAATTAGTTTAGGTTGGTTTTTCCTTACTAGAAGATATACATCATTTACAGGGACATAATTATAAAATATTAAAATAATAAAAAATTATGTATTTATTTCATATTAAAATTAAAAAGTGTGGAGGAAAATAACATCTCTTATTTAAAAAAATAAATTATTTTTTCTACTACTATATCATTAAGTATTATGATTTTTTAATTAAAACATATAAGTGATATGTCACGTCTGTATAAATAAATGATATTTTCCAATAAAAAATATCTCTTAATAAAATGAATAGAGATTTATTTTTATTTAATTTACTCTTAATTCATTGCAAAGTATCAAGAATGAAATAAACGAAGACACTGAATTTTTTGAAAATCTTTCATTCCAGCATCATTAACAATTGCCTAAGAAAAAGATTGTAATTATCTGTCACCAAGATAATTTGGTCTTGTGCGAATTGTATATAGAATTATAGATAGAAATATCTGTGTGGTATCCATAAATATGAATTTATGCTTCTTTATCCATTATTTTGCCCCAACAAAGAAAGGGGAAAGCATAAAGTAATTAGATGCATTGGTTAGTGGAACTCCTGAAGGAAGGCAATAAGTTAGTGAATCTGATTCCAGTTTGAGTAATGAATAGTACAATCCAGCCCCTTCCTTCTTGATAAAAAAATGAAATGTTTAATAATTTTTTTTAAAAAAAATTGCTTATAATTCTTGGTCAGACGGCTCTGCTTTGAAACATGCTCATGGGATATTGAAATCCCTTGTTTTAATCATGTCGAAACACATGTCGGTTTTTTATCTTAAAGTTATTGTCTTTTGTTTTTTTAAGGGAAAGAAAAAGAGTAGGCACCGTTAACTCTGTATTGATTATCTTTTCTGGATAGTGGTATAAAAATATTAGTTTACAGCAACTGTTATTTAAAAAATGTGATCAACTGGTCATTATAATTCCGCGAAACATTGTCAATTTTAAATGATTTTTATTTTTTATTGATTACAAAACCACGTCCTTTGACCTTAAATTTATATTCCTCATCATTGTTGAAATTATACAACATCAACAAAATAGCATATGAATAATATACAATCATAATTTTCTTCCTATATAATATATATACCTATTATGTCATTCTTTTGTAGAAATAATTTTATCTTTAAATATAATAATACATCAAAATCATTTATATATAAATATTATTATTTAAAAGAATTATCATTATATAATTTAAAAATTATTTTATAAATATTATATAATTTTAAAAATAAAATTATTAATTTTATCGTAATAAAATAATCGAAGTCAATCGCTTAAATAGTAAAATTGTACTGGTCTTGTTTTAAATGTGGATTCATAATTTGGGCAAGGCTATCTATGAAAATGAGAGAAAAGACGGGGGCTCCCAAGTGGGTTAACCAGCCACGTGAAAGCTCTGCCTAAATTTTGAATTGGCCTTATTATAATGTTAGGTGGCCCATCATACTCGCATAAATCTAATCATGTTGATTAACGAGTCAGACGACGGAACCAAGTTGGAAGCTCAAGTGTTGCAACTTAGCACGTCCCGCTGACGTCAGCTACAGCCCTTCTAGGTCATTTTTCTATATTTCTTCTTTCTTTCTAATCACAAATTATTTGATATATATATATATATATATATATTCTAAATTTAAATCCATGATATGAAAAAATTGTTTAAAAATAAATGAATTATCATTGTATAACATTGAAAATGCCGATTCAATTGTTCTTTTTCTTCGATGCAAAATAGTAATATACAATTACTTGATGTATAGTATTCTAGATTTAAATCAATTAAATAAAGAAATTGTTTAAAAATAAATCAAATATCATTGTAACATTGAAAATGCCCACTTAATTGTTTATAATGTACAAAATTATATTTGAAAGTATGTATCTCCTCAATTATCAAGATATAAATTTAAAAGAAATTAAATATATAAATATTTTTATATTGAAATAATAAATTTGTATAAAACAAGTTGTAAATTTCAAAGTGAAAAATTGTGTTTCCATCTCCTAGAGCGGATGAACCAGTGAGCTAAGTTTTAATTAACTCGCAGTCAATTAGATTATAATTTATACAAAAAGCTTCGCACGTGCAATTTCTCATACTCTAAACGAGGTAGCCAGTATGTATAAACATAATCAGGTTGAAATTAATTACATTTTCAGACAAACATAATCAGTTTTTCTTTTTTTTTCCCTGTTACATAGTCAACAGAATTCAGGTTAGGTTTCTTAAAAAATATTAACTATGTGACTTTCAGGAGTCAAGATCGGATGAGGATATCATTTGTGATGCAATGAGCTCATGTTTTCTTAAACAAAATGCTATAAGAAGAAAGAATGAGTTTAAAATTGAATTTTATATTTTTCGTATTAATTAGATTAAGTTTTAAAAATTATTCCATCATCATATATCTAATAATAGCTATTTATTTCTATTTAAAATTTAATTTTGAATATCATTTTCAATGTGTATGATTTTGTTATTTAATCAAAAGTAGTATATACACATTGTAATTTATCAACATTTATTTTTAATCATTAAATGAAAAATATTAATTTATGAAAATTTATCCTTTTGGGACTATTAGAAAAAAAAAAATCTAATGAACCTCAAATACCTGAAAGATTTATGTGGTAGTCACTGGATTAAAAAAGTCCGTTAGGATGGAACATTATTCTATTGCCGAATTTAGTATGCTATATGTCCAATCATATCCATTTTAACGCTTAGGAGGCTACAATAATATAAAAATAGGATGATTAAGAGCATAGTCGTGTCATTAGCCACTCAAATCAAATATTAATGAAAGTCAAATTGAATAAAACCAAGTTGGAAGCTCAAGTACTGCAACCTTGCATGCCCGGGTTCGGCGCTACTCCTCTTTTGGATATTAAAGGGAGATATTTGAATAGTTATTACTATGATGCTTCGTTGTATTAGTGCAATGGTACACCCTAGTCTATATTATTAAATTTCATTTATCTGTCACAATATTACACAAAATGAATGAAATTTAATTATAAAATTTAATGATACATCTATGCAATCAGTATGTCGAAAACTCTTCTTATTTGAATATGTTGAAAGAAGCATTTAACACCTATACTATCTTAGACATAAAAGGTTTAATTTAGACATTGGGTTTGACATTTGAATTTTGCTAGTAAACTTTAAATTAGGAGTAATCATCAGTTAATTAATAATAATTAAAATTATTTTTTTAACCGATCATTTTTAACTGTAAAGTACTTTTTTCCAACTAATATTAACCGATTATATAACCTTAATTAAAATTAACCAATGAATTCAGTTTCAATCAGTTAAATTCAGTTTCAATTGATTTAAAATCTAGAAGTTTTTTCCAAAAATGTTCAAATAAATTAATTTAATGGTTAAAATTAATCTATAAATACATGTTAACATCATAATCCTGTTAATATAACTATAACAAGAAGCGATCAAATATTAAATTATAAAAATGATCAACAGAACTTTAAATATAAACTTTCAATCAAACAAATTAATATATATTTTAGTTAATGTTAGTTTATTGCGGTTAAGAATTTTACACCCGCAATTAATTAATTACATAAAATTTGTAAATTATTTTCTCTATTTTTAATCGATAATAATATATTAACTGTTCTTAAATAACCAACTTCGGATTCAATTGGTCAATTAAAAGCAGTTTAGAGATATTTAATCATCGTTACTTTAAACCATTTCCACTCATAATAAGCATCATCGTTCTATTTCTTTTTCTTAAGAGTTTCTTTGGTATCATATAAAGCAACTTGAAAGTGTTAGAAGTCATATTTGGTCTTATAATACTTTTTAAAAGCTAAAATACCCATATAATGCATACCCACAATTTTCTTAGATGGTTTTGCCATCTACACAATAATACTAGGAATTATTGTTTCATTGATAATCATATCAAAATATCTATAGGTATAAGAGAATCACCACTTTGAAAAGGTTTTGGTGAAAGCATGATACAAAGAAAAAGGATGAATTGGAGCAAAATGGCATATGTTTTGATTAGACCACTTAATTAATATGAAATTTTATGTGATTAATATATGTCTTTGAAATTTTGGGCCTAAAATATCAATGTGTTAGCTTTAAATTAAGCCGACTTATCTAATGAGGAGATTTGATTAGTGTTTTTCAACTAAAGAGCTTATCTCTAAAGGTAAACCTATATGTAAATATTGAGGGCATAGGAATTGAAACTATACTTCCACATTGTTAAAGTTAACAAGAGTTAATTTTAAAGTAAACCAATCAAGCCCAACTACTTGGAAACAAAAAAGGGAAAATCATTCAACTAGCTTTTTTCAGTGCAGGTGTATAAGGATTTAAAAAATAAATTAAATAGGTTAACCAAAGAGTGCACTATAGATTGAATAACCATTGTAATGAATGAAAGTAAAAGGAATAGAAAAATATTCCCAAAAATAAGTTATAAGCTAAAGATGGAAGATAGAAAGTGGCCCATTTAAGTTAGTAAAAGATTTTCATCTTTTTATATAGGTAGTGACTAAATTGATATTTTCAAACAAAGAAGCAAAAATAAAGGATCCAAGAGTCATATGCCAATATTATGTTAGATCACAGCTAAAAGTAAATAAGAAGAGGTTATTTTCTAAGAAGAAACATAAAATAAATATTTCCAAAGGCAACAAATTAAAAAGGCCATATGTTCAACTAAAGAAACAAAAATCTTAGAAACACCTTTGTATCTTTTAAAAAAAATTGAATAAAATGAAGTTTTAGAAATGATATAGGTCAAGTTTTTGAAATCTAGAGTTAAAGATTTGAAAGTGGATAGATTATCTCCCTAATTATGCTTAAACCATTCAAAGTCAGAAAGTCAAATAAGGAAAGGGCCATCATTTTTTAGAAAAGATGCAAGTTGTTAGTCAAATTCAACCAAAATAACACAATATCAACTAGAGGGGAAATACACTTAATAAAAAATCTAAAAAGTTAGAGTACTTTAAAAATTCCTGAAATTTTCCAAATATGTTCTTTGTTAGTTTGGTCTAATCAAGCTAATCAAGGTACTTTTTATTAGCATAAGGAAAAAATCTAAAAGTCCTACCTTTTTTCAAATTTAAAGATACATAGCTATGATAGTAGAGGTGAAAATAGACTTGAAAGAGAAGAATGCATCATTCTATTCCTCTAGCACATTTAAAGATAAAAAGCTAAAATAAAATGAATGAGGATTGTCATCGGGAACTTTATATATAGATAAAGGATGCAATATTTATGATTTGAGAATGCAAACTCCAAGCAAGTAAATGGTCCTTATAGTTCTCATAGTTTGTCAGGAAAAAGTAGAGGTAGTACATTCGATGCCATTCGTGATCTTTCACAAACAAAAAAAGAAAAGGAAAGCTTTTTGTAATTAAGCACAAAAGCACAGAATGTAGACCATTTAAGATAGAAATAGGATAATGAGAATAGAGAAGATGAAATAAGAGAAATAAAGGACTATTTAAAAAAGAGTGGAGTGAAAAGGTATTTATAGATAGTCATAATTAGTGATGGCTCATACCTTTAGTAGCATCGGAAAAGCATAAATTGAGTAACGTTTCATACAACAATCATGATGGTGGATTCAGAAGATGTAATGGATTATACAACTTTGGTATGCCACATGTACCTATCCTAAAAAATATGCTCGTTGGAGGAAAGTGAGTAGTTTTGTTATTAGAATGATGTCATTTAGCATAACACATCTGAAAACTTGCTAGTTATTTCAAACAAACAATTGAGGCTAACTAATCGAACATAGTATAAAACTAGCAAATAGACCTTTATTTTAAATCCTTTAACATACCTTGAAGTTAAGAAAGATTAATTCCTTTAGCATAGTTTTGAGTTAAAAGACTTGAAAAGAGCTAGTTTCACTTCTCTTTAACTTGTATATCAAAGAATTGAAATTGTAATGCCCTAAAATAATATTTTAAAATTTATTATTCAAAATACTTGAGGTATTTATCTTAATTGATGGGGGTTGTTAGATTATATTTATTTAACTAAGATTTTTTTAAAAAAATTATTTAAATAATTCTTATAGTGATTTTCTTGTAATGTTAGAAATATTTTAGTCAGTAAATGTGATTAATATATATATATATATATATATATATATATATATATATATATATATATATATATATATATATATAAGTAAATGTTAAATAAATGTCTCTCCTAAAATCTATAGGATATCAAAATATGTATTTAAATGCTTTCAAATCACAAGATATTATTAGATTAATTAAATAAGAAGTATAAATGTTAAAATAGTAATTTAGGAATAAGTGGTTGAGATAATGTGAGAAAAGGATAATTAAATAAAATAAGTAGTTTCAATTTATTTTGAAAAGAGGCTTTTATATGTGTAAAGTATAAAATCAAAATCCTAAAGCTTTATATTTTTCCTTCCCTTTCTCATTCCTCACTTATTAGCAATCTCCTTCTCTTTTCTCCCTTTCTCCCTCAGCACCACCTCTATGCTTAGGAGTTGTCGTTCATCCCACTTAGCGCCATTTACCTTTAGTGGTAGCATCGTTGGCAAAATGGTTAACCTTTATTATGTTATCATAACTTCTCCCTACGTAAGGATATCCAAGCAAGCCAAGAGAAGCTGGTGAAGCCATAGGCGTTAGATTTATTATCTCCAACCATCACATACTACTTGAGCTCCTCCTCGTGTCTCTCTCAGTGTCGATAATTGCGTGGCATGAATAGAAGTCTTAGATCAAAGCTGGTGGTAGTAGTAATAAGAGCTTTTCTCCTTTTATTTGATCAGTAAATTAGCTCCTTTTCAATGTTAATGAGCTACTAGCAGTCTCATCAGATAGTGGTAAATCATTTTAAACACATAAATCCATATTTTTTTACTACATTGAGCTAAAATTAAAGGAACCTATTTTATACATATCATGAATTCTTAGTAATGCTTTTCAAAAGTAATATTTTTATGCTATAAAGTAATAAAATAATATGATTGAAGCCTTTCTAAAGTATTATATTTTAATATTATGAAAGATTTGAATCTAATTAAGAAAACCTTGCTTTATCATCTTATTTTGAATACTTAGTATAGCATTAATAAAACAAGAATTTTATACTCGGGGGTGTTAAACTAGTATACTAAAAGTATATCTATATCATCAAAATTTAATATTTTTTTATGTTTGGAATTTGATTCAAATTTTTTTTAATAAATTTGATTTTCTTATTCTTTAAAGAAAAGTTAAAGATATAAGGAAATAAATGTAAAGTTTTATACAGTGATGTGAGTAAAGCTTCTTTAGAGCTTAAGATTTAATATTTTGATTATTTTATACTTCAATTTGAAAAACCTATCATATATGAGAATTTCTAATTTTCTAACGATAAATTTTAAAATAAAGAAAGTGATGATATAGGATGTTTAACTGACATAAAATGAGCCTTTTAAAGCTTTAAGTTTTAATATTTCTATATATATGGTTTTGATTTAAAAATCTCTAAATGATAGTATATCTGAATTAAAAGTTAATATTAGAAAATATAAGGAATAGATAATGTAGAATGCTATTATATCATGATTTGAATTTGGATTTATAATATTTGAAAAGAAAATAAGTAGTAACCATATATTCATAAGTTATCGTTATAAATCATGGAGTAAAAAGAAAGGAAAAGTGAAAACAGAATGCTTAGGAATCCTCGAAATGGATGAGCATATCAAGTGAGTATATATCTCAACCTAAATTAATATTTTAATAATATTTTATTTAAATGTTATATTTTATGGCTTTCTTATTGATGATATAAATTAGACATGTATATACATATATATATGTATACATCCATGTGGGAATTCTTAAAAGTACAATTATGTAGTATGGATTATTATTAAATCACCCTTATGGTCATGCAAGAGTAATGTGGAACCGATATCCATGGTATGGTTATAATTACCTATTTGAGTAAATATTGATCGATTATGTTTAGAAGACATGGTGGTGTTATTCTCTGTTGTGGAATGGTTGTGATTATATTTATATTGTTATATGATTGTTAAGAATGTAACATGAACCATATTATGAAATGGATGATTATTTATAGCCATAGAAGAGGATAGGGTGTTGTTACTCTATATTGCTATGTATTCTGATATTAACTAAAGGTGATGAATTATGAATCTTATGTTATAATGGTATTATAAATCGTAATGTGTAAAGTTTAAGCTCTAATGCATGAGATTATACTACGAATTATGCCATGAGTGGCATTGACATTAAAAAATATGATGAGGGATCGTATTGTAAATACTAGATAGGAAATTTTGAGTAAAAAACTTGTGAAGAGTATAAGGTAGACCCTGGAGGGATAAGAATGGATAGCTTATAGAAGGTATAAGATTGAAATAAGAGTCAAAAGGTAGATGCATATATATTTATTTTAAATTGTTATGTAATTGTTGTGATGTTAAAACCTAATTAGTCCTGAATATTTCCATTTGATGTGATTGTAATTACTTGATTGTGATGGAACCTTATTAGCTACTTGAAAGTTTAATAATTACTCGAAGTAGAGTATGAATTAAGCAAATGAGGCTATTATGAATTATGATATGAAACAAGAAACTTAAGCCATGTATAGGTGAATATATCACCTAGAGACTTGGTACTTAGAGAAAATCTAGAAATTAAGTTGGTGAGTATTTTTTTTATCTTTATTGCCCAACCAATATTTAATTATTCTAATGATTGGAAACTAACGATAAATCAATAGGTATACACTTATTGAATTTATAAAACTTATTCCTTTCTTTTGATATTTCTAGAAGTCAATTTAAAACTATTAAGCTATGTAACTCATGCAGAAGTTTAAAGCAATCCATGGAGAATTTAATAGTTGGGGTTTTGTTGGAATTAAATTTAGGGATTTAAGATAAAGATTACATTGATTTTGCATTTAATATGTTAAATGGCTTATCCATATATATGTTTTTCAATTATTATTGTGTTATGTGTAAAATAGGTTTATGGTTAGGGCGTATAGCCCTTAAGAAGTATCTAAAAATAGAGAATTTTTTTTATTTTTTGAAATATTTATAATGGATTTTGGGTCATCATGAAAATATAGAGTGGTGGCCAAAATTAGTGTGAACAATGTCATGGCTATTGGAAATCAAATAGCAAGATTCATATTGATCATGATTAGGTTTAGTTTATGACAAAAATTAAAAGGGCTTTTGTTAACCTAATTTACAAAGTTTCCATAAAATGTGATTCAGTTTATTACCCTTGTTTGTTTTTTCAACACTATAGAATTGTTGATTTATATTAGTTATTTAACAGATTAGATGTTAGTTTTGGATTGTCATTTTTATCAAGGATCATTGTATATATTTTATGACGTCAGTTATAAAATTATAATGAAAAACAAAAATTACATTGGTTCCCATAATAAATAAAGTATTATTGTTTTTTATATGCCATATAACTTGGTAATTAATCAAAGTTAAAAACGTTAGTTTTTAGGATTGTAACCATTGTTGAAAATTGAAATTTAACATTGTCATTTTTTATTAATTAATGTGAAATATGTTATATATCGTATTAGTGATTTATATAACCGATATTGTATTACTTTCCCTCAATTATATATAGCATCTTAAAACACTTCCTACTACATTATTTTTAACTTGAAATATATTCAAAACTCTCAAAAGTATAATGCCTAAACTTTATAATACATACATAAATAAATGGAAAAAAAAGCAATGTACATTTTATATTAATATCAATGCAAATGCAATTCATAATAGAGAGAATTCAAATTTTTCTCTACATTAATTCCATATAATTTGGATATAGGATTAAGAAATTATCATAACCTTCTTAGGTGGTGACTGACATGGAACTTAATAATCTAGTTTCCATTAACCTAACTTAACATTTGGTATCATCACATTTCTTACATATAATGTAAGATAATTTATAAAATAATCGAAAATATTTACATTCTATTATGCCTATCATCGATTTCCAAATAAGGGAAGTTAAACTTACTAACTTACCCTAAAGTATTATGGTTAAACAAGTGTAACTAGCCTTAAACATACAAGCATACCTATAATTCCTAATCCAATTTCACACTACAAAGCCTAAGAAAATATTTTTATATACAAAAAAAAAATAGTTTTATAGTTGCCTTGTACAAAATGTACCGTGGAGGATTTACTCTTGTAGTGTTAGTGATGGATGAGCATCTATAATGGTATTTATAAAATTTAAACAAATAAAAGAGTGAGTCTAAAATTTAAAAGTAAACAATTTACTTAATAACATAAATATGAGAGCATCCACAGTACATTTTTTGTTTACATTTTTCACTTGTACACAAGTGAACTTGTATATAACTATGTAGATGACAATAACAAATCTAATTGAGTAAATGATAATAAGTAATTAAAGTAAAGAAAGTATTTGAATTTCTTTAGAACTCTAGATCAATATTATCCCTTTACAGATCCATTCTTGTCCTTTTAGGGTTTGTCTTATCCCTTTACAAACAATTTTCATATTTAGTTTATATCATATATCACATTATATCATCTCCTTCCTTTACACTTCATATCACAATCATGTCTCGTTCTAGGATTTTAGCATTAAATACCAAATATAATTGCATTCACAAGCTAATTCCATAAATAAATAGACGGTATATCACTACAATATCATAATATTTTATTAAATAATAAAAACTAGGAATAATAGGGTGGTAATTGATTACAAAATCAACTAGAAGAAAAATTTAACCCTCATAATCGATTACGTAGTTAACTATATGCAATCCAAGAATAATTTTGGAGGCTATAGTCAACTATGGGCATCGAACGAGTACCTCTTTTTAGGATAGTCAACTATGTGCAATCCAAAGACAACTCTTAGGATTATAATCAATTATATAATTGACTATTAACTTGATTTCTATAGAAATTTCTACATTTTCAATGTTCATTTGTTCCAAATCCATCAATTTATCGACATGAACCATTTTGATCCTAGAATTTCTCATAAAACAAGCATTCACACATGTATTTAAACCATTAAAGATAAAAACCTCATTTTATAAGAATATCTTATATCATTAAATCATCAAATTCCTAATATTCATCACTTTAAGCATTACTAACTTAAATTAAGCAAAGTTAATGAAATCTAAGTAAATTGTTTACCTACTTAAGTATAGAGGAGATGAAGAAGGTGGGAATCAAATTTGGTTTCTATTCATTAATAAAATTTCAAGAAGTTAGGCATGAATACCTTAAAATATCTAATTTCCCTCTTAAAGCAAAACTTTAAGAAATAACCATTGAAAACCTTTAAATTAAAGAATACTACTTTGATTTAACAAAGAATTTTTGATGTTAACTTAAATTCCTTAGCTAAATTTTGCTAGAATTTAAAGAAGAAAGGGTTGAATAGGAGAGAGAGTTGATAGTAATTATTAAGGAAATAAATGAAGATGGAAGGTTATTAGGTTTTAATTAGGTTTAAGGTTATTTTAGGAATTTCTAAGTACTAAGGGACATAATTAGAAAAATATTTTCTAATTCTCCTCCATACATACTTATTTAAATCTAATTGCACACTACTTTTTCCTTATTCCTTCTTTTTTACTATCCTACTTCATATTCTATCACAAAATCCTATTATTTTCATATAAAATTCTCATTCTATAAACAATTAGAACAAATAAATGATTCTTTATACTTTAATTATTTTTAATTTTCTAAAAGGTGTAATTATTCTTCCCTTTCAAAAAATTCAATCTCAAACTCATTTTTAAAGAGCCCAATATGTTCACAATTCTAATAGTACAAGTATTCGTAATACATTCAATTTTAAGGCTTAGTAGTTTCACTGCATTTCTTGCTTAGATTTCTAAATTAATTATTCTATTTTATGTCATTCCCACCTGACGTTCATTAACTTTTTGGATCCTAGTTTTCTAGTTTAGTGGTTTAAAATCTTCATTAGCCTCTTTTCATAAAAGTTTAGAATCTAATTGGAATAGCTAATACTGGATCACATAGGATGCATCAGGGATGAATTTTTAGAGCATTGATACATGAAATACTGGATACATATCTTGTAAGTTATTCGGTAGCTTTGACCAATATGTAACTACTTTTACTTGCTTAAGGATTGGAAAATGTTCAATGAATCAGTGTGTTAACTTTCTTTCTTCCAAATCATATAATACTTTTTGTAGGAGAAAATTTCAGGAAGACCATGTCCTCATCTTGAAATTCTAACTTTTCTTTCTTTTGTTTGCTTAAGAAATTTTTTGGTCTTGTGTTGTCATTAACTAGTTTCTAATTATTTGCACCTTTTCCAAGGCACTTGTCACTAGATCTAATCTTATAAGTTTTGTTTCTCCTAGTTTAAACCATCTTATAGGAGATCTCTACTCTGACCATATAGAGCTTCAAAAAGTACCATTTTGATACTTGATTGATAATTATTGTTATAGGAAAATTCAATTAATGGAAGGTACTTTTCCTAATTGCCTTTAAAATTTAAAGTACAACCTTAAAGCATGTCTTCTAAAATCTAAATTGTGTGTTCTAATTACCCATCCATTTGTAAATGAAAAGTTATGCTAAAATACAACTGAGTCCCTAAAGTTTGCTGGGAGGATTTCCAAAAGTAAGTTGCAAATTGTGTACCCCAGTTTAAGGTGATAATAGGGGGAATTCCATGCAATAACACTATTTTATCTAGATAAACCTAAGCATAATGAGCTGCAAAGAAGTGACTTTGATTGATAAGAAATGAGCTATCTTAGTTAGCCGATCCATAATCACCCAAATGAAATCAAACCCTTTTTAAATTAATGGTAACCTTGTAAGAAGATCCATTATTACACTTTCCTACTATCATTCTGGAACAGGAAAAGGTTAACGTAAATCAAGTCTTCCATATTCTTCTTTCACTTAATCACAAATAAGATACTTGATTACATAATTAAGCATATCTCTTTTTATTCCTCTCTATTAGAAACTTTATTGTTGATTGTAGTTCATTTTTATCACACCAAGATACACGTTATATGTTGAACAATAAAATTGGTGCAATAGTTCATTCTTTTCATAAGAAGGAACCCAAAATCACCTTTGGTATCTAATTACCCATATCTCATCCATAATTAAGTCATTATTTTGATCTAACTTTATTTCTTCTTTCAAAGCTAAGTATTGGGGGTCATTCTTTTGAGACTTTTTTATTCTCTTTACAACACTAATTAAATAGCTACTTGTGTAACTAATATTTCCTATCCTTTATTTTGAACATTAGTTATTACGCTTGAGAACTTCCTATTTAATACATCTACCACTACATTTGCTTTACCAAAATGGTAATAATTGCTGTAGCTATAAGCTTTAACAAGTTCCATCTAACTCTATTGTCTTAAGTTTAAATATTTCTAATTAAGGATGTATTTCAAGCTTTTATGATTGGCGTAGATTTCATAAGTTTTTTCATATAGATAATGCCTCCATATTTTTAAAGCAAAAACTATATCAACCATTTCAAGATCATGACTTAGATAATTGAGCTCATGCTTCTTCAACTATTAAGATACAAAAGTAATAACTTTCCTATCTTATATTAATATACAATTAAGCTTAATATAGGATGCATTCCAATGAATTATGAACCTTCCTGTATTTGATGTAAGAATTAGGACCAAAGCAAATGTTAAACATGTTTTTAACTGTTAAAAATTGCTTTCATATTTATCAATCTATACAAACTTAACTTTTTTTTTTTTTAGTTAGCTTAGTTAAGAAAGCTCCTAGTTTAAAGAAATCTTTCACAAATCATTAGTAGTATCTCTCTATACCTAGGAAACTCTAAATCTTTGTCATTATTGTAGGTCTTAGCTAGCTTTCAATAGCTTCAATCTTTTTAGAGGATCAACTTTTATAGCATCTTGGGATATTACATGTCTTAAGAACTTTGCTTTGGTCAACCAGAATTCACATTTAGGGAATTTAGCATGTAACATGTAATTAGTCTTCATATAAAATTTATAAAATAATTCTAGGATGCTAAGCATATTCTTTTTCACTCCTAAAATATATTAAAATATCATTTATAAACATAATTAAAAATTTATCTAGTAATGGCTTGAAAACTCTATTCATGAGATCCATAAATGTAGTTAGGACATTTATTAACCTAAAAGATATAATTAGAAATTCATAAAGGCCATTACAAGTTTTAAATGCTATTTTAGGAATTTCTTCCTTCTAGATTTTTAACTAATAGTATTTGGAATGCAAATCAATATTTAAAAAATATTTAGCCCTTTACAGCTAATAAAATAAATTATTAATTCGAGACAAAGGATATTTCTTCTTGATGATCATTTTATTTAACTATTATTCATCAATGCATAACTGTATGTCTTTCTTCTTGATTAATAATATTGGGGCTCCCCATGGTGATGAACTAGGGCAAAAATCTTTTATCAATCAACTCTTACAAGTACTTCTTAAGTTCATTCAACTTAGTTAGGGTCATTTTATAAGGTGGTGTTAAGATTGATTTTGTGCTAGGAACTAGATCAATGATCAATTCAATTTCTCAATCAAGTCGTAATCTCAATAATTCTTCTAGAAATACATCACAAAACTCTTGTATAATTGGAATATTTCTAATGTCAAAAAAATATTGATTCAAGTTTCAAATTACTTCCAAATATGCAATACATTCATTTGTGATGAGCCTTTAAACTTTGATCTTGGAAATTATTCCAATAATCTCAAAATAATTTTCTCTTTGAAACACAATAGTTAGAACTCCTTTTTATGGCAAGGATTGCTATTTTATTAAGACTATCTATCTAAGCATGATAAGTTGATAACAAATCCATTCCTAAAATAACATTATAATATATCATTTTTAACAAAATCAAATTAGCAAGCATCAATTGATTGTGCACATTTAAAAGACAAAATATTCATAATTAAGGTAGCTATCATGGTTTTATATATTAGAGTGACTATTATTAGTGAGCTTACTAGTTTCTTGTATGCTAAGATATATAGGCCTAAGTCTATCTCTTGTAATCTTATATTTTTATTATAAATAGACATTGCCTTTCTCAATTAAGGATATGGCTTCACAAATCCCTTCTCTTTAACATGGTATCTAAAGCCATTTAGGTATTTTGTTTCAACCTAACAAAAAATTAAAAAAACCAAACAAACCAAAACAGTGGTTATTGCTTAGCATTGGCCTCTCCACCGACTTAATGTTAAAAATATTTTTCTTCACAGAGATTTACATGAAGAAGTTTGTATGGAGCAACCTTCTGATTATGTTGCTCAAGGAGAGAAAGGAAAAGTCTGTCGATTAAGAAAATCTTTGTATAGTTTAAAGCAATCTCTTTGTGCATGGTTTGGTAAATTTAGTGATGTTATAACAAAGTTTAGCATGAAGAAAAGTGAATATAACCATTTTGTGTTCTACAAACATTCTAAATCTAGGTGCATACTTCTTGCCGTTTATGTTAATGACATTGTAATTACCAGTAGTGATAAGGTGAGAATTTCATAATTAAAGAACTTTCTTCAATCTAAGTTTTAGACTAATGATTTGGGACCACTTCGGTATTTCCTTGGTGTTAAGATTGTCTGAAGTAAAAAGGAAATTTTTTATTTTACAAAGGAAATATGTTCTTGACCTTTTAAAGGAAACCAGTTTGCTTGATTTAAAACCATATGATACCCCTATGATCCTAAATGTTCAGCTAGGATTAGAATGAGGAGAGTTACTAGAAGATCCAAAACTTTATAGAAGGTTAGTGGTTAATTAAACTATCTTACCATTATAAAACCTAATATTGCTTTTTTAGTAAGTGTAGTAAGTCAATTTATGAATTCTCCAAGAGCATCTCATTGGGATGCAATTATGCACATTTTAACATGTCTAAAAAAGGCACCTAGATGTAGAATATTATATTAAGATCGTGGTCATTATAGAATTAAAGGCTTATTTTATGCTAATTGGGCAGGGTGTCCTGTGGACAAAAAGCGTACCTCAGGCTATTCTGTGTTTGTTGGTGAAAATCTTGTATCTTGAAAAAGTAAAAAACAAGCAATGGTATCTCAATCTAGTGCCATTACTGCTAAATTTGTGTGGCTATTTTATCTTCTTAATTAACTCAGAATTACTTCATCTGGAGTCGTGCAATTATGGTGTGATAATTGGGCAACCATTCACATTGCAATGAATCCTATGTTTCATGAATGGACTAAGCATATAGAGATTAATTGTCACTTTATTAGGCAAAAATTTTAGACAGGTGTTATCGATCTTAAATATATAAAAATTAGGGAACAACTTGCTGATTTTTTTACTAAAGCTCTTTCAAGAAAATAGGTTGATGATATTTGTAATAAGCTGGACATGTTTAATATTTATGTTCCAGCTTAAGGGAGAGTGTTAGTGAGCTTATTAGTTTCTTATATGCTAAGATATATGGGCATGGGCCTATCACTTGTAACCTTATATTTTTATTATAAATAGACATTGCCTTCCTCAATTGAGGATATGACTTCACAAATCCTTTCTCTCTAACTACTATAAGCAAATGATTTTATAATACTATTGGGTTTAGCTATTAAAGAAGCAAATTTCATAGAAATAAAAGAATAGGTAGTTTTAAAATCAAATAACACTTTGGTTTATAAGTTATCAATTTCAAGAATACCTATAACTATAACATTTGATGTTTATACCTCTTGGCTAGTTAAAATAAATACCTTAGTTTTACTTCTTGTTGCATTTCTTCCTCGGTTACCTCTACTACTGCTTGGCCTCATATTTGTTTGGAGTCTTCTTGAACTCGCAGTTGGTACCACTAGTGCAATTTACTATAGGGTAGGGTAATTTATACTATAACTTAGGGGATTCCTAGGGCATTCCACACACTGATAGTAAATAATGTTATTCTAGCTATTGGGCCCTTAATGTTGTTCCTATATTGAATATATCTAGGTGACTCCTCTTATTAATTGCATTTTCCTTAAGATTGTCCTCTTCTAAAGTTTATAAAAGCATTAAAATAAAATTGTTGATTTCTTTAACCTTTTCCCTTTGAAGGTCTATTAAAAGTACTTCTAGAATAAGGTGGACTTGAGAAAGAGCAATTTCTCTCACTCAAGGAAACATTAAGAGGATGCATTCCCTTTACATTTGCTAAAAAACTAAGTCCCTTTGATATATTTCACTATTTGCTTCTAGATTATGTATCTTTTTCCTTTATTTCTTTTATTTTGAATTTAGATTGAAGTTCCTAATTAACTATTTCTTGATAAGTAGTAATTTTAGCAACATAAGTAACATTAAAACAATGATCCTATAACATATATGTAAATCTTTCTACTTTAGCCTTTTCAACTAGGATTAGATAACTCGCATATTGAGATAGACGAGTAAACTATGCATCATATTCATTCATAGAAAAAAATCCTTATTTCAAGTATTCAAACTCCCATATGTTAGCTTCTCTCACGTTAGGTGGTAAGAAATGGTCAATAAAAAGATTCTAGAAAATCACCCAAGTTAAAAGAGGTGAGTTTACATCTCTATTTTCTATTATACTAGAGAACTAATAATGTACTACATCCTTTAACCTATATCCCACTAATTCAATTACCATTTGTCTAGAACATGAAAGCATTCTTCTATATCTTTCTATTTGGGCAAGGAATTGATATAGATCTGGTGCTAAATCTAAACCAGAAAAATGGGATGGTTTTAGTTTGTTGAGTACATAGATAATTTGTAATTTCTTATCCATCTTCTCTTTAAGATAAGTTTATTCTTTCTTTTACTTTCTCTTTTAACTAAAAGCTTGATTATCCTGACTTCTACATTAGTCCTACTCCCTATCTTGTCATAGAACATAAGCTATCTTAGTCATTATTTATTATGTAAAAGCTATAGCCCATAAAAAGATATCTTGATCATCATTTCCTTCACACCAACTACTTTGAACCTGTAAACCTTTGGATGACTCTTTATCTCTACAATTATTAGCTTGATGACTACTTAAGTCTACCATTTTTCTATTTCATAGAATTTTCCAACATTTAGATAAGCATAAATCAGTGAGAACAATCAATAATAAAGAAGCTCTACCACTATATCCTAAGTATTTCAAGGTTTACCAAAATGATATTAGTGATATATGATCCTATGCACATGTATACCACTAATACAATTTTAATTAACACTTATTTAGGAAGAAAATGCCTAATCAACCTATCCAAGAGCGTTGTTTCCCACTATAACCCTAGACTATGCTTTGATACTAACTTTACCATGACTCTCCTAGGCTATGATTGATGTGAAAACCAATAACCTAATTTCCATCAGCCTAATTTAACCTTAATGCTTAGTATCATCACATTTCTTATGTATAATACAAGATAATTTACAAAGTAATCCAAAATATTTATATTATGTTATGCCTATCACTAATTTCCAAATAAAAGGAGTTAAATTTGCTTACTTACTTTAAAGAGTTGGGGTTAAACAAGTGAAACTAGTACTATACATACAAGCATACCTATAATTCCTAATTCAATTTCACACTAGAAAGTCTCTAAGAGTATCTTTATTTGCAAATAAAAATAGTTTTATAAATGCCTTATGCAAAATATGCCATAGGGGATTTACTCCTACATGCTAGTGATAAAGAAATATCTGTAATGATATCTATAAAAATTTAAACAAATAAAAAAGTGAGTCCAAGACTTAGTAGATAAAAAATCTATTTATTAACATAAATGGATCAGTATTCATATTACTTTTTTTGTTTACATTCTTCACTCATACACAAGTGTATTAGTATACAACAATGTAAATGATAATAATAAATCTAATTGAGTGAATGATAATCAATAAATAAAGTAGAAAAAGCATTTAAATCTTATCATGAATTTAGGTTAGTTTTATTCCTTCACAAACTCATCCTTATCCCTTCAGGGTTTGCTTTATCTCTTCGTAAATAGTTTTTGAATCCAATTTATATCATATATCACATTATATTATCTCCTATTTTCACATTTCATATCACAATCACATCCTATTTTGTGATTTTTGGCATTAGATATTAAATATAATTGCAACCACAAGCTAATTCCATAAATAGATAAACCATATGTCATTAAAATAACATAACATTCTATTAAATAAGAAAAATGAGAAGCAAAATCTAACCCTTATAGTCTACTATATGTAACTTAAGAGCAATTTTAAATGCTATAGTTAACTATAGGTATTTAGATAGTACCTCTTTTTGGGATAGTTGATTATGTGCAACGTGAGAGCAATTTTCAAGGCTATAGTTAACTATATAATCGACTATCAACATGCACCATTCTAATGCCAAAATATTTTGGTTCGCTCTCTTCTTACCATCCTTCTCCATATTCAATCACAAAATCCTATTATTTTCTTATAAATTTCTTATTCTAAAAATAATAAGAATAAATAAATAATTATTTATATTTTAATTATTTTTAATTTCCTAAGAAATGTAATAGAAATACCTAATGATTTACACTACTAAATAGCATGCTTTCAAAACATTTTCAAACTATAAGGAAACAAATTAAGGAAATAAAAATTTGAATATTACAATAATTATAAAGAAAATATTTATCATAGTGAAAGAAAAATGACCTTTTAATTTGTTATGGATATCATTCTATTTAAGTATGTTTCATTCATTATTAATGCATATCTCTCAAATAAAATTTCTATTATCCAAATATTTTTTTATTATGTAAACTAACAATCAAATAATTATATATTTAAGCATAAGTTCAAAAATAAAGATGTTAGTGCCTTGAACTTGTAGTATAGAAAATTTATTTGAAATGATTATCAATCTATATCCATTCTTTATGATCTTAATGCACATAAAACTCTTCAGAATTGCCTTCATAATTAATTAAAAGTAGTCCTAATGAGAAAAGAAGTGTATTTTCAATATTTATGAACAACCTCTTTTATGACCCTCTTTATTAAGATCCATTAATATGAATCCCACCTTATCCACTCAAATATCACTATTATTTTTTACCTATTTATATCAAAAAATAAACTCTCTAAATGGATGTAGTTAAGCTCCCATAAGTTTTTAATGATTTTGTAATATAACATCATTGCATGAACGAAATTTTTATCTTTAGTATTAGAGACATGTATTATTTGGGTTAGAGTGATACTTTTCCTATCTTATCTCTTAATGTAAAATAAACATTCATTAATGTCATATCCTTAATAAAATAGGACATTTATGTGAAGCTTATTGGCCAACTATTTTACAGTTTTGAAAATAGCATTTAGTATTTCCTTCATTGTGTAACTCATTGAATTATAAAACCACTTAATGAATAAGTGATTATGTTCAGCTTATATTTATTTCTTATTCTTGCATGATGAAGCTCTTTTATAAGAATAACATACTTATTCATATAAAGTTTAACCTCGAATGCAAAAATGTACATGTTTCTAAATTTCACGATTTATGCTTCTTACTTAATTCCCTAAGGTTCTTTTTCCTAAAATTCTTCTCCTATAGTAAGGCTTAGAAAGCTTGATAATGTCCATATTTAACAAGTAAAAGGTGTAAAATTAGACAGTATAGTCAATAATGCACATCTCAACAATATGTCCTTTAAGTCTATTTTGGTTGTGCACATACCTTTTTAAGATTTACATATAGCATTCCATCAAGTACATCTACCTTAAATAAATTGGACCACATAATCTTACCTCCTTCACTAAATGCATCATGATGTCAAAAAATAAAGGGTGGAAAATACATCTTAAGTTAGCATAGTATAAAGTCAACATCCTTTTATAAGTCATCCAAATTATCTGGGTTAACAATTTTGGCACATATTGCATTGAAAAAGAAATAAAGTCTCATGATAGCTTGTCTTATATATTTAGGTAATGTTCCTTGAATGGAAACTATTAGAAGTTGTTATATCAAAGTATGATAATAATGAGACTTTAAATTGACTAATTTAAAATCTTCAATGAAACAAAGCTTTTAATATTAGAAGAATGGCCTTAAGGCATCTTAGCCTCATTTAGAAACTTATAAAAAAATATTTTCTCCTTCCTAAATAAGATATGACAAGTTAAAGATAAATAAGTATGTTAACCCCTTTTTTTGTGCTAGTTCTTCTTATATGGTTATCTTTTGAGAGTTTATCAAGCTTTAATTTCATCCTTTGTCTTACCTAGTATGTTCAAGAGCATTTCAACTAGATTACTATATACATTTTTCTTCACATATATCACATCAATGTTATGCCTGACATCTAAGTCCTTTTAGTATGAAAGATCAATAAATATAGACCTTTTTTTACCATAGAGTTTCATTGCTTGCCAAAGCATTATGTTTGTGAAAGATGATATCAATATTTTTTACTCTCTTATAAACACTCTCCTTAAATAAGGGTTTTGGAGCCATTACTTTCTTCAGAACACTATTAAAAGTCTTTTTTTAGTCTATAATAGTTGTGAGAACGAGGTAAAAATATTCTATAATTGAGATATATTATTTCCATTCAATTCTTAAGTTAATAAAAGCATGTACCATTTTCACAAATAAGGCATGCTCTGTGCCTTTTAATGTCATACCCTGATGAATTTTTGTAAATTAGGAAGTCATCGATTAAAAAGATCTTAATTTTGTAAATAGTGTTAGAGTGATTTAGTCTTATATTTTATACTCCTACTTATGCTTTTCTTTTGTACTTTTCCTATTGGCTTTTAATAATAGACATTGTGAAAATAGATACCAATTAAACAATAGCGATTATTAGATATTGGTTTAATTATAATAAATGTCATCTATATTAAAGCATCATCATTTTAATAAATATAATATAACATTAGTTATATTTGAGAAATTATCATTATATAATTTTAGATGTTAGTTATTTGTATACAACTGACATCTTTTTATAGTTAACTCTATTAATATATTTTAATGTAACTTAAATACTACATTGAATTTAAAAAATTATATCGACTAATAAAAAACAAACTGACTATTCTATAAACTACCCAAAAGATGAATTAAATATGGAAAAGTTAGAAATTTGCATAAACAAAATGAGAAGTTTGCTATGTTTTAAGATATTAATTTTTGTAAGTTTTAAAAAGATGAAGGTTCGCTTTACAATTAATAAAGAATTTTTTGTAATTTTATTAAATATAAAAAATTTCTGATAAGTTATATATTTTTTTGCATATTTTCTTACAATGATATAAATAATAACATATTGAATATGAATATATAAATATATGAGAAAGAAGAAATTAATATAAAAAATATATTCATAATTTTATTCATTCTATATATTGTTACATCAATAAATATAAATTTACAATAATATTACATAAAAAAATAATTTTTGCCTTCCATACAATGTCAATTCTCGTAACCATCATCGAAAAACTACTCTTTAACATATTTACCTACTTCCATCATGGATCTAGGTAATATACTTACTTGCATTACCAATGGCAATGTCTATTTGAGGAGAAAGAAAACAACTTCCTTATCATCTTATTTGACATATTTAGATGACACTGGATAAAGGAGTGAAAGTCATATTCTATAATGTCTTTAAAAATGTTAGCAATATGGTGGAATAGTTATCTTCCTTGTCCTTAGAAAAGCTAAAGTTAGATAATGGAGATTAATGCATCATTGAGATATTTTCAAATGAAGAGTGAACATGAAATACAAAGGTAATAAACCAAATTATAGACATCAATTATTAATTCAAAACCAATGTCTCAAGCATGTTTGATTATCAAATAAAAGGCCGTTGTATTACCTAAAGAGGCTTTTGAAATACCTATAGACATTTATTAATAACAAAATTAACATGTAAATATTTTTTATCTTCCTACAATGGCTTTTGAAATGTCAATGATAGTTTTATAAATAACCAATGTCTTATTCTAACATATAGTTAGTGCTTAAGTAATTATGTTTCTTTACAAATTATTACAACTATATGTATTTCATAAAAAACTCCTACACTATATCATCAATACAATATTATGGCATAATCATCATGTATCTAAGTTTACAACAAAAAGAAAAATCCTTGTTGCAAATTCTTGTGTATTAAAAGAAACTTATCTATTTTCCTCATGTTAAAGTACTCTCGTAAATTTTAGAGACATTAATCATCTTGCTTTACAGAAGCATCTCAACTATGAGTTTATTGTCTCTTGCATAAATATTCATTAAGCGGTAAACTATAAAGTCCTAGATAAAGTGCTTTCACAAGATTCGAATTATTTCAAAAGATTAGCCTCAACATAAAAAAAAAGAAGAGTAAGAGTGAAAATTTTAACCAAGTGATGAAGAATAATGGACGTTTATCAGTAAAGTAAAGTGATACACATATGCTCCACCCTTTTTCAAAGAATAGAGCCAATAGTCATAACTTTGAACTTCAATTACTTCAAAATTTGACGTATTAATATTTTTAAATGTCTTTTTGGATTATAATTAAAAAAAAGTTGACATCTTAATTTTTTACACAAAAATTTTGATGTCAGTTATTTCTAAATCCCACATAGTAAGATTTTTATTAATTTAAAAAATATCATTACATTAGTATAGACATCAATTATACTCTTTGTTTAGTATCTTAAGTACTCATATAATTTAAAAAATGTCATCACCTCAAAATAAATATTAGTAATCATGTAAAGTAGCATAAATTGACTGATGTAAATCGGTAATTTTGTAATTGTATTTGGAATGGAGAATGAAGAAGTTAAAGGTTTACGAAAAGGTGAGACTTCATCTTTGCCTTGAAGATCTACTTGTTATTAGCAATTGAAAGAACATTTTTCACAACAACATTACTAGAAAATTACTCAAGAAAGTTTTGACTTTTTTATCGAGACACTGCACTAGGAAAAACAAATTCTTTTAATCCTGTGTTACTAAAATGAATTCCTCAAACCTTTAAATTTTTTTTTTAAAAAGGCTGGATGATAGAGAAGGGCTCCACGTGATTAATGGTCATGAAGACCCTCCTCCCGTGATTGATTTTATTTTTTTAATTTTTTAAAAAATTTTTACACCCCATCCAAGCCTTTTTTTTAGTTTCCTTATTTTTTTTCTTCCTATTTTTTATTAGATTTTGAATCAATTTTTTTTAATTTTTAATTTTTTCTAATTTGTAATCCTTTCTTTATTTTATTTATGATTTTCACTTAATTTATATTTGATTTAATTTTTTATATTTTAAATATTTATTTAACATTAATTAAGCAATGATCTAAATAATAAAAAATAATACTAATTTTCATAAGATTGTATAATATACTTAATACAATGAAATTAGTAGTTATCGTAAGATCATTGAAAAAATTATTAATTCAATAAATATAAATTTTTATAAATTTCTCATAAACTTATTATTTGAAAATTTCAAGTCACAAAAATAAAATTTTAAATAATATTTTATCATATTGTAATGTATATATCTATTAAAATCATCAACTATATATGAAATAAGAAAATAATCTTCAATAAAAAAATAAATATTTGATCAGTAAATTACGTTAATCCATAATATGATACAATTTAATTTAAAAAAATAATTATATGTAGATAATATATTTTTAAGAAATTTGTAAAGAAAAGTTGCAATATTGTAATACATTATTTAATTTTTATTCTATTACACGTAATATTTCATGTTATATAAGTAATAAAAATAAAGTATGCATTAAAAATTTTAATTTAATACTTAAAAATAAAGTGCTGAATTATGTGCTAAAAAATTATTAAAAATTTATATTTTACAATACTATAATTCTTATTTGAAAATAAAAAATCACATTGTTAGATGAAATATCTAATTAATTAGGATAGCAGTATATTAAGTACAAATTTAGTTAAATTGAATTTGTAAGCTTCAATTTTGCTAAAATTTAACATAGTAGAATTTAATTATTTTATAGTGAGTTGAAGGTGATTTTTTACCTTAACATTAAAAAAATAATAATTAAAATAATTTTAGCTAATAAAAAAATTAAAGAAATTAATAATTTTATTGTAAAAGTTAATTACTTTTTTAATGACTTATTATTTATTAACTTCAAAACTTGTAATTTGGTATCCCATAAAAATTTACTTGAGCTCCTAAATTATATTTTACACTTAGAATAACTAAATTATGCTGCAGAACATGTGATTATATACATGAATAAAGAAAAAGAAGGCATTGCTCCATTACAAAATGATTTGTATTAAATTCAAATTTCCTAAAGGTCATGTAGAATTTTTTCTTAACATAGATAAACATTTAAACATTTAGCCATATTGCTAAAATTTTTATTTATTTAAATTTAATTTAATGATAAGCTTAGGCATTTATATATATTTATACAGATCAAGTGACAATTTAGTCATTATACATCATTGTTTTATAAGTTAAGTAGGTATACGTAAATTTTGACTACGTAATCGCACTTTGGGAAACAAATGATTCAAATACAATGTTGTCAAAACAATTACTCGATATACTTAATTTTATTTTATTTTTTAAAAATCATGAGTCACAGGAAGGAGGTCCCTGGGACTTGGTAATCACATGGGCCCCTTTTTGTGACTAGTAAAAAAATATTAATAAATGATTGGTATTTTAATATAATTGAAATAACTAATATTTTAATTCAACCAATTTTTTTACTTAATTTAAATTTATATTTTTTTATTTAATTGGATCTAATTTTCTAGAAATGTTTGTTGAATTTAGTTAAGGACATAGTTACCGAATTAATTGTATGATTGATTAGAAGACATAATACGATAATGGTAATGAAATAATTAAATAAATGAATTTGATTAAATGTTACAATACAATTGTGATATGTTCAGTCACCAAAATAATGGTTGTCAATCCCACACTGAGGGTGTCACCTTACTCATCGTCGTCGTTGAGCAAGAGCACCGTATTGTTCGTCGTCATCATCATCGCCATAATCATCTGCTTGAGTCGAGCAAGTTTAAACTATGAAGGGTGGAGAGTTCAAATCCCACTAAGAGGACTAAAATGGTGGTATAGGGTTTCCGGGGGTGAAAAACCCTTGTTGTTGCTGATTCAGAGAGCCACTGGCATACTTAGTAACGAATGCAATCGGATCAGCAAATAATGTCATCAATGAACTGAGGGCTTATGGAGTTGAATGTGAGGGCGATGGGGTGAAGAACAATGAATGTGGAGCATTATAATGGTGCTGGAGTGGTGGCGTGAAACTGTAGGAAGGCCTAACATCTGCACTTGTGAAGAATTATGCTAAGTATGCATAACTTGATAGACCTGCACCTCTTACATCAACCTGCATCAATGGAGGGGTATAGGCTGAAGGGGCTCCTGCTTGTGTCACCGCAGGCTAACCATGCGAGATACTTTCATCCTCACCTCCCTTCTCGGGCAAAATAGGATTTCTAAAAGATATGAATCCGTGACTTCTCCTGCCACACTTAGGTTCGAGAATGGGTAGTCTCGGTAATTCTATAGCGTAGTTAACAAGTTAGGAAGTTGTCATATCTTGATGCTCCCCTAGTGCCTGTAGCATACGGCCATATTCTCGATCCACTATCTCTCTGAATTGGTCATACAGTTGAAAGGGTGAATCTTTAACACTGAGCCGGCGTAATGACTCAGCTACATTAGCCTATAAAGAAGTTTCATAGTTACAACTTAATGCTACCACAATATCAACATGTAAGCATAAAAGTTTATGAATGGTGAAATGTTACCACAAATCCTGGACCACCACTAACTGGATGAATCCACCATTTGATATGTCTCGGTACCAGATCATGTAGCTGAAGTCAGGACCAAGAGCATCTATCGACACTTTAGTCAACGAAAGTGTAGTATGCCACGCATTCCAAGCAGCGATGAAAGCGACATATTCTTTGCACCAATCTTTGGAAATCTTCCCCCGAAGCTGTAAGGTATGATAGGAACCGAGGTTGAATGTCTCCTGTGGGATTGGCTACCATCGACTAAACTTTCGCAACACATGATCTGTATGGTGCCATTCGACGATGTGAAAGCAAATGATAAGGACTGAAGCTAACCATATGTTGGGTAAGGTCAAGCAATATTGTGGAATTAGCTGTTGTACATCGGGAAAGTCATAAGGCCACTAAATAATCTGCATTACACAAATATGATATAAGCATAAATTTCACTAGAAATGAGATTTGGTTTTGTTAGAGATGATGAAGTATGGCTTCATACCTCATTGACCCTCATTTGATCAAGCAATACTCTGTATTAGCGTAAAGCCATTCTTGGCAGTCGAGGGATTAGCCCAGTGTTCTTCCACCTGTGAGGAATATAAGTTGTGTATTATTAATCTGGAATGTTTGACCTGTTATAAGAAGTTTAATATAAATATAATGTATGATCCAAACTTGAAGCCCAAAGGTGAAAGCAAAGGGTAGATGTCTAGTTAGGGATCAAAATACGATGTTCTCGCCAGTGTTAGAGTGAGAAATCAATCCCACGCCCATAAATGTAATAAGTGCAAACATCCGCCAATATTAATCTCATCACACTGTGTAGCAGTGCACAACTCTCTGTACAAGCATGCAAGAACTACCGATCCCCAACTATATTGGCTGGCATCTTTAAAGTTCTATAGGAATGGTAGATACATCAACAGTACCTTGTGATCGGAAGTGTCAGGCATCAAGTAACTCCTAATGAGTCTCAGAATATAAGCTCGTGCAAAGCATCGTATTTGTTCTTCATCTGCATCGTCCAATAAGTGTGCAAAGTTAGCTGCTAGCCATAAGATGCTAAGTCGTTGGCCTTACAAACATTCATCGGGCAGTCTGATCCTAAGCAAATCTTCGCATTAGCCCGACCAATCATGTCTAGTGTATCTACATATGGGGACACCCTCACAAGGAAAACCTAGCTAGATGGAAACATCCTGTAGGGTAATAGTACACTCCCCTGAAGTGTGTGAAAAGTGTGGGTTTCCGGACGCCATCGCTCGACCAAAGCGGAGACCAAAGCTACATTGAAATCAAAATGTCCTAACCGACTGGCATTGTAGAAGCTTGCTTGTTGAAGATAAGGAATGATTGCTAGCGGTGGGTCAAAGAGTCGATTTGCATGGGCGACCTATCTCAACATCAGGACTCGTTCCTCCCTCTTACATAAATTGAAAAAATTAGTTATAACATTTACAAAAGCAATCATTACTAGGTGGAGAAAATTACCTGGCCTAACCATACAGCTTGCAAAATATATCTAAACTACAAGTATAACAGAAAGTCATCATCAAGCCTAGAGGTTACAACACAACATTGTCCGGCCATTATATACGGGCGCTATAGGCTACAATGGTATGGAAAAGTTAAGTCAATTTCACAACTGTCAATTTATGCAAGTATTCAAAAACGAAGTAAGAAATAAAATAAATCAATTTAATTAGATAAGCACAGAAATTGTTTAGATGCAACAAGATTTCTATCTTCCATTAGTAAATTTACAAAATGTGTTTAGTCCAGACATTGTCATAGTACAAGTCTTGATGGATGCATTGATGGTAGTCTCATTTTAGGGTTCTAGATTGTCATGGCACGTTCTGTGGGGTGGATGGGCATGTTGCACGATTGTGTTCAGTTTATCGGCATAACCCACATCTCTAAGATTTTGACGCAGCCTCTCTCCAATCCATTTCGTTTCTAATTCATGTGGAATGAGGTCGACCGTTAGGACGCATTTGGGCTGGATCCGATACTAGGATTGGTCTATTCATTGGTGGTCAATGCTCCATTCCGCCAATTGGATGAAACTCACAATTGTAATCTTTACCCATTATATCTAATCAGAATACAGGATCGATGTCCTGTAATGGATCCAGTGAGACCTTTGCACAAGCTGCAAACACATGTTGACAAGGCCAATGCTCTATTTGGAATTCACCGCAATCGTATGTTCATATGGATAGGCTAACTTTGCAAGTTCGATCAAACTATTTTCAAGTGGGATCATACAGCTCATCAACCTTAAAGGATGACCTTAAATGGTCAAAGCGACGGACATGGTAGGCAGATGCTTTTTGGATACACCCTTGAATCTTTCTCCGTATATCTTCACTAAACACCTCTCGTGCTTGTAATTGTGCTACAATGGTTTTCGCTCGATTAACAAAGTATGTGTTTGTTTGATGCAGTGTAGCCTTGACTAATCCGGTGATCGGTAAAAATTTAACCCCTTTGAAAACACTGTTGATACACTCCACAAGGTTGGTGTTCATATGCCGCCATCGTCGGCCTTCCTCGTCATAAGCATGACTCCATTTATTTTTTGAGATATTATTGATCCAATCAACGGCTCTTGGGTGTAATTAGTGCAGTTCATCTAACTTGCAATCGATTGCGTGTCGCTCATATTGGTAACCTGTTTGATACACCATTGTTATTAAACAAATAATAATCATGTTAGGTAATGAATCTTAATGATAACAATGTAAGTAAAATACACTGATGCTAGTAAATAGTTTCTTCAGCCACACCATCTTAAAAGTTGAGTTTAGGTTACTGGCGATATGGCGAAGGCAAAACATATGACAACCATAAGCGGGTTGCCACCCTACTTGTGGGTTTGCTACAACAGCTACTATTCCAGGATGTCTATCTGATATCAAGCAGATTTCTTGTCTATCCTGGACAACACGTCAATGAAGGTTTGATAAGAATCAAGCCCATGACTCGTATGCTTCCCCCTTGAACATAGCAAATGCAAGAGGCACAACTTTTCTATCGTCGTCTTTTGACGTTGTGGTAAGTAATACCCCATTGTACTTTTCATATAGAAATGTGCCATCTACTTGGACAATTAGTTTCAGATGATTAAACGCGTTGATGCATAGCTTGAAAGTACAAAACATCCAACGGAACGTCATAGCTGGCTCACCTTTGGCAAGCATTTACTACTAATAATCTCAAAGTAAGAACCAGAGTTGAAGTGTCACACTACGGCCAGCCACTGTGATAGTATAGAATACGACTTCTCCCAATCACCAAATGTAAGTGCGATGGCTCGGTGTTTGCCTTTCCATACTTTTTTATATGACACTGAGTATCCAAAAATACCATAAATGCATTCAATCACTTCTCGGATGGACACACTTGAATTTTCAGTCACCATGCCAATAATGTATAATGATATAACATTTGCATCCAATTTTGGATGATCTCGAGAAAAAGATTCAAATACACACATATGACGCTCATTATATTTGGATATCTATCAATGATTCTCTCTCAGCTTATGGCATGCTCTAACTCTCCAATTGCAGTGTACACCATAGTTAGGGCACTGTCCTCCCTCACTTCAGGATAATCACGACTTATTGCAGCTTTAATATTTATTTATGAAAAGAAGGCAGCAGGTGATTCCATATATCGGCTTACCGGTGTTGTTGGTAGTATAGTCGTAACGTTGTCTTCACCATCATCATCTTTGTAACTGTCATCATCACCACCAAAACCCTCAGTAACATCATCATATGCAGCTTCCTCCTCAAATTCATCCATTATATCCTTTGTTTCCTCTGGGGAAGAGAAGGGTTGATGTAAACCATACTGGGGTTAAGACAAATATGGCTCTGGGGCATAGTCGACAATAAGGGTGTGAAAGGGCTGGCCACTCTCATTTTGCCGTTTATGCCACTAATGTATGGATTGTAATAAGATGGCCTTTCACCGAAGCTGTGGGATAGGATGGTGGATGGTTATGTGCATGGGCCACTATCATTAACTGGTTGACTTGCGACGTTCAAATCAAGTTCTGTAGTTGAGATGTATACATACACTCCTGGGCATGACAATTGAATAGGAAATCATGCATTCGCTTCTCACATTCGTTGAATGTCATCATCATCGTCCAATACAAATGCCTTGTACCGTGTTGGATTCAATGAAAGTGGATGCCTATATACCAACTCAGTTATGAGTTGATTTTCATTGAGTCGTGGCTTTCAGCCCATTACAATTTTAAGATCATCCAGTGTATAATATGATTTATTCTTATTACTTTCATCCTAAGACACTTAAATGTATTACCTTCATCTGCTTTGTAAATTTCTCCATTCGCATAAATACAAATATTTTCCTCTCTAACACTTTTGGTTTCTACCATAATCAGATTTACATGGCATAACAAAAATTAACAATATACACAACACAGAAAAAGTAGCATAGTTACGAAAACAGTTGATATTAACTATTAGTGCACACAGGCTTTTATTTATTTCAATCTCATTACATATTTATCAAAATTCTATATTAATATATACTTACAAGTTTAGTTTAGAATCAATTGTAACGTTTAAATACTGTTGAAAAATAGGGCTTTCTATATATAAAACAAAAGTAAAGTAAATCTTTTCAATGGAAATCTAAGCTTACGCGTAACGTATCGAAAGATAGAAATAGGAAAAAAATATGGAAAGCGAAAGAGAGTGTTATTTTCACATTAGAAGAGGTAATAGAAAGATGGAACAAAAAAAATTTAATAGCTATTTCGTAAAAAGGATTTTTTAAATAAAAATTGCTATTGTATTTTAATTAATATTCTTATTAAAAATATTTACATGTTTTTTAAGTTTTCATTATCAGTAACTTAATAATATAATTTTTTTATTTTAATAAAAAGTTCAAATTGTTAATATATATATATATATATATATATATATATATATATATATATATATATATATATATATATATTTGTGTGTGTGTGTGTGTGTGAAAGCAAACAAATCTATTGATAAAATTCAAAGTGTTATGGAAAAAAGTAGTTTTAAAGTTTGTGCTATACACGGGTGAATATTTAATAAAAGAATAATAATTTATTCAAAATAAAATAATCTATTTATATCTTAGAATATTTAATTTAATATATAAAAATAAAATTTAGCAAAAATAAAAATTAGATATTTTCTATTTTAAATTTTGTCATACATAACTTAATTATATAAATATATAATAATAGATGAACATATAAGGAAAGAAATAAAAAAAAAGAGAATAAGAGTAAGATAAAAAACTTTCCACATTTTTATGGCAAATAAAATATTTAACGATAATGATAGTTTTAAAAAAATATAATTTTTGTTGAAAACAAGCCTTCTTCACAAAATCTTGATTGATATTTTTTTAAAATGATATTTAAAATTTATTATCAATAAAAAGGAATATAATTTAAATAAATAAAAATTAAATTGATATTTATTTAATGTTAAATGTTATTCTAAAAAATAAAATATACAATTAGTTAATTTTATTAATAATTTTAATAATATATTTTAGTGTTTAGGGTATATATAATAAATTAATTAATGAAATAAATTTTTTAACTTATTTAAAATAATTTGTAATAAAAAATATCATAAACAGATTGATTTTGATAACAAAATATATTATTAAAAATAATATGCAATTAAAGGAATCAAAAAATAATTTTACGCTAAAATTTTAATATTAAATTTTTAATTCATTTAAAATACTTATATAATCTAACAATGAAATATAATTTGTTATATTATATTATACATATAATATTTAATAATATTAGAGTTCTAACTGTAAACAATATGAGTACACATAAAAAAATATATATAGTGAAGCAAACAAAAAAATGAATAAAATATATGAGAGACAAAGTAATAAGAAAAATAAGTTATATAATAAATTAATTAATAAACTAAAATTTTTAACTTATTTAAAATAATTTGTAATAAAAAATATCATAAATAGATTGATTTCGATAACAAAATATATTATTAAAAATAATATGCAATTAAAGGAATCAAAAAATAATTAATATCTATAAATTTTAATTTATCTAAAACATTTATAAAATTAAAAAATAAAATATGTATTGTTATATTTATATTACTTAATATTAATAATATTTGAGTTGTAAATGATATAGATAAAAAGACAAAAAAAATACTTAAAATAAGACATGTAGTATAAATCCTTTATAAAATTTTAATTGATATGTATTTAATTTATTATATAGACATAATACTTAAAAATTAGAGTGGATTTTATGGACCTCCCCTGAGGTTTAGGTATAAATAATTTACCCCCCTTTTTGGATGAGTACCAATAGCATTTTCTCATAGGCAGAAAAAATAATTTTTTATTTATTTATAAAATACCTAAACTTATTTTATTATATTTCTCTTAAATATATAAATTTTTAACTGAAGTTAAATCAATTTTTTAGAGTTTTTAGATTTTTTATTTTCTTTTTTCATAATGCCTAACCTATAAGCGTAATAATTCCAATCACAGCAATATACAGAACATGCATAATCTAGTTAAACCACAATCATGATAATGTACTCAAACATCATAGTAACAAAAATTAAGTAAAATAATACAATCAAATTAAAACAATCCCCACAGGCATAACAATATAGGAAAGCAACAGATGTATAGATGCCATAATAAATAGATGACAATATCAAGTATAAATATAATCATAAAGTATTTAATAAAATAGAATAACAATACTCTACTTATAATGCCTACTATCATTACAAAATAAAATAAGGGAAACTTTATAACAAATATTATTCCTAACACAAATAATATTTTTATACCATCTGGAAAAAAAAATTACTTAATAAATATCTTACTTGTATGACGATCTTTTAAAAAATCTTTCCAATCAGGACGAACAAATTATAATCACCACTGGAGGACTAGGAAGTAAATTTTAGATAATTTATAATTGCTGGTGGAAAGGAATTGAGTAGCTAGAGACAAGGAAATTTTTTCAGAGATTTTTGAAGAGTTGGGGAGGGGACTAGGAAATTTGTTTGGCGGGTGGAAGAGGGGATGTTATATACTAAAGTCGGGAAAGGAGGGTGCACGTGTGAATAGTATTGTCCAGGGGAGCACAGAGGAACAAAGAAGGGGAGCGGGGGAACAGGGGCGTGGCAGGTTGGGCCTGATCATGTGTTGTCAGGCCGCGTGACCAATCAGCTTACCAGGTCTTCTAATCATCTGGTACAGGACAATGTAATCAGGCCAACCTGATCATGCTGTCCTTTAACCCGTGACTTGCATAATTTAAAAAAAAAATAAGGGTTTCGGTCATTTATTTTCTTACCACAATATCCTGATCAAATCATTTGGCAAGTCGAGGGTAACGGTCGTTTACTCAGAAAGTTATACTTGGGACACACTATGTAGTTACTTGATTCGCCTAATTCGACACCATATAAGGCGGCAACATGAATCTTAGAGGTGTGAGATCATGTTGAAAGAAGTTATTGACACGCATCCAACTTCCAATCACAAGCACAACCAAATCAGACAAGAATGACTACCCTTAACTATTGCAAATTGGTAACCACCCCATAATAAGTTAGAGGCTCATTTTTTTGCCTGTTTAATTACTCAAGCATATTATATGCAATTTACGTCCCCTCTAACACTTAGTATATCCATAACACTCTGCTGTTTTACTCTTTCATTTCTATAATTTTTTTATCATTAAAATGGTGTTGAGTAGGGTCTAGATTTTCTAAATTTGCACTTTTGATGTATTTTGGAGCGTAATCTTTGCCACTACAATAAAAATTACATTGGATTGCTCATTTTACACTTTTATGCATTTGTTTATTGCATTTTTATGCATATTCATTTATAGCTTTTGCTTAATTATATAGATCATATTAAAAATCTGAAAATATTGCCAATAAGTCGTTCGCAACCCACAACTTTGAAAAAAATGTTAAATCAAGGGCCAAGTACTGCATTCTCGACTAGCAAACACAAGTTAAATCGGAAACCTTAATTTGAGGGCATATAATTAAAGTAGACAAAACAAACCAAGCACGCTTGCATATTTCGCTAATTTATATACCCTGCTATGGATGAACCCAACACCTATATTAGCATACACGCAGCCAAATTTAACAGAAAGGGGCAACAAAGACAACCTAAGAAGGCTTGTTGGTGTTTCCTTCATTAAGGAAATCAAGCAAAACAGTACTCTTGCATTTCGGATCCGCTTCCGATGACATGATATACATGAGACATCGTGGACAACCTACCAGGAGCATGGCCCTTGTTTCCAGGGTTGTTGCTTGCTGCGTATCCTTCATCTGAACTTTGGCCTCTGAACCCTTAATAGTGATCTCCGATAATATTGATGATGATGATGAGCTTGCTGCTGATCTTGGTGGGGACAGGTTCAGCTTCAGCTCCACTCTTGAACTCCTTCCTCGTCCACTCATGTTCTTCGACCACTATTCCTTAATTTCTAGTAATGTTTAAGGAACACTACCGTACATAAAATTTGGAGAATTATTAATATATTAAATTAATGGAATGAAATAACAATGTTTAAACCAGGAGGATCATTATATAGTGATTTTGAAGAGAGAGAGAGATGAGGAGATAAGTAGTGGCAGGCTGGCAGCACCCAATGTCAAATTTAATTAAGAATACGCAGATGCCGATAAATGACCAGTCAGTAAGGATCAGTTGCAAGTAAATTTCATGCAGATGATTCATTCTCATAATTATGTGCAATCCCAAGTCAAAGGATAAGGAATTACAGGACAACTTCTTGAGTTAATGTTTTGCATGAATTCAATTACAAGTTGACCACGTCAATAAATTAAGAGGAAAAAAGTATATCTTTTGCCCACTTGGTCTTGCAAGTTTCTTATTTGTAATTTAAACTAAAAAAATAAAAAAAAGTCATATGTAGTTTGCTTAGTTAATATTTTGCTCATCTGTACTTACTTTGCATTCAACTGTAACAGGATTTGATACAAAATTTTCATGGGCTTTTCTTCCAAGTCTAATAAATCGGAATAGAGCTTCAAAAGAATATGATTTATGTCAACTTTTCCTCCCGAAGTAAATTTTTGTTTAGGACTTGTGTTTTATATGGAAGAGAAATATATTGGGAACGACCAGATAAAATTAGGGATATATGAAGGTGAAATTAGGTTAAATATAATTAAGGTTTGAAAGAGAGTACATGAATTTCATATGATAATTTCTATTAAATTTGGATGAAAATTTAATACAAGTGAATAAAATCTTAACAATACAAATTACTTATTACTTTTTTTTTTTTGACATTTTAAACAACCAATAGTTATGCTGCAAATAAAATTACACAACAAATAGATAAAGTGTAATTTTTTAATTACATTCTTGTATCTATTTCATTATATGAAATTAATCACAAGTTAATACTCATAACTGTATTTATACGCTATTAATAATTTATTGATTATTGATTTATGCATCACTACGTAACTAGCTGCTTGCAGTATACAATGTATATTTAAAAAAATTTCAAGGAGAGAGAATAAGATGGAAAGTAATCTGTACCGGGATGGCAAGTGCAGCTATACTATGCAATGCCCTTCGTTCATCAAGGAAGGTTTCTCTGATTTTGAATCCCACCATGTGGAAAAATTTAAAGGAGTAATTCTGTGGGGGAGTCTAAATTTTTCAAGTTTGACTCTACTTATTATTGGATCATTTTTTTTTAATTAATAAACCAAATAAAAAATATAAATATTTTCAATGCAGAAAGAAAAATAGTTCAGACTCCCTCTACAATTGCCAAACTGATATAACGGTATTAGTCTCGTTTACTTGTGCCTTATGACTGAGAAATCAGTATATCTGATACTGTGCTTAAAACACCATGTAAATATGGATATTTTGCCTCAGGTTCGGATGAGATCCTCCATTTTTTTCGCGTGAGCATAGATGGGAGGAAGGAACTGCGATTGAAGCACATAAATTGTGATACCCATAAAATGGAAGAGCCAGGTAAATAATAAAATGCATGGACCTACGTATAGCCTCGCAATTTTAGGCCATTTATTTTTCAACTACCTCTTAATAAAAGCTTAATATGCAGAGAGCTTTGTAACATTTGGGCCAGAAGGATGATGTAACTTTCAGCATTCACTAACCGCAACAGCCACTTTTGGCGGCAAGGATTGAATACGAGAGAGAATATTGATTGACATATGATGTTTCTTAAAACCCTTACCTTTTCTCACATCCTAAATTTGATTTCAAGTCTTGCATAGATTAATCACTCTTACTATCACAAAAGGGCGAGAAAAAATAGAAAAAAAAAATAATGGCTGATGCAGGTGACAGATAAATGCACGTGAAACCACCAGGCAACATCTATATGATAATAACAATCGGCTAATAACAGTGACGCCAAATCACAAGATGCATGAGATGGTACTGCAAGATTAAGACTTGCAAGCAACAGGGTACCCTGTTATATCATTCAATCAAAGGTTTTCATAAAATTTTCAACTCAATACATACATGGTATTGTTGATGGGTTACACCAAGGATATTCAATTTCAATATACAGCATTTCCAGTTACAATTGAGACCGGACTAAAAAATTCGGAATTTTAGACTAGGATGCAAATCTTCCACAGCCTTTGCATGCAACAATATAAGAAACTGCCCTAAAACTTGAGCATAGGCATGAAAAATGTTGACTTGCTCTCTGTTCCTGCCTAGTCTTCAAGAATTTGGTGTTGCTCAAGTTCAAGAATACGCTCAGATAAAGGGCTTGCAGTGCCGTTTGATGTTTTATTATTGTTTCTGCACTGCTGCAATTGTTCTTGGAGATTCCGCACAAGCTCATTCAGTTTCCGAATATTTTTCTCTTGTACTAATATAATCTACAACAAGCAACATCCATCAGAAATTATTTGCAAATGTTTGTGATGTAGATGGAAATCATGAAAAATGGAAAATTTCAGGCGCACAAGTGTGCATCATTTAAAGAAATACAGAGTTGTTTACAATATAAACAAGCCACTGCAAATGATGTTACTGTCTTTAAAAACCCTAAATATGCCATCCTAGATTTTAATGGCACATGGCTGTCACTTAATTCTTTTGTGTAATTTGCATACTCAAATGATCAGCAGAAGAAAAGTCATCTCAATCTCAATTTTTATTTCAGTGATTATCCAAGTTCCAATGAACAAAAGCACTTATGTTTTAAACATGCAATGGGATACATCCCAACCTAATCTGTTGAATTTAGGATCAGAGCAAAGACCATAGAAGGATTGCCACTTCCATGGTGAGATAATATCTTGATAGAATATCACATTTAACTATCTTTTACGATGAAAAGCTGATGGTTCTGAAACACAAAGATGCTAATGCAAAGACAATACAGCACTAGAAACTTTGTCTCACTTCATTGGAATCATCACTAGTGATCATAGTTAGGGGTGCAAACAAGTTGAATTACTTATGAGTAACTCAAGATCGATTCGTAAAAAGTTTGGTTCGAACTCAAATTTTAAGAAGTCAAGCCAAAATAAGCTTGGCTCGTTTAACTTGTTTATTAAACGAGCTGAACTTGAACTTTTTATTACTCGACTCGAATTGTTCGCGAGCCTAAATAAACTTAGTATAAAATATATTTTTATTTTTTACATTATATATAATGTAAATATAAAAAATTCACTAAATTTTTTTAGACCCATTTAAACTTATATATTATATATAATATAAATATAAAAAATTTACTAAACTCTTTTAGGCCCATTTAGGTTCATATATTATATATAATGTAAATATAAAAAACTCACTAAACTTTTTTAAACCCTTTTAGGCTCGTATAAGTTTGTTTAAGATTGTTTAAACTCAAATATAATTTAAGCTTAATCAGAAATTTAGAGTAAAGAATTTAAAATTCATTTAAACTCAAATAAGTTCGATTAAGTTCGTGTTCAAATCGAACTCAAACTCGAACTCGAATTTGACTTTTTCAAACTTGATGAGTTGGAGCTCGAACTCGTTTAATATTGTCAAGCTTGAGCTTGAGCTTGAGCTTGAGCTTGAACTTGAGCATGAGCATGAGCATGCAAATGTTCGGCTCGGTTTAGAAACACATCCCTAAAAGCCAAGATTACAAGACCTTAAGGGCATAACATAATAGTTTCAAAAATACATGGACCTAAACTTTCTTTAGCCACAAGGGTTACTTGTTTCGAACCAGACCACAGAAAAGGCTAAATGGATAGAACTCCACCACTAGTCGATTTCAAAGCAAAACTATATAGAAAGAACATTTTTCTTTTTAACATTTCCCATGGCAACACTAATAACAAGGATGTGACCAGTTTTTGCACAGTTTAGAATGGAACTTGCCATTTGCAAGCAATAGGCTATAAGATAAGGCATTTTATAAAAGAAAAATTACACTTACCTCCCTGAAGTTTAGTGTAATTACATTCGCACTCCTTCTACTTTCAGAAATATACACTAACCTCCCTTTTTCATATTAGCTCATCCCATTTCCCCTCTATTTTAGATATACATTCACCTCTACTCTCCCAAAAAAAATAGATAAATAAATAAATAAGGGAGGTAAGTGTATATTCTTGAAAAATAGAACAGTTATGAGTGTAATAAAGTTAAACCTCAAGAGAGGTGAATATAATTTGCGCTTTTACAAAAGCAACTGGCAACCGAGTGATAAACACAAGAAGATTATTCTACAAAATTGCCATCCCTTCCCATTTTTATTTGTATTTTAATACAGGCAGGAATCAGATTTAAACCAAAAACTAGGCTTTCCCACAGATGCCACAAAAACCAAGCAAGGGTTGAGACAAAATCAAGTGTCTTGGACTCCAAAACTTTTGGACACAAGGACAACCCAGGTCTCAGTATTTCATTACAGTTAAATAATAGAAGAACCAACAAAGTTCAAGAACAAATCATAAATCTAAAACCATCTATGAAAACCAAACCTCATGGAAATTGTAGACATCCTGTAGTGAAAGTTTAAGTAAATGAACCCAAGCTAACTCCCAATCACATCCACAATATGAAAACAAAGTAAACAGAGTGAGATCGAGACTGGATTAGGAGAGATGGAAGAGGTAGTATAGCATAAATTATATGCTTAATGATATTCTGGGGGATTTCCGTTGCTTATACTCAGAATTTAACTTTAGAGGCTTCTGGTTTACAAGCAGCAAGTGTCAATGTTGAATATTAACAAAACGATAACACCCAGAGACCATCAAGAAAGACGTAATTCATAAATTTTAAAGCAATGACACAACTTAACCAATAATCAAATCAACAAAGAAGTTATTGAATGAACTAAAATGAGGGAGCAGCAAAATTTAGTACCTTCTCTTTTATGGTTTCTTGCCTCTTCGAAATCTGGCGCTGCTTCTCAGATATGGCAGGATTTGAATCAACATCAGCCACAAGCTGTTGCTTCCACTCAAACTGAGACGTGATTATTAATACAAGCAACAGAAAAACAAGTAGCATGGGCCTCGACATGATTCCAACTTACAAGCTAAAAGCCTGTTCAAAATTTAAATAACAAGAATGCAATGAAATATTAAGAAATGAAATTTGTTATCCACTATCTACGAGTTAGAAAGTCCTACACCTACCTTTGACTGCTAGAAAACTGAACAGGAAAAAGGATTGCAATTTAAAGAGCAAATCCTATACAATTTTATAATTTTATTTCTTAGTTTCCATTTTCATCTGCCAAAGATATTAATTTTTTGCATCTATCAAATCCAAAGGAACAGAATTTATCATTGATACACAAAACTATTGGCCGTTCATCAATTCCCTCACCATTCAGCAACCAGAGAAAGCAATCTGATGGTTTTTATAGCAGAGCAGAACAAGAAATGCCAAATGCAGCTCAATTCAAAGTAAAGACTTTTTTAAAATTAAGGAAGGAAATTAGACTTTTTGACTACTTGCTAATAAGAAACAATGGTACCAGCTGTAAGAAAAGAGGGTGTTAGATTTGAACCGTGATGATAGGATTTCCAAAAACTGAAACACACCGTTCAACACAACGGATGTCAGATTGTTAAATTAGTATAACCTAATTCGTAAAGTTCAAATTACCCTTATCTAAAATGTTGAATAATCCTGTTTATCTGTATCAATCCAGTCCAATTTAACAATTAATCACATCTGAATCAAAACACGAAGACCCTGACCAACGAAGAACTACCCTATAGTTGTTTTTGCAAGTAGAGAAAGAAATCAAATTGAAGGAGAAAACTTACAGATCAATGTCGCCAAAAAACGCCCAAATTCATTATCGATCTTTACGAGTTCCCGCTAATTCGAGCTCCTCAACAAGTGGTGGAAAATTGAGGCGCGTGCTTCCAGAGAGTTTCAGCTTTTAAATCGAATTAGAAATTTTAAAAGCTTAAAGCTTGCAGTAAATGAAATAAAAGGAGATTTTAAGAAGATAAAATTTGCGTGCTGTTAAGGTTGGAAGCCATAACCAGCAGCGACTCTAAGCTGATTGTCAGTGCCGTTTGTTTGCGCTGCGTCGAAATAATTTTGAAGAAGAATGAACTAAGGAAATGATAGGCTGCAGGCGGAAACATAGTAATTTACCATGGGAGAGACCAAACCTTCCGATTGGTATACTGCCCCTGCCACGTTTGTTTGAACTAGGCTCTGTCTCCTTTTGGCATCCCACCGACATCGGCAATAAAGTAACTGGGCACTGTTACCCTTGTGTAAAACATGTATAATATACCACGGCGGAATCAGACATTTTTTCTGTAAAATTTTACCCGGAAAAATAGTATTAAACAAAATAAAAATATGTAATTAAAATATTTTTATTTTTTCAATTTTTTATGCATTAATAAATTAAATATTTTGAGTGAAATAATTATTATGTACTGCATAAAATTAATTTAAATAATTATATAAATAAAAGTTAAAATAAAATTCATAAATTTAAAATGAATCAATAGTTTTTTTGTGCTGTAAAAATAATTGTTGTTAAATTTTTTACTAAAAATATCTAAAAACTAAACATATAAAAAGTAAATTATTATATATATTTCAGTGAAAATTTAAAGCATTTTACACAAAATTGTAAAGTATACATATATTTGATTCAAAAAAATGTGAAAAGACATGATTTAAGATATATAATGTATAAATCAATTTATGTTTTATATATGTATTCAATATTTATATGTAACGTTACTTTTAACTATAATTTCTATGTTATATAACTCTATATAAAATTGTAAAGTATATATATATATATAATTTAAGAAAATAAGAACAAATATGATTTAAGGTACATATATAATGAATAAAGAAATTTATATTCTATATATATTCAATGTAATATTCTTATATAACATAACTTTTAACTATAATTTTCGGTGATACAATATAGCTAAACATTACTTTAAAATCATTTTTATAAGTTAATAATGTTAAAATAAATTATTTGCAATTCAATGTGATAACTTTTTAAAAGACAAATGAAGATAAAAAATAAAACATAATATAAGTAATTAATAACTAAACTAAAACCCAGTTTTGATTATCTAAATATTAAATTTTTTTATCAATTTTCTTCTTGAAATAAAATTTATTTAATTTAATTATTAAAAATTTAAATTTAAGTAAAACTTTAAGCGCTCTAATAAATATTAATTATTTAAGATAAAGACAAAAATTTGTCTGAAACTTAAACCTTCAATAACTCAATTAATACGAACTTTATCTCATAAATAAAATTAATGAAAATATAATATTTCAAGTACTAAAATTGAATTTTAGTCTTAATAATTAACACTATTAATTCAAAAGATAATGTTTAAATTAAATTTTCGTTTAAGCAAACCAATATCAAAATCTAAGAGTAGAAATATATAACAAATACATTAGTGTGTGGCAAAATTTTGACTCGGGGGATGTGGCCCTCTCACGAGTAAATTACAAATAATTCACGTCCGATTTTATCTCTTTTAATGACGTTTTTAGATGTTGTTTTAAATATTAAAAATTGAATGTATATTCTCTCATTTTTTTTATTTTTACTATTTTCAGAAAGATAAAGCTATAATTTTTATTTTGAGCTTTATTATTTTTATTAAAATTTACAGTTTCAAATGGAAAAATTTTATATTTATCTCTTTTCAAAATTCATTTCATACATTTTCTAAAAAATATGCCAAATCCCTTTTCACTAAAATTTATTCAATTATGCGTTCAGTCATTAACATTTTATTTAGATAATTTATTTTTATTTAAAATTTAACGGAAAACATATATAAAATACGCATATTTTCATTAACATATATAAATTACTCCGAAAAAAAGCTTTAATATACATCGGAAATTTGTTGAAGTAAGTTGCTCTGAGATTTTTGAAAAGCAATCTCGTACAACAAACAGTGGTCTCAAATGTGTAATTGTTTCTTCAAAGACAATGCAAAATTGACTCAATAAAACGAACTAGGGTTTTTCCTTCTAAAATCGAATTTTATGTCAGAAATGAGAGCCTCTATCAAAGATTGCGAAGATGCTTCGATAAAGAGGGTAAAAACCTTTTCATTTAAAATGTTCTAAAAATTGAGTTTTAAATTAGGCATAATCTCCTGGGGATCGAGGGAAAAAAAGACACATGCCTCGTGCAATTGCGGTTAATTTTTGTATAAAAAAATTAAATAAGTAAAATATTTATAATAAAAAATGAAAATACATAAATTTTAATACTTGAAATTATAAAAAATTAATAAAAAAATGAAATCATATAGATATAAAATGTAATTTGCTCTAAAATATTACTTTTAAAGACAATTTACACTCATATCTCATAAAATTTAATTTAATTACATTTGCATCACTGTATTTTTAAGAGACATACACCACCTCCTTTTTTTTTTTTTTTAAGGTGAAGAGCTAAATTTATATTTAAAAAAAAAAAGAGAAATGTATATATCAAAAAGAGAGATCAATATATATATACTAGTTTTTAAACCCATACGGTACATGGGTCTTTATTTTTTCCTAAGATAAGAATATATAAAAAATTATAAAAATATTAAATCTAATTTATTTTGTTTATTTTTTAATTATTATATATTTAAATTAAAATTTAAAATTTTTTAAAATGTGATATAAAATTTAAAATATATGATATATAATAAAATTAGATCTTTAACTATTTAAAAAATTTATAACAAAAGATTTTATGTTATATTGAAACCACTAGTGATATTAGTGTTTAATTTATAAAGATAAAAATGTAATTTGAAGAGCTTTTTGAGAAACTTTTTATGAGATTGGAATAATTTGAAATATATGAATTCTGATGATGGATAAAAAATAATTCAAATTTAAATTTTTTATTAAAAATTGATTTAATATTAGAAAATAAATAGAAAAAAATGACAAATTGATAAATAGAAATTATAAGAAAACATTTATCAAAGTAAAAAATATCACAGTTAATATATAATATATAAATATATATAATTAAAAATAAATGAAGTATAAGTGTAATTACTTAAATCATAAATAAGATAAATATAATTTACTCTAATTTAAGTCATTGCAACTCTTTTGTTGTTGAGATTTGGAGAGTCTTTTAAGGGTCTCATTTTAGCACAAGAGATGGGCTACAAGATGATCATATTAGAAATGGATTCAAAGGCCTCAGTAGACACACTGCTTGGTGTCAATAATCTGAACAATGGATATGATCAATGCCGAAGACTCCATGTGAGAAATTGGCAAGTATCTAATCCCTACAATTGTTTAAAATGCAATCGGTGTGCAGATTAATTATTTCAACCTGGGATTAATTATATATCATTACAAATCATTCTATTAATCTATAATATTTTATTTTTAGGTGATTTTGCTCACATTAATATCCCGAGAGTCATTTTTATATAATTTTCTTCCCTTTAAACTCATTTATTTACCAAAAAAAATGTCATAAAAACATAATAATTTTGAAAAATTAGAAGGTAAGTTTTTTTTAAAATAAAAAATAGTACAATAAGTTCAAAAATAACCTTATAAGAAGAATACACAGAGATCTAAAAAAATTATAAATAATGATCCGATCCTTCTCAACAAAAGCACGAAGTTGAGAGGAAAAACTTGAAGACTTTAAGGAAACAATCCTCTCCGAGATACTTTGTTGTTGGTTCTTCTTGAACTAGTAAGTTGGTTGCTTCTAAAATTATATGAGAAGATTTTGGTGGTCGTGTGATCAAAATTTCTCTAACGAACAAATTAGTGAAGTGGCCGAGTTTCATTAAAGAATAATACTGAAGATATTCAAGAGAATGCAGCTGAAAGTACATATAGGCCCGAGAGTGCGGCATAAATAATAAATCTCGCTAGTCCTCCACAATATCATAGTAATTCTACTTATGCATTTGGTGCTTGTGAAGTAGGGTGATAATTTCTAATATAAAATAATAATCTAAAACGAACACCACATGCTTACATAAATCATCCTCCTAATTTTGAATGCCTGATCTAAGATAATTCAATTTTTTTTACGGCCATGTTTGTAATTGGGCCATATGGCCCATATTCATTATTAAAACAACAAAACCCAAAAACATCACTGACGCCTTGAACCGAAACGTCACAAAACCCAGCCTTACACAGATTGACCAAACATACAAAAACCAGGGTTTACAATGGTGAATCCTCCATCTATCACAAGATTATGCCCACTAACATACTTGGACTGGTCGCTCCCCAAGAAAACAGCAGCTTCAGCCACATCTTCCGGCTCCAGAATAGCACCTTTTAGGTTGGAATAAACGCCATGACATCCCTCATCGTCGAGCTTGAAGAAATTCTTAGCCAACGGCGTCGCCACCACATACGGCGACACAGAGTTCACCCGAATTCCGTACTGTCCGAGCTCCACCGCCGTGTTTCTCGTCAGCCCCACCACGGCGTGCTTTGAACTTGTGTAGGCATGCGATGCCACGCCACCTATAGTTCCGCAAACACTTGCAGTCGTAATTATGCTGCCTCGGCGCGCCGGAATCATCACCCTGGCGGCGTGTTTGGTTCCGAGGAAAGCTCCGACCAAGTTAACATTAATCACTTGCTCAAACTCGGATTTCTTGTTGTCGAGGATGCTTGGCTTGCTGACGCCAACAATACCAGCGTTGTTGAACATGATGTCGAGCTTGCCATATTTGGAAACTGCTGCGTTAACGGCGTTTTCGACGTCGTTTTCGTTTGTGACATCGCAATGGACATAGGAAGATGAATCCAGGTCTTTGCAAACTGAGTGGCCTAAGTCATCTTGGACATCGGCTATTACCACTTTAGCTCCATGCTTTGAGTAGAGCCTGGCGGTGCACTCCCCAATGCCGCTTGCCCCCCCAGTGACGAGAGCCACCTTCCCTTCCAGTCTGCTAAAAATTTGAGAAAAAAGTGCAATTTTTGTTCCCTTGAGTGCCGTTGTGTAATGTATCGTTGAGAAGACTTGAACCAAGCCATTAATAATAAAGGATATAAAAGATAAATAACTAATTTATTTTAAAATATTTAATAATCATTGTTAGAAAATATTACATTTTACTCATTTATAATTTCATCTTTTTCTTAACTAATTCACTTATAATTTTAAGTATTGAAAATCATCCAATCATACTATCAATAGTTAATATTTTGCCAATTTAAATTATTTTTATATAAAATTTAACAGAAAATTTGCATATATTGTATATAATATCTACTTTTCTAAATTTTAATTTAATTTTATGTTCATTTAAAGCCAAATTATACTTAAAAATTTAATTCTATTAAAGATTTGTTTCCTATAATTTAGTTCTAGATTGTTGAATAGAGAATGTCAAAAATGATTTTTTGAGGTAAATTACTTTTGGATGGACATAAAATTAAACCAAAATTTAGAGAAGTAAAGATAATATATGTGTTTTTTTAATTCAATTTTGAATAAAAATAGTGTAAATGATTAAAATATTAATAATTAAAAATATATGTGATGAATTATCATACTTAAAATCATAAGTGAATTGAATAAAAAAAAGGAAAATTATGAATATATAAAATATAGTTTTTCCTTATTATTGATTCTGTTTTTAACAAAGTGGGAAAGTGTACATATGCAGGTATTTGTCATCAATAAAAATAAACAAAATATTACAAGTATCAAAATTAACATTTAAAATTAAATTTTTTATTTTTTATTTTTATTATATTAAATTTTTATAAATTTATTTTAATATTCTCTATTTAATAACAATTCTCAGTTATATTCAGAATCTAATTTGGAATCATTTATCATGAGTAAGGATGTTGGATGAAGCCGAGGGTTTAGTGCATACCTCCTGAGGGCAGCCGAGAGTAAGGAGGCGCTCCCCATGGCGCGAGCCTTTCAACCTTCAAGAAGCCTAAGAAAAATTACCTTCTGCTAAGTGGTGCTATGCGTTGCTCTAAGACTTGCATCAGTTATATAGGCGTAGGTCTAGTAACTTTCGGAAATAAATAAATTGAGGGGGTCAATCTCATGTTTTAAATAAATTGAGGAGTATTTTTTTGGGTGGAAATTTAATTAATTATTTTGTCTCTTTTTGCATGACGACAACCATCTTTTTTTGTATTTTACTTGGTGCTTTATGCGCAACCTTTGGATTGTTAACTAGGTTTAGGCGGACCAACTTTTATCGGAATCTGCATTCCTCATTTTATTGAGGAAAAGAGACGTTGCTAAGCTATAATATTCTTTTTTCTTTTTTGCGCAGCCGTAAATCCCTTTCTACATAGAAATAATCTATGCAGTTAGCACATAAAATGTAAATTTGATTTCCTAACGTTCAAAAAGCAATCTCACGTACTTAAAAATAAAATTCAAAATTAAATTTTACATAAAAAATTAAAATTTATTATTAAATATAAAATAATAAAATAAATTTATAAAATTTTAATTTAGTGAATATAAAAAATTTAAAATTTATTTTTAATTCCTATAATATTTTCTTTTTTAAATATCATTTTTCTCTTTTAAAAATTTTAAATTTTTTTTATAGAATTCTGTGCTGAAAGCTCACAATCTCAAGGAGGACAAAATAAGAAAATTTTATAGTATATTATACAAAAATATATTAATATATCATTAAATTTAATTGTTAATATATTATTATATAATATATAAAATTAAATTATAAATTAAAATTTTAACATAAGATCAATTTAATAATACACAATTATATTAATAATATATCAAAATCTCTCCCAATAAAGTAAGCACTTATTCTCTTGTATTAATACGTGTTGCCTTTGATATCATCCATCCTACTGTTTTTTTTTTTTTTTGGTGAAACCATCCTACTTTTGTTTACTCCATTTCTTAGTCTTCGAGAAAATTCTTTATTTATTTATCATTTTAAAAAAATAAAGAATGAATTATTATTTTTTAATTATTATTCTTTTAATTTAATTAAATATTTAATAACTTTGTTATTAATTAATTTTTATAAAAATATATTAATAAATTATAATTCACCTTTGATAAAATAAAAATTATTTATTATTTTTTCATTTTTATATAATAATTTTAAATGATAATAACTTTTATATATTAATCCTAAATCACGCGTAAAAATGGATTGAAGGAGTATTTGTTCACTGCTTTGCAGGAGATAGTTGTAGACAGCTGTTTCTTTATTTGACTGACTTATTAATGCTTTTCCTTTATTTTCGTTCCTTTGTCTGATTTTATTTATTATACTTATTAATTAATTGCTTTCTCTTATTTTGTCTGTTTTCGAAGTTTTATAATTTTACTAGAAGTTTTATTTTTATTATTTATTTATTCATTCTTTTCTATATTTTATTTTTTAATTTTTATTACTTTAAAATTTTTTAAAAGATATTTTTTATTTGTTCAATTGAATTTTTTTTATTTTCTTTTTTTATAATTTAAGTGTTAATATCACCACTTGATTTAGACAAAATATGATATATTTTACTTTAAATATAAAATAAATATGAATTTATAGAAATATAAACCTTAATTTTATTTTGTTCATTATTTTTTATATTACTTTAATTCCCATCACCTTTATAATTTGCAGCATCTACATTAATATTGTTAGGTAGTATATGTATATATATAGGCAAGCATATAATAAAACTAAAATTCATTTATAATATTTTATAATAAAATAAAATACATAGTTATTAACATGAATACTAACTATTAGTATAAATACAATAGTAAATAATAACTATTATTTTATTAAATAATAACTAAAATGAATATGGGAAAGGAAAGAAATAATATGTAAGTTATAAAATAAAATAAGATTTAAAAACATAGAATATAGTTAAATAATTCAACTAAATTAAATCAATAATATATTTATAATATTTAGTTATTTGTATAAATAATAACTTGAATGAGTAAAAAGAAAAGTGAAATGGTACGTGAGTTATAAAATAATATAAGAATTAAAAATATAATATGTAAACAAATAATTAAATTAAATTAATAATATATTTATAATAAAATAAAATAAATAATTATTAGTATGAATAATAACTATCGGAAGCAATTATAGTAGTAAATAATAATTATTATTTTATTAAATAATAACATGAATAAGCATGAAAAATAAGAAAAATAGTATTGAATTATAAAACAATACAAGAATTAAAAATATAATATATAATTAAATAATTTAGCTAAATTAAATTAATAACATAGTTATAATATTTCATAATAAAATAAAACATATCATTTTATATCTATATTACTTAGTATTATTGGTATACGAACTTTTAATAAAATATATCATATTATATCTATTTAGTATTATTAACACTCAAACTTTAAGCAATAAAAATAATTTTGATATATTCTTAATTTACAATTTAAATAAATTTGATTTTAATTTTTAAATATTTTATTAATAAATAGAATATTAATCAACTAATCTAATATCTATATTTTATATTAAAACTTTCAGGTACTTAAATTATTTTTATATTAAAAATATATTCTTATTACAACAAAATTTAATATAAAAATAATAATATCGCAATTATTATAATATTATAAAAATATTTATATTTATATTATTAAAAAAATAACATATATTCATGCGCAGGGCAAGTCATTAACCAGTTGGATTGGAAGGTTGTAGCAGGGGATAGGGTGGTTATTGTATCCTGTATTCTCGGCTAAGTATTAGTCTCAAAAAGTCAGTGCTTTGCAGCAGAGGAGCACCGATAAAAGGACGTCAGATGAAGTCTAACCATTGACTTTGGGGAAACGGGGCTCCCGCCCTATGTTGTTTATCTCTGCCATTGCCCATTTTTATTGGACCAAAAATTTTTTATTACTCTGAAAACTATTTTCCTAACTATATTTTTTTCAGCGTGGCAAATTTAGTTATTTTTAGAGATAAATATATTGATCTTTCTTGAATTTTAATAAAATTATATAAATTTTTACTCTAATTTTAAAATATATATTGACCCCCTTTAAACATAAAATAATGTTATTCTTTAAATTCAAATTTGAATTTTTCTTCAATAAAATTATGAAAAAAAGATGATTATAAATTTAAATTGAATAATATATAATAATTTAAATATTATATTATGAAAAGGATGTTATGATTAAATTCAAATGACTAAGAATTTATAAAATTACATTAAAATTTAATTTTTTTCATCATTTATGTTCTAGCAATTTAAACTTAATTAAAATATATTGTTTATCAGAAAATACTTAGAATATATTATATTGATATATATTGCTTGATTTGGAATTATAATAACCTTTTCTTATCATGTTATTGAAAAAATATTCAATTTTAAATTTAAAATGTAATATTATTTTATATTTTAAAAAATTAATTGTAAATTTTGAAATTAAAAAAAAAAAGCCGTCTCGAGCATCCTCTCCCAATTCTAAAAATTGAATGATTAACTGCTGTTATATTAAAAGAACTGAGATTTTGATGTGTTAAACTCGAGCCAACCCATTCAATCCACATTGGGGTTGCATCAATTGGCTAAGAAAACAACTTATACCATTTGTTATAATGGTTTTTGTCTATGCATCGAAATTTTCATTGTTTTGATACAAAGAGGAGTTGATGGTGAAACTAAAACATTAAATTAAATATACCTAAACACTTTTCTACTTATAAAGTTTTTCTTTTCTGAACACACAATAGTTATTCTACTTGTTTCAGTTTATCTATTAAAGAAATAAGGCTCTTCTTCTTCAAAATAGAAAGACTATTGGTAATTAAGAGTGCCCAGTAGTAAATGCACCACCCAAAAAGCCTTTAAAAAAAACCATTGCTTATACTCTATGATCTTTAAATAATTTTTCTTAATTTAATGTACACCACGTTTTCCTCCTTGTCCTTGTGTCTAATATGTTTATATAGAAGTGCTCAACATTGTCATTTTGTCATAAAACTACTCCTTGTTAAAAATTTGAAAGACGTATTGCATTTTGCAAATATGCAAGTCAATATTGTGAGAAATGGACCCCTTTTTTCTATCTATATATTAAAGAATATTTGTTCCTTTCTAGGGATGACCGCAAAATACAGACGGAACCTAGTATATGTGTTTCTGATAAGTATCGAAATTGACACGGATTATTTTATAGTCAAACGTGAACCGCATGCATAATAAATGGACGATACAAAAGTTGGTTGAAGGACGAGAGGTAGTCTTTGCAAACATGTCAAGGAAAAGTCCAGCGTGCAGAGCAGTGCAGAGAACGCAAGAAATGCACATGATTTCCAAGGGAAATGCAATATATCATTATTATAGGAAAATTGAAAAAATAAATAAATTAATGTAGAATATTTGAATTTTGTCTTGCCAACATTAAAAACTTAAAATTGAAGTTTTATACCAATATAATAATTTAAATTTAATATCAATCATCATTTTAATTAATCATTTTACTTATATGTATTTTTTTCATGAATGTTTTAAGAAAGAATCACATATTATTAGGTGTTGGTTTATCACATTTTTTTGTCGCACATAAGTTACATATTATATAATTAATAAAAATAAAAATTTGTTAGATATATAAAAATTTAAATAAACATATGAAAATGAATTTTAAATTATGTAAAAAAGTGACAAACTCATATATAATACTATCATTTTATTTAAAATTTTTATCAAAAATTATGTAATTTAATAAAATAATTAAATAAGTATATAATAGCTATTAATTCTCAAGTTTTGTATAACTCATAAGCTTTAATCTTATGCAACACTATAATGGTGTAGAGATACTTGACATTGTTTAAAGGGGCTTTATTCTTTATCATATTTAAGATTCAAAGCTAAAATTTTATATGTGTATATTAAATAAATTATCATTTCCATTATTAAAAAGCCTTAATTTCAAAATAGTAAGAATAAGTAAGCTCAAACTTCAAGGTGATTGCCCCTGCTAAATCAATTGAGTACCAAGCTATAATGGGACAAGCAAAATTACCTTTTCTACATCAACTTGTGAATATTAAGCAGGAGCCCCTTCATCTGGTTATTTCAAACTTAACAAGGATGAAGTATGAAAAGGTAATCGAAGTCTTGTTCGATGCTTTATTGTGATTAGAAGTATTGTTGGAAGATGGATGATTGATAGTTATAAAGGGCTTGAAAATTGTTCAAATTTTGTTGCAAAATTAAATGGTCTCATTGATGGTTTAATGCTTGTTCAAAGTAGGGGTTTATTTCCACTTATTGTTGTGCTTAATGCACTATTTATAATTAATGCTTTGTCCAATGATAATTTTACTTGTTCTCTTTATGCTTACAACTGAATTGAAGATTGTAGAAAACTTTTGGCTAATATAGACTCACCAATTGTTAAGCATATTTATAAAAAAGCTATTAGCTTGGTGGACTTTTTGACAAAGAATGCTAATAGTGGTTGTAATGATATTAGTATATATAATCCTTCCCCTATTGGGGCTGTTTTGTGTAAAATGTAGAACCCTTATATATTCTCTTAAATATTGCTTAAAATTAGTTTTTGTGATAATGAGCTTATTTGATACAATTTATAAGTTGCAAAGATAATATATTTTTGTTAAAAAAGATTAAAAAGTGCATGTTGTCTAGTTTATATTTTAACACTATCCAGTTGTTCTTTTGCTTACTGGATATATGATAATTTAATTATTCCAACTTGTTTTTGCATGAAAAATTACCTTATTTAAAATGATTACAATCGGTATGTGCAATTGCTTTCCAAAGTTTTAGTTTAATCTATTAAAATCCATATTTAAGCAACTTTAGTTTTATTACTTTTTCAACACTATCATAATTGTATTATTCTATAAAATTTCTAAAAATTATGTAGGTTTCTTTTTAGTTAGTATAAACTAATGCAAACTCAGATTTAGAATATTATAATGAAATATATGGTAAAGAAATAAGAATAGTACAAAACATGAAAGGCACTTGATAATATCAAATTCAAATGTGTTAAACAAGTAAGCAAAATAGTACTTTATAAAAATGACTTGTCAAGCCATCTATTCAAAGAGTAAGAACTTCCAACTAATAGTTGTTGACCTTACATGTGATTAAAGTTCAAAATTTTGAAAAGAGCAAATTGCCTAGAATATTTAAAAGAAAATGCGTTTTAGATTAAGGCTGTTCAATGGAATTCAAAAATTCCATATTAGTAGTCTCATTTTTTGGCTATAAATAGAAAAAACTCACTTTTTTGCAATGCACTAAATTTAATCCAATCCAAGCATCTCTTTTCTGTTTGGAAGGCTCTTATTCAATTTTTTTTCTAGCTTTTAAGTTTTCATTCTTTATGCTTAAACTTGTAAAAATTATACTACTAGAATGTATAAATGTCACAACTCACTTAAGCCATGATTGGCATGGAACCATTAACCCAATTTCCACTGGACCAATCTAACTCAATTACTAAATATGAACACATGATTACTAATAATGTAAGAGAGTTTATGTACAAAGGCTAAAATATTTACAAATTGAATGCATCTATCTAAAGCTACTAAAGTAAGGCAGTTAATCCCGTTTACTTAGTCTAGTGATTTAAGGTTAAGTTAGTGTAACTAACCCTAATATATATAAAGTACTCTTATAATAAGGGTTTTATCTATGCATTTCAAGACCTAGGAAAGTATTTCTATTTATAAAAAAAATAATTGTTATAGTTGCCTTGTACAAAATAAGTCATGGAGTATTTACTCTTGTAATGTTAATGGTAAAGAAACTTTTACAATGATATCCATAAAATTAAATAAATAAGAGAATGAGTTTAAATTTTAATAAGTAAACAATCTACTTATAGTGGTCTATGAAAATAAGGATGTAAAATGAGCTTCAAACTCGCGAGCTACCCATAAGCTTAGGGCGATCATGAACTTTTCATTAAAGCCTATTTTCGATGTGAGCTTATACAAGCAAACTTACACGAGCCTAGGCCTACGCGGGCTTACTTATAAGTTTAATTATTTTTTTTTATAATCCTTCAAGCTTTTAAGAACTTTTTTAATGTAATCCAATTTTCAATCCAATAACTAATGGCCTAATATAATTTTTTTTTACTTAACTAACTTATTACATAAAAAAATCTAATTAATTAATTACAATTTATAAAAAAATAAATATTATTTAATCTAACCTAATCCAATATCCTTTGAAGATGTCTTCATCTACATTTAAGATTTAATATCTGATCTTTATATATATGTATCTAATGGTTTAATCACTCTTATTAGTAAAAAATAATAATAATGCAAACTACCTACGTGCTCGGTCATTTTTGCTTATTTTGAATTCAAGCTTACACAAGAAAACCTACACGAGCTTAGTCTAACCCATTTTACCTTAACCATTTTACATGTCTATATGAAAGAATATAATATTTACAATATTCATACCATTTGATTAATTCTTAACTTACACAAAGTATAATTGTATACAACAATATAAATAAACAATAGTAATCCCATTTAATGAATAATGGTCATTCCTCAATGTACCGAATGTCACATCCTCTTAAATTATCATTAAATTAGAATTTATTTTATGAGAAAGAATAGTTAAGGCAATCGGTAAATTTGATTAAGTTAGAAATCTTACATATGGAATATGGAATGAAATAAAGTTAATTAAATTAAAAATATGAGAATATAAACTTGGTGAAATTTTAGTGGAAAAAATTTATTAGAATCATAAAGTATAAAGTTTTGTATTGATAAAAGTGAGTATGTGAATATGGAAGAAGTTTAGGAGTAATTTGCCAAAAATGACTTTAAGGCCCTATTTCTCTCATTTTAACCCATCAAACCCTAATTTCCCTCATTTCTTTTCATCTCTCTAACTTTCCTATCTCTTTCTAAGAATTTCTTCCTCTACTCTATCAATTTAGTAAAGAGGACCTTTATTCTTCTTGATTTCTTCATCTAATCAAGGTAAAAACATTGCTTTAATAAAGAATTCCTCCTATTTCCTTTTAATTGATAAAGAAATTTAAGATTTATTTGGTTTTGTTAGGTATTCTAAACCTTAACTCTATAACTCATAAATTTTGACGTGATTAGGGTAAAAAAATCTTCAACTAGCTTCCTAGCATCCTTTTTCATACAAGGTGAGTGAATAATCTAACTAAATTTACAGATTTTGTGACTATATGATAATATTGAGAAAATATAGGCTATTTGTGGTTTTACTTGAATTATTGTTAATTTGATATGGTGGAAGTAATAAATAATGAAGATAAGTGATATAGAATGTTAAATAGGTGTGGTAATAATTATATTAATGTTTGTTATGTAATCCATGTATTTGAAGGCATTTAAAATTGAATGAATAATGAAATTTTCATAGAAAACTTTGGTTTTCATGTGTGAATTGAGTGGTTAATCTATTCTAAGGGTCTAGAGGCAAATCTAGGTTTCAGAATCAAGTGTCAATCGATTCTGAGGGTCCAAAGATAATTTTAGAATAAGTGAATCAATTAGTCAATTAATTCACCAAGCTTGAAATTTTTTGCTAACTTTGAAGAGGCATAACTTTTTCATCTTACATTCGTTTTAAATGAATTACCTATTATTTTAAAGATAATTAAGTCTACTTTCAAATGAAATTAGTTTGAAATCAATGCTTTATATATATTTTGATATATCATAAAAATAGTAGATAAAGGTAAAAAAACTCGAAATTTTAAAAAATTAATTTTTTGCATTTATTCTCAAAAAGGCATAACATTTCCAAAACTTAGCTAATTTGGGTAAGGTATTGATTTCAAAAAGATAATTTTTGAGGTTTCAAAAAGATAACTAAGTCTACTTTCAAATAGAATTAGTTTGAAATCAATACCTTATATATATATTTCAATATACCATCAAAATAGTAGGTAGAAGTAAAAAAATTAAGATTTCAAAAAATGAACTTTTTGTATTTATTCTCAAAAAGGCATAACCCTTTCAAATTTTAGCTAATTTGGATAAATAACTAATTTATGAAAAGCTAATTAAGTTTATTTTCATATAAAATAAGTTTCATGAATAATATATTTATAATTTTTGAGTTATTTATAAAAAATCACTCAAAAGTCATAATTATAGTGACAATATAGTAAGTCATACCCAATTTGTTTTATGTTTTCATGAATTATAATGGCCCAACATGGATATTTGGTCACTAAACATTAAAGATAAAGTGATTTATGATAATTATAATATGAGTGCATGACTTGGGTAATCATAAAATGCGAACGAAAAAATTATATGATATAATATATGTTGTAATAAACTTATTGCATTACTCATAAGATGAAATATATTATGAAATATTTTATGATTTAATTATTAAGATATGTGTGAATGCTTGTAGCCATACAAGAGGGCATAATGATGCTAATAAGTATTATGATATATATTGAAATTGAATTGTGACTGTATTGAATAGAATTTGAGCTTTAGTGTTTAAAATTGCATTATGAATCATACCACGAGTGGCAATAAAGATGAGATATATGATAAAGGTGATATTATGAATACTGAGCAAAATATTCCAATAGTATACTTGGGAAAAGTATAAAGTAAATCCTAGAGGGATAAGGATGCAAAACTTGTAGAGGGTATAAAGTTAACTTGGGAGATAAAAGTTATATGAATGTATTTTATCTATTGCTTATTATTCCAAATGAGATATGATTTTAAGTATAGTTATCTGTGAGTACTATTATATGATACATTGAAAATGAAATGATTATGTTTTAATCTTATTATTATTAATTCTTAGTTACTAATATACTTAGATGTGATATAAACTATTAAAAGAAGTTAGTCTAATGGATAAGCTATTATAAATTATTATTATTATTATTATAGATTATTCACTCACTGAGTCCTGAACTTATTCCTTCATAGTTTATTTTACAAGTTTCCAAGTTGAGGCTCTATATCCACCTCCTCAGAATTAGATTCCATAAGAGCTCGTTGATGGTAGTATGATAGCAAAAATTCTTGTACATATGTATATTTTGAGCCTTGTTTTGTCATAGATTTGGGTAGAGGAAATATTTTAACTAATTTTTTATAAGTTAGTTAGACTTGTTTATCTTTATTTTGATAGGACTGTAAGTATACCTAACTTTCTCATCTTTTGTAGAAATCTTAACGAATGTTTTCTTTCTAAATTATAATTTTCTTTTATATATGCATAATACTTGTTAATGAGGACCAAACTAGATAATTAGAAATAAGCTGGTGAAAATTAAAAATAAATTTCACATCGATCACAATCAGGTTAAGACTATGATACTGAAGTATTATGCCTATATACAACACAACAATAAGAAAAATTCAATAATCATTAACATTTGACTAAACAATAATAAATGGATAAAATAAGAAAACATTTAAATCTCCTTATGACTCCTAATCAGCCTTATTTTTTCACAAACCTAACATTATCCATTTAAAGTCTATCTTATCTCTTTACAAATATTTTTGGATCTAGTTTATAACATAATTCAAACACTTCATCTCCTTTTTTTTACATTTCTTAACATAATTGGATCCTATACTAGGATTTTTGCATTAAAAATCAAATGTAATTGCATTCAAATGCTAATTATGTAAAAATATAAATATTACATCACTACATTATTAAAAAATTTCATCAAATATGTAAAATAAAAAGTAATATGACTATATAATCAATTATAATTGACTATATAATAGAGTAATAGTTGACTATATAATTGATTGTCTTCATTGAAAGAGTAACTCTAGAGGCTATGGTCAAATATAGGCATCTAAGGAGCACACTTTTAAGATAGTTAGCCATGTAATTGACTATAAGCCCTTTGAGAATAGTTCTCGAGGTTATAAGCACAAATTTAACAACTTTTCAAAAAATTTACTATTCATTTAGTATTTTTACTTCAAGAATTCAACATGTATTATTCCAAACTTAATTTACTTATCAAATCAAGCACCAATAATAGTTTTCCACCTAGTTTTGATAGGAAAAATATCATAAACACTTGAGATGTAAGAAGATTGAAATGATAGTTAACTTTCTCTTTTCATTAAATTCTTAAAATTAGGATCAAACACTTAAAACCTCTAACTTACCTTAACTTGGCTAAGATTTGTTTATAGCTCTTAAATTTGTTAGCTTTAAGCTGACAATAAGTTAAGTTAACTTGCAAGTAATTCATGACTCGATTTGATTTTAGGCTCAATAAATCAAACTCTTGAAATAAATTAATGATACATAAACTGAATTATCTACTTCATATTTTAAATAAGCTAAGGTTATAAGCTTTCTAAGATAGTCAATCATGTAATTGACTATAAGAACTTTTAGAGTAGTCATCAAGCTTATAAGCTCCAATTCTGTAACTTTTCATATTTCTTATTTTTACTTCAAGAATTAAACACATATCACCCCTAAACTTAATTTAGTTATCAAATCAAGCACCATTAATGGTTTTCCACCCAATTTTGATAGGAAAAATATCATAAACACTTAATATGCAAGAAGATTGAGATGATGGTTAGTTTACCTTGTTCATCATATTTCTAGAATTAAGATCAAACATTCAAAATCTCTATCTTTCTCACCTACATGAAGGCTTAAGAAACACTAGCTTAAAGGTTCAAATTAGGGTTATTTACCTTAGCTTGGCTAAGATTTGTTAATAGTTCTTGAATTTGTTAACTTTAAGCTGGTAATGAGTCAAATTCACTTATGAGTAATTCATGACTCAATTGTTTTGGCTCTATAAACTAAGCTTATGAAACCAATGAATAATATATGAGTTAAATTATCTAGCTCATATTTAAATGAATTGAGTTTGAGCTGATAAAAATTTAACTTATTTGTATCACAAGTTAGCTCAATAAAATACATATAAAATAAAAATATATGTATAAATAATCATACTATAATATATATTATATTTTAAAAAAATATTTAACAACATTGAATTTTAAAATTTGAGATAACATATATTTTAATTACTAATATATTACTTTAAGTAAAAAAATTTAAATAATTAGATTAATAATGGTTAATAATTTTTAATTTGTATACTTATCATAAGAATGAAAATCAAAAGGGAAACATTTAATAGATAATTTATTAATTTTGCTTTTATAAGTCCAATAATTAAGTAAATAATTTTTACTTTAAATTTTATTCTTTCAAAATCCTTAATAATATTATATTTATAAGTTAAATAATTAGATAAGGTTCATTTTTCACCTGTGGTTTCTAAATAAGGTTTATGATTTTTAAATAAGATAAAAAAATAATGTTATAAGTACTAACAAAAAATAAAAAAATCAAATCAATTCTTCTTTTAAAATCTAGTTATGGTCATAATATAATTTTATATTTTAATATAATTAATCATTTATATTACATTAAATATGCATAAAATATGTCATTTATAATTTTTTTATCTATGTTATTAAGTTGTTAAAAATTTTAACTTTTAAAAGTATTTTAAAATATTAAATTACTAATAGAATATTTTATTCCTATAATTAATTTGAACTAATGAGTTGAGTCAAACTATACGTGAGCTCAATTCAAGTTGAGTTTAAAACAAAAAACAAAATAGCTTAAATCAAGTTTGAGTCAAGCCATGAGATAGACAAATTTGATGTGAGTCAAGCTTGAGTTAAGTTTAGCTTAGTTTCATTCAACTTATTCTAGCACTAGTTAGCTTATTCTTATTTGATCAAATTTGTGAAGATGAAGAAGAGGAGAAGAAAAAAACTTACCAAGAAGATATGTTGCTTGTATTAGAAATTAGAAGGGTTTTTAGGTTATGGATATTTTAATAAATTAAAGGTGACATAAATCTCCTTTATACATACTTACTTAATTCTATCTACTCAATAACCTTTAATCATTCTATTTCATCATTTTCTTACTAATTTGCCTTATATTTTACCATAAAATTCTATTATTTTTCATAAAATTATCATTCTACAAACAATTATAACAGTTAAATAATTATTCTCCAACATAAAAGATATTTTAATTATTTTTAAATTCTTAAGGGATGTAATAATAAATCTTGTAATCTCTTTAAAAGACAAATCTTACCCTTAAAGGCTTACTAGCTAAAGTAAAAAGTGTGTAAAACTCTTGTAAATACCTTATAGTTAAGTTGACAAAAAGAAAATCCTCAAGTATTGAGGTAAAATCCTTGAAAGATCAAGTAAAAAAATATACTTAGGCTTGAAAAAGGAAAAAATGCTAGTTGATAACTATCAAAATTAAATCTAATTTTAGGAGAGTGGAATAGATCGAGTGAATGATTCTTTCTTGAGATAATTGAATTACAATAACACTAATATTATTTTTTCTTTCTCTTACTTTTTACTTTATGTGCTTCATTATTTATTTTTTTATATTATTTACTTAATTTTTCAATTTATATTTAGTTTTTCTTTAGAGGATTTTTACAAAAAAAAAAAAGTATTTTAAAAAGCTCAAATTTGCTTATAAGGGTATTTAATATATAATTTTTTGATTAGCTTTTAGCTAATTTTAATATATTTAACTGTTTAACTAAATTAATGAACTAATTTAAGTATTTAGTATATAGTTATTTTAGCCAGTTTATTAATCCTCAAATAACTATTTTGAAAAAGTTAACATAATAATTTTTTAAAATAGATGATTTATATTTAGTATAAAAATTAATATTCTTGCCCATAATTATAAAACTTTCTATATTTCTATCCTTGATAAAAAATACTAAATTATATTTATTATTTTTATACAAAAATTTAATACATATAATAAATTATAATTATTTATTTTTAAATAAAAATTAAATATGTATAATAAATTATATTAAATTTTTACATAATAATAAAAATCACATAAATATAATCATATATTTTCTATCAAATTGTATAAAAATAGGAGAATATATGTTTCATTTCATAGAGAATAATGTAAAATGTATTGAGAAAATTATTAATTTTTATTAAATGATATATTTTGAATTAAAAAATAATACATATTAACAAAAAAATAATGGTATGATATTACTTGTGAAAGATATATTTTTATACTTAAAATGTGTAATTCATCAATATTTTTAATGATAAATATGTGAATTTTAAATTTACTATTAAAAATAGTTATAAAATAAATTTTAATAGTTATTGCATGAACTAAAATATTATAAGCATTTTTAGCAAAAAAATTATAATTATTTATTTTTAAATAAAAATTAAATAAGCATAATAAATTATAATGATATAATTTTTTAAAAAAATTAATATAATAAATGATATATTATAATCTAAAATACTATTAAAATATAAAAATATTCAAATAAATCATAAAATATATACACATCTTTATATGTTATTTTATATATAAATAATTAATAATAAATAGTTAATTTTATAAAATATCTTTATATAAACAGTTCATATTATCAATTAGTTAAATTAACATCAACTAATAATTAATTTAATTAAATAACTATTAAAATAATCATCTAATTGTGAAATAAATATTGAAGAAAGATACTTTGACCTCTCCTGAAGTATTGAAAATTTACACAGATCTTTCCATCCATTTTCAAAACCTACACAAACCTTCCCTCTGTTTTCAAAATAAATAAATAGAAATACACAAACTTCTCTTAAAGTTTTGAAAACTTACAGAAACCTCCCTTCTATTTTCAAAACTGGAGGAGAAGTTTGTGTAAGTTTTTAAAACTTTGAGGGAGGTATGTGTATTTTTATTTACTTATTTTGAAAACAGATGGAAGGTTTGTATAAGTTTTGAAAATAGAATGGAGGTTTGTGTAAGTTTTGAAAATCAAAAGGGAGGTCAGAGTAATTTTCTTTAAATATTTTGTATTTGCTGTGTCACGCTAGGGGCAACATTATGCCTAGACTGGTTTCTATTTCTTAGTTCTATGTTAGTATATTTCCTTTTTACTTAAAAGAAGAATAAAAGAAAAAAAGTCACCATGATTTTAAATTGCTGTAATTTTAGCTACCGCAACCACAATTATTGTAAAAGGAGAAATTAAAAAAAAATGCAAACTAATATAATTGTTGTGGCATAAAATTGCATAAATTTAAGTGTATGGATTGCAATATAAAAACAAGAGAAAATATACACTTTATTCAAAATAATGTCATATGAATTAAAAATAGTATTTAAAATTAGATTCTAAATACAAATTAAAAATTATCATTAAATATAAAATAGTAAAATAAATTTATAAATTTCAATGAATTTAGTAGATATGAAAGATTAAAAATTTAATTTTGGATCTTATTTTTAAAACTTATAACATTTTTTCTTTATTTATCTATTAATGTGATCCTATTTATAATCTTTCTAACAATGATCTAAACTATGAAAATGTTGATATATATGATTTGCACCATTAATATTTTCCATTTAAATGTAATGAAATTTATCACTTGCCTTTTATGTACGATTTTTTCCCCTTCGTAAATTAAAATGAAGTTGTTTAAGAATTTAATTTGGATTATCTCTTCTGGCATTCCCTTTTCAATTTTCAATCCTAACACTTTTATCGCACATATTTTAATTTTTATTGAACATCAATTTTAATGGAATCAAACATCTATTCAATTTTTCAAGTTGGAGCAAGACATAAGAATTTTTTATTTTTTTAGGATATAACATTTTCTGTCACTTCAATTCTTCAACTCTTTGTAAAATATCATGATGATCTACAAGATCTAGTTGGAGATTTTTAACCTATTCAAAATACTTTACCTCTGTAGTTTCTTTATACATCATAAGCAATTAGAGGCTTTCACATTTTGCAACTTTCAATAGAAAATTGCAATTGATTTTAGCTACTGCAACCACAATTATTGTAAAAGGAAAAATTATAAGAATGACACAAAATTGCATAAATTTAAAAGTATGGATTGCAATATAAAAATAAAGAAAAATGTACACTTTATTTAGAATAATGTTATATGAATTAAAAATAATATTTAAAATTAAATTTTGAATATAAAATAAAAATTATAATTAAATATAAGATTGTAAGATAAATTTATAAAGTTTAATAAATCTAGTAGATATGATGAATGTTATTTTTAAAAATTATATCATTTTTTCTTGATTTATATATTAATGTGATCCTCTTTATAATCTTTCTAACAATTATCTAAAATATGAAAATGTTGGTATATATGATTTGTACCATTAATATTTTCCATAAAATTTATCACTTACTTTTTATGTGTCATTTTTTTCCCTTCGTAAATTAAAATGAAGTTCTTTGAGAATTTGATTTGTATTGTCTCTTCTACTATTCCCTTTTCAATTTTCAATCCTAACACTTTTATCACACACATTTCAGTTTTTATTGAACATCAATTTTAATGGAATCAAACATTTATTCAATTTCTCAAGTGAGAGCAATGTAAGAGTTTTGTGATCCATAAAAAATATTTCAATATTCATACAACCATAAATCTATAAAGAAGAGTACAAGAATTGCACAAATAAAATAGAGAGAGTTTTTGAATTACCTAACCCTCCTACTACATCCATGAGATCAGATCAAGAAATTTGTGAAAGATGAAGGATGATATCAATTGGTTAGATCACTGCCCACTCATCCTCAGGTGAGTTTCAAAGAGAATTGTGAGAATAACAAACTGTAATATGATGGGAGACTGCAACTCACCTTATAAGGAGGATGGGTAAGGATCTAAATCCTAATTACAACCCAATTAGAATTGATTGGCCCATCACAATTAATCTAAAAAATTAGGGTATATACACATACTTTATAATTATATTATAATATAAAGTCTAAGTATTATTATTATATTAATGACATTAAATTATTATTAATTCAACTATATATTAAAATGTGTTAGTCCCCAAAATTATTTTACAAGCAAGACATAAGAATTTTTTCTTTTAGGATGTAAGATTTTCTGTTACTTCAATTCTTCAACTCTTTATAGAATATCATCATGACCTATAAGATTTGGTAGGAGATTTTTAACTTGTTCAAAATACTTTACCATTGTAGTTCCTTCATGTATCATAAGCAATTAGAAGCTTTCACATTTTGCAATTTTCAATGTAAAATTAAAATTAATTTTAGTTACTGCAACCATAATTATTATAAAATGAAAAATTATAAGATAATGCAAACTAATATAATTGTTGTGACATAGAATTGCATAAATTTAAGAATATGGATTGTAATATAATAATCAAGAAAAATATACACTTTATTTAGAATAATGTTATATGTATAAAAAATGGTATTTAAAATTAAATTTTGAATATAAATCAAAGACTATCATTAAATATAAGATGATAAAATAAATTTATAAAGTTTAATTAATTCAATAAATATGAAATATTCAAAATTCAATTTCAAATCCTATTTTTGTAACTTATAACATTTTTGCTTTATTTGTCTATTAATGTGATGCTATTTATAATATTGCTAATAATGATTTAAATTGTGAAAATGATAGTATATATGATTTACACCTTTAATATTTTCTATTTAAATATAATGAAATTATCACTTACTTTTTATGTATTGCTTTTCCCCTTCCTAAATTAAAATGAAGTTCTTTAAGAATTTGATTTGTATTATCTTTTCTGCTATTCCTTCTTTAATTTTCAATCCTGACATTTTTATCGCACATATTTTAGTATTTTATTAAACATTAATTTTAATGGAATCAAACATCTATTCACTTCCTCAAGTTGGAGCAAGATATAGGATTTTTTTTTAAGATATAAGATTTTCTGTCACTTTAATTCTTCTGGACGGATGATGTGTAAAAAAAAGTATGATGGATTAGACACCATTTTTTTCTTTTTTCTTCTTTCGTTCTTCTTCTTTTTCTCCTTCTTCTTCTTCTTCTTCTTTTGTTTCTTCCTCTCCTTATATATATATATATATTTATTTGGCTAAGTTAGGTAACGCTAGCTTGTAACTCAAGTGGGGGCACTTTTCTCTCTATGGGTTATGTTAGGCCTTCGATAGTCAATATAAAATTTTGTTCAAATCTCTTTTATGGATTATACATGATAATTTATTGGTGCTAATATTAGGTCATTACCTAAAAGTAACACATTGTATTGCTTGAATACAATGTCAAATGAACTAGAGTCATTGCATTGGCGCCCGAATGTAGTGCTAAATGAGCAAGGGTCCTTATATTTTTCTAGATAAATGTGGGTAAAGAAGCTAGTTTGGGAGAGCATAATTAGGTTTAGTACTTGGAATATTAGCATACTAACAAGTAAATCCTTAAAAGTTATGGACATCATGATTCAAAGAAGGATTAACATCATGTGTCTTCAAGAAACTAAATAAGTTAAAGAAAGACCTAAAGAGCTAAACATTACAGGATTTAAACTATGGTATACAGGAAATTTTGAAGGAAAGAATAGAGTTGGTATTATTGTAAATAAGGATTGGAAGAAGAATGTGATGAATATAAAAAGGATGAGGGATAAGATCTTATCTTTAAGACTAATAGTTGTACAGAAGACTATCAATATTATTAGTGCCTATGCACTACAAGTAGGATCGGAGACATATTTGAAGGAGAAGTTTTAGGAAGACCTAAAGGGATTAGTTCAAGAAATTTCACAAGAAGAAAAAATTTTCATTGGAAGGGATTTAGATGGACATGTTGGTAGTGAGGCAAGGTAATTTTCAAGAGCACATGGAGGTTTTAGTTTTGTAGCACTAAATGAGAAGGGATAATCCATTCTTAATTTTTCGATGACATATGATTTCAAGATTGTAAATACTTATTTTAAGAAATGAGATGAGCATCTAATCACATACAAGAGTAAAACTTTAAGGTTGTAAATTGATTTCTTTTTGGTAAGGAGTTTAGATAAAAGAATCTATAAAGATTGCAAAGTGACTCTGGAAAAGAGCCTTACTACACAATATAGGGCATTGATCCTCGATGTTTATTTTAAAACCCATAACAAAAAGAGATAACAAGTTATAAATCCAAGGATCAAGTGGTGGCAACTTAAGGATGAGAAACAGATGATTTTTAAAAGAAAATTATTAGAGGAAGGTAATTGGGAAGTACAGGAAAGTGTCAACCATATTTGAGATGCGATGACTATGAGGGTTAGGATGGTTGTTAAGATAATTTTGAGTGAATCAAAAAGTTTTTGACCGAGAGATAAAGAATCTTGGTAGTGGAATGAAAGTGTGCAAGAAAAGGTTAAAACTAAGAGCGAATGTTTTAAGCCCTTGCATATGTGTGACAATGCCAAAAATTGAAAAAGGTATTGGATGGTTAGGAATAAGACTAAAAAGGTAATGAGCAAAGCATGATCTAAAACTTTTGAGGAGTTCTACTGAGATCTAGGAACTAAGAACAAAGAATGAAATATTTACAAACTTGCCAAAAATAGGAAAAGAAAATCAAGAGACTTGGATCAAGTAAAGTGTATTAAGGATAAAGAAAGACAAATTCTGCTCACAGATGAAGATATCAAAGAGAGACAAGAAAAGTACTTTTATAAGCTTTTCAATAATGAGCAAGGAGTGATAAAGGATATAGAAGGATTAGAAATCTAAGAGGACAAATAAAATTTAGCTTATTATCGTAGGATTCGAGTTGAGAAGGTAAAAAAAGCTCTTAAGAGGATAGATAATGGTAAAGTTATTGGTCCTGATGGCATTCTTGTTGAATTTTGGAAATGTTTAGGAGAATAAGATATCTTTTAGCTTACCAAGTTATTTAATGAGATTTTGAGGTCTAAGAAAATGCCAAATGAATGGAAGAGGAGCATTTCGATGCTTATATATAAGAACAAAGGAAATATCTAGAATTATGCAAACTATCGAAGAATAAAACTTATAAGTCATACTATGAAACTATAGAAAAAAGTTATTGAACATAAATTAAGAGATGAGACTAAGATTGTAAAGAACCAATTTAGATTTTTGCCAAGAAGGTCTACAACAGAAGCTATTTATCTTTTTCGGGGGTTGATGGAAAGGTATCGAAGTAAAGAAAGAAACTTGCATATGATTTTTATTGACCTAGAAAAAGCCTATGATTGAGTACCAAGAGAAATGTTATGGAACGCTTTGGAAAAGAAAGGAGTTCATGTTGCATATATCCGGGTTATATAGGACATATACGATGGAGTAACTACAAGTATAAGAACTCCTAGAGGAGAGACAAAGGATTTTACTATAAGGATAGATTTACATCAGGATTCAGCCTTGAGTCTTTACTTATTTAATCTAGTTTTGAATATTCTTACTAGGGACATACAAGAGACTATCCCTAAATGTATGCTATTTATAAATAATATAGTTTTGATTGAGGAATTATTGGAAAAGGTTAATTATAAATTAGAGCTTTGCAGATAAGCTTTGGAATCAAAGGATTTTCACTTGAGTAGAAGCAAGACGGAGTGTATGCATTACAAATTTAACAAGAAGTAAGATAGAAATGATTTGGAGATAAGAATTGGAGAGCATATCATATTGCAAATATCTAAATTTAAGTACTTGACATCTGTTTTACAAAGCAATAGGAAAAATTGATGGAGATGTCAGACACAGGATACAAGCTGAATGGTTAAAATCGAGAAAGGCATCTGGAGTTATTTATGATCATAAAGTACTTATTAAGGTTAAAAGAAAATTTTATCGAACCGCTATATGACTAATTATGCTTTATGGTAGTAAATATTGGGCTCTAAAGAGACAATAAAAGTAAAAAATGGGAGTAGCAGAAATGAAAATGTTAGGATAGATGTGTGATCATACAAGAAAGAATAAAATACGAAATGAATGCATACGAAAGTATATTGGCATGGCACCTATTGAGGAAAAAATAATAGAAAATCGCTTAAGGTGATTTAGTTATATGTAAAGAAGGCCATTAGAGGTATCAGTGAAAAGAGTTGATCACATGATCTTTAACCCTGTGAAAAAGTGTAGAGAGAGGCCAAAAAAGACATTAGAAGAAGTTATAAAAAGAGATTTTTTGATAAATAATATTATTGAAAATTTAATTTCTGATAGAGTCTAATGGCATCATGCGATACATGTAACCGACCTCACTTAGTGGCATAAGGTTTTGTTATTGTTGTTGTTTAATTCTTCAACTCTCTGTAAAATATCATGGCAATCTACAAGATTTGGTAAAAGATTTTTAACTTGTTCAAAATACTTTACCATTGTGCTTTCTTATATATCATGAGCAATTACAGGCTTTCACATTTTGCAGTTTTCAATACAAAATTGCAGTTGATTTTGTCCTTCTTCCTAATATTGTAGTACCAAAGAAGTCTTGTAGTGATTAATAGTAGATTTGGGTCTAAGATTTATATGTTACACGAAAGAGAAAAATAGGAATGGATGGATAAAATTAAGAACAAATTAACGTAAAATCAACTTAAATTATAAAAAAGATCAACTTTCTTTGAATTTTTTTAAAATTACACAATTAGCTTCCCCTTAATTTTAAATTTTACACAAACTTTTCTTAAAACATAAAATAATATTAATCTTAAGTTCAAATTTGAATTTTTTTGCATAAAATAATAAGAAAAGAGAATTATAAATTCAAATTAAATAATATACACTAATATGAGATATTTTAAGTATTTTGTAATAAAAATATTTTGATTAAATTGAAACAATTAAAATAGGATAAATGAAGCAGAAAAAATTTTAATATAAATATGAAATTTTTTCCGTTAAAGTTTAACCGAAATACTTCTTCATGAAAAAAATGTATTTAAATTATCATTGTAAATAGGATGATAGAAGGTTTTCCCCCAAAAAACTACGACGAGGAAACAAATACATGCGGGGGTTAGATAGGCAGCGAAGTGGATGGAGCACTTTGACTAACGAGTGCTTCGTGCTTGAAGAAGAAGAATGCAGTGGTCTCACGCCAATCAATCTTATACTTGCTGGTGCCGTGCCTTGCAATGGAAGTGGCTGTGCTGGATCCTGAAATCTTCGGCGAGAGTTCTGAAGATTCATTTTTTTTTGGTTTATATATATAAATAAATAAATATATAAATATATATATATATATATGTATCAGCATAGAGGTCCCCTTCTTCCAGCTCCTAGTCATTTTTCAAAACACAACGCATTGGAAGTTGACTTTACATTCGGGTAGTGGAAGATGATAAGCCTCTGTTTATTTCTTGGAAAGATATTTTTTTTGTAGAAAAATCTCTTTTTCTTAAATATAATATCTAAAGGAATGATAGTTGGAAGCTTAACTTTGCATTTGGGCACCGGAAGATATTAAGCCTCCGTTTTTTTTTGGGAAAGATATTATTTGTAAAAAAATCTCTTTCTTAAATATATAATATTTAAAGGAATGATAGTTGGAAAAGTTAGCTTTCCCTTTAAAAAAGAAAAAGTTATCTTCTATTAAATTTTTTATTTTTAATATTGAATATTAAAATTATTTTTTACTATTTTAACATTTTATAACTAAAATTTTATGAAAAATATTTTCCGCCAAAATAAACATAATGCAAGGAAGTAGTTTCATTTACTCACATCTCATCTGATTCACATGCGGAGTCAATTATTCCAATTTGAACCCCGTCCAATCCCTCTATTTGATCCATGCCAGTTTCAGAGTAGACTGAGTTTTATACAAGCTTCTGGTTTAAAAGCAGTCTGTATCAAAATTGTTTAATAATGCCACAACAGTGCCTGAAGACCAACAACTAACAAGAAAGGCATACTTGATAACTATCTAACAATGAGACAACAATGAAGTTATTGAATGAAGGAACTGAAAAGAGAGGGCTCAAATTTAATCTAATACCTTCGTCTTTATGGTTTCAGAACTTCAGCAACAAGAAGTTGCTTCCCCTAACTCGAACGTGAGTACACGAGAAGTTCTACCATACTTGGGAGTAAGGAAAGAGAGTGGATTGGTAGAAACAAGAAGACGGACCCCACAACAACATGGGTGCCCTATGGATTATATCCTTTATGTTTTATCTCTCTCCTCTGGTAAAGTAAGAATTTTTCCTTCCTCCAGAAATAATATAGTATTATCCTTATTACATATGTAAGCAGAAAAATAAAATAAAGGTAACATAGGCCATGACATGATTTCGACTTGCAAGCCAAAATTCTGAGTAACTTTGAAATATCTGCAAAGGAGGATATGTAATTAGAGAAATATTTATAATTCTATTGTATCTGCAAAGTGAATCAGATAATTGGAAAATATCTGATAATATCAAAATATCTGCAAAGTAACTTTAGCATCCACTTAATGATAATATCAAAATATTATATTTATCAAAATATAAATAAAAATACTACTGAAATTTTATGATTATCATAACACTGAAATATTTCATGTGATGACTGGTTAAAGGCTGGTGGCCTGGTACTCGTAATTCTGTGAATAACTTGGGAAGGTACATATGCAGAAGCTACACGGATGAATTTTGCAGTGATGAACATCAAACATAGTACATTAAGAACGTTGCTAGGGGAAGGAAAATAGAGCCGTTATTGTGATGAGAATATCAATTTAATTGCTTTGGTCCTACATGATGTAACCGTCCCCACCAAGCAAAGGCCGCAGACAAAATTCAAATGTCGGAAACCTTGGAACCATACAACAATAATGCAATCTGTCACAGCCGATACGTACTACTGTTTAGTTTAAATCACAATCCATAAAGCTCAAATACTGTAGTTCATGTCTCAGAATATCATTAAGCAGTAGAGTATTTGCTCGTCTCCTTTACTGGCCAGCAATTTTCTTTACCCATTGTTTTGGTAGGAGAGAAAATAAGAGAGAGAGAAGAGAAGAGAAATTTTTGAAATTTAAATAAAAGGGAAAACAGATATATTCCAATTGTGAGCCTTTAACATATTCAAGATAGCACGGGCAAAACAGCATTAAAAATTTGGGGCAAAATTACAAAATAGTATAGAACTTATCTACTACTAACAATGAGAGCTCTTAACAATCGGATTTTCTCCCAGCACCCCCATCCATCAAATCATCTGCCTCCAACACCAGAGAATGCCCTCCAGCTTCGCCCTCAGTATCATCCTGTAAGAGCAATAACTGATCACGTCTCTGAGGAGAAAGGGCACGTGATAAGGAGTTTCGGATATGCACAAAAGACCTATGGCTATCAGTTTCACCCTTATGATCTTGTATGTGAGCTACTGATCGCAGACCAATAGATTCTTGCTGATCAAACTGATCAACATTTTGCTGACTATTTAATACAAAATCCCTCTTCTTACAATTGGCAGTGACCCCGTTGAAGCAAATACTTCCCCATTGAATTTTCTCAGATAAGGATTTCCTCCCCATGCTTCGTTTATCAACTGAAACTCTTTTAGAATCTCTTTGAGCACCATCTTCATAGGCATAACTCCACTTATAGCATTTATTGTCATTATCCATGTTTAGTTCAATTGAATGAAGATCACTGTCGGCAGAATCCTCTCCTTCTTGCTCTACCCCCTCAGCAACATCCAAATTATCTTCCCAATGGGTTTTCTTCAAGCATGCCTCAAGATCCTTGAGTTTTTTGTACTCTTGAGAGATATCACCATTTTCTTTAAACTCTTTAGTGCTCAGAAAGGCCTCTAGTTCATTTCTCAGATTTTCTAGGAGAGCATTTTTCTCCTCAAATTGATATCTAGCCTCTGAAAGCTTCATCTGGACTCTCTCCTCACGCAAAACTTCAGCCAAGTGAAGCATTTCCCTCTCCTTTTCCACTTCTTCTCGAACTTTAGCTGACTCCCTTTTAAGTTCTTCCACTAGAGCTCTGTCTTCCCCTATACCTCTGGTTAGTTCATCACAAATTTGCTCTAAGATCTCTTTTTCCCGCTTTTCCCTTTCAAGCTCTTTTGATGCTTTCAAATGCAAAGCTTTTACACTAGCCATTTCCTTGGCAATCTTCTTATTCAGCCTCTCAGTTTGCCTTCTTAGCTTCTTCTCCACCTCGAGCTCTTCGGCTGTACACCTTATGGCATTGTGAACCTTCTCCCGTTCCATTCTCTTCCAAGCAGCCTTTTCTTCTGCAAAATGCTGCATCAGACACTCAATATCATTCTGGTTTGAAGTCTGTTCTTGGAGTAGTTGATCAATATGGTTGCATGCTCGATCAAGTTCACTGCCTAGGTCCAAGATGAGCGGAATACTTAAAGAATGCTTCTCTTTAAGGCACATTTGATTCAATACTTTTAGAAGCTTTTTAGATGTAGATAGGCCATTTCTAGCTTCTTTTAAGCTGTTCTTTGCTCCAATTTTGCGTTCATCATGACTTTTTCTTCTTTCACGTTTTCCAACCTGCATTTGGACATTATTCAATTTCATCCCTCCCAACAATCTGGAGAATGAAGAATCACTCTAATCCCTCTCCTACTTGCGATTGTTTGTGTTGGTAAGCTTAACACTATCTGATTGGAGATTTCACAATATAAACAAATGTCTCAAGGAAAACCAAGCCAAATGTGAAACAAATTCTTAATTAATCAGATTCACATGCACCTTTGACCTCAATGAATAGTAAATTTTTTACATACAGGAAACCATGTAATAACTAAAGTTTGGTTGTTGCACTATGGTTGGCAACAAGAAAGGTTAACTTCCATCTTAATAGAATATTGATTGTCATTATTGGAAAAGGTCCCAAGCGGAAAATTAAAAAAATCACAACTAACATGTGCCATGTGACATCATTGTAGCTTATCTTCCTTCCAACATTTTTTTGAAAAAAAAAAATATGGTCAAATAATTGGCCCCATGATTATGACAAATTCTTATCCCATGATGATGAAAATAATGAGAGATTGCCTGGTATTATGCCTGCTATATGTATAGTCCTAAAATATTCGGATAATTCTCTCTACCTCCATTAAGCTGACTCTGCTGTGAGAATCCGAACTTCCTAAGTAATATAGCACTCTTCTTTTGAAGCTATCACCTTCAGACCCCTTCATTCTCTGCAAAATCCATTTTAAAAGCATGAGAACAAGAAATTATCATAGATTAATAATAGATCCAATAAAATACAAGTACGAAACACAAACAAAAATGCAACACCAATTTACCTCTGAGATAGGACTATACAATGGATCTAATATATTTGGCTGCAATATCTCCGATCTCGACAAGCTCACAGCTTTATGTCTGCTTCTCGTATCCTTCATGCTTTTCATTTGCTCTAATAGCTCCAATTCCTTATTTACCCTCCATGGAGGCAAATCATCGATTTCCCACGACGTAGCAGCGACTTTTCTCGCAGAAACAGAAAGTTTCTTCTGTTTAGGTGTTACCCCAGATAAAGACAAAGGCTTTTCGAGTTGAGGGTGCTGATGGGTCGCCATAGAAGGTGATTTCGTCCAACTCTTACCCAGCAAAATCGCTCTTTTAAATCGGTACCTTCGGACTACCGAAGAAGAAGACGAGGAAGAGCAACCTCGTTTCCTGATCTTGTTCTGTTTCTCGTTGGCTTTGTCGAGACTCTGTGTCTGCCAAGATGACATGGTGATGGAAAATTACCACCGAATTTCAGGGACCAAATTTGAGAAATTTGGTGCACAAGGTTCACAATAGTGGAGTGGCAGTTATGGCTTATGGCTATGGTCAGCAGATTTCATAATATATTTTCAATGATTTGGTAAGGTGGGAACTATTGGCCTTGAATTTAGCAAAGGAAAGAAGTGGGTCATCAAAGATCTTTCTCGCTTCTGCTTCTGGCGTATTTGAATGAATGTCTAAAGAGATTTGAAGGTCGAGGAAAGTGGGAAGCTGTCAAAATATGGAAAGATACGTTTGAGAGAAACAGAACCTTTGGTTTATTTGGGTTGGTTCAGAAATGTTGGGAGGTAAAGGAAGGAAAAGCGAGAAACAGAGAGAGAGAGAGAGTGAAGAACGAAGGCACAGTGCGAATGTGATTTGGATTGTTAAACACTTTAAACCCACTAAAAAAGAACGAGAAGAGAGGACGTGGCAGACAGTGGCGAGGCAAGTGCATGTGTCCAAAGCGAAAATTTTCTCTACACAATTTGTACATTTTTCCCTGTAGATAGAATATGCAAACCCCTTTTTGATTTCTTCAATTCGGTAGAAAGGTGAATGTAAATTATTTTTATTTTACATTTAAACAATAAGTTTCTGGATAGATTATTATTTCAATTTAAAAGTTATCAATTTGTTATAAAATATATTAATTTGTAATTAATGAAAAGATAAAAAAAATTAAGATGGTTGATATTTTAATGATACTCTAGTAATGGATACACGGCAAAAAAGTAGTGTAACGCTGATTCTCTCTTTTCTTTTTTATTTTAAAAAGAGGAGTTTCAAATACAATTTGTACATTTTATAATAAAATAGTTTTATTATTTTTAAATAATTAAAGAAAATAAAAAGAAATTGAGGAGATTTAGAGTTCTAACAATAATAATGAAATATGCTTAATTTAAAAACAAGTATATATGTAAAATAAAAAAATATTTTATCCCTTTAATTAACATAGTATTTAAAGCTTTATTTGACATATTGTATAGTACAGCATAAAGACTATCGATAATATAGCACAATACTTTATAGGATAGGGTAACATATTATACTACATTTAATTTATTATTATATAGGTTTTATTTGATAATTAACTGATAATTTAGTGCTTAACTAATTTGATTAACTGTTAGTTGATAACTGATTATATTAGTTATTTGAATAAAAATATTTAATAAAATTAGTTATTTATAATTAATTATTTATATGTCAAATAACAAATAAAGATATAAATATATTTTATAAGTCATTTGAGCATTCTTTTATTTTAATATTTTAGATTTTATATATAATTTAGTATATTAAATTTTAAAAAAAAATTAAGTTGGTACCATTTATTACAATTTATTGCAGTGAGGTACCACATGCTTACTTTCTTTTATTTAAGTTTACTTAAAAATAATAATTTTCCAGAAACCTCAAAAGTAGGGGTACAAATGGGCCGGTTGGCTTATCAAGGGTCTATGGCCCGGCCTGATTTAGGCCCAGCCCAATTCGACCTATTTAGTTAAATGAATTATGCTAAGGCTCATATAAAATTTTTTTTAATTAAACAGGTCAGACCTTTTTATTTTAAACCTAGCCTACAGACCTATTAGGCTGACCTGTTTAATATTTTTTATTTAAATTTATTTACTATAAAGGCAATGATATATAAACTTTTTTTTTCAAACTCATTATATAGATTAAATATTTTGAATGTTTGTTGTATAATTTATGGTGAACTAATTTACCTTTGTTGTTCACCTTTGATATTATAGCAACTTGATGTTATTTTACTTTTAATTAAATATTGAATATTTAAATTAGTAATTTTATATTATGAGTATATGAATTTATTTCTTTATTAATTAGTTCTTATATAAAATTTTATATTAATTTTAGTATTATTAGGTACATCTTAAGAATATATTAATACAAGCGTATACAAGCAATTGGCCTATTTAAGACCTTTTTATAATAGGCCTTTTAAACCTTAAGTTGTTAGCTTTTTAAAAGCTTGTATTTAAAATTAGACTTTTAAATAGGTTAATAGGCCAAGTTAAGCTTTTAAAACAAGTCAGAGTAGGCCGGGCCTGAAATAAAGTTTTATATAGACTAATAAGTTAGGCTCGAGCTAATATTTTGAAATACAGGCTTGATTTATTTAAAGCAAAGCCTAACCTGACCTATCTCATTTACACCCCTACTCAAAAGACAAGATGACACACTTAAAGCACTTCTTAAGAAGAACAAAAGCACTAAAACGAAAACCTTTATTATCGCGTATTAAAATTAGAGAATTTTTAATCTTATAAAAATAAATAATAAAATATTAACAATTTATAAAAAATTAAAATTAATATAAAATTAATAAAAAAATTAAATTTTTAGAGATTAAAATAAATTTTTAGTTAAGATAAAAATAAAAATAAATAAAAATTTAGAAGCACAAAATTTTACATAAAATTATAGAATAATCTTTTTCTTTTACCTTTTTTTTAAAAAATAATTATTCTAAATGAATTATTATTTTGAAACCAAATAATAATATGTTACTATTTATTATTTAGAAACGAAACAGTAACGTGCTTTTCTTTTCTTCTTTGGTAGTTTGGTTATTAATGAGACTTAATTTATCTATTTATTTTAAATTTTTAGTCGATATTATTGTTTAGATATGAACATTATTTTCTTTAGCAATTTAATTGTTAATAAAACTTGATTTATCCACTTATTTTAAGTATTTGATCGATGGTACTATTTTAAAACTAAATAATAATATGTTATTATTTAGCAATGAAATAGTAACATCCTTTTTTTGACAGTTTAGTTGTTAATGAGATTTGATTTATCTATTTTTTGAATTTTTAATCCATGTTACTATTTTGAAATCAAACAATAATATATTACTATTTAGAAATTAAATAGTAACATCCTCTTCTTTGATAGTTTAGTTATTAATAAGACTTGATTTATCTATTTATTTTAATTTTTTAGTCGATATTATTATTTGAAGATGAAACAGTAATATATTACTGTCTACTTTCTAGAGACTAAACAGTAACATACTATTATTTGATAATTTGATTATTAATAAAACTTAATTTATCTATTTATTTTAAATTTTTAGTCAATGTTACTATCTAGAGATGAAATAGTAACATCCTTTTATTTAATAATTTGATTATTAATAAAACTTGATTTATTCATTTATTTTAAGTTTTTAGTCGATGTTATTATTTTAAAATCAAACAATAACATTTTCTTCTTTGGTAATTTAATTATTAATGAGATTTGATTTATTCATTTATTTTAAATTTTTAGTCTATGTTACTATTTTGACACCAAATAGTAACATGTTACTATTTAGAGATAAAATAGTAACACAATCTTCTTTGACAGTTTGATTGTTAATGAGACTTAATTTATATATTTATTTTGAATTTTTGGTCAACGTTACTGTTTGGAGATGAAACAATAATATCCTTTTCTTTAGCAGTTTAATTGTTAATGACATTTAATTTATCCATTTATTTTAAGTTTTTAGTTGGTAACATCCTTTTTTTTGTAGTTTGATTATTAATGAGACTTAATTTATTTATTTATTTTAAATTTTTTATCAATGTTATTGTTTGGATATGTTATTGTTTGGAGACGAAATAATAACATCATCTTCTTTGATAGTTCGATTGTTAATAAGATTTGATTTATCTATTTATTTTGAGTTTTTGGTCAATATTACTATTTTGAAACTAAATAATAACATGTTACTATTTAGAAATAAAATAGTAACATTATTTTCTTTAGTAATTTTGTTGTTAATGAGATTTAATTTATCCATTTATTTTAAATTTTTTATTGATATTATTATTTTGAAATCAAAAAATAATATATTACTATCTGAAGATAAAACAGTAACATACTCTTCTTTAACAATTTGATCATTAATAAGAGTTAATTTATCTATTTATTTTAAATTTTTAGTCGATGTTACTATTTTGAAATCAAGCCGTAACATATTACTATTTAGAGATGAAATAGTAACATCATCTTCTTTAATAATTTAATTGTTAATGAGATTTAATTTATCTATTTATTTTGAATTTTTAGTCGATATTATTGTTTTGAAATCAAACAGTAACATATTATTATCTAGAGATTAAATAATAACAAATTCTTCTTTAATAGTTTGGTTATTAATGAGACTTAAATTTTTTATTTATTTTAAATTTTTTTATCGATGTTGCAGTTTAGATACGAAATAGTAACATCTTCTTTTTTGGCAGCTTAATTATTAATAAGATTTGATTTATCCATTTATTTTAAATTTTTTTGTCAACGTTATTGTTTAAAGATAAAACAGTAACATGTTATTATTTGGAGATCAAATAGTAACATACTATTATTTAGCAAATTGGTTGTTAAAGAAACTTGATTTATCCATTTATTTAAGATTTTTTTGTTAATATTACTATTTAGAGATAAAATAATAACATATTACTATTTGATCTTCAAACAATAACATATTATCTTTTAATAGTTTTATTGTTAAAAAAGTTGTTATGACGCTACTATATACTAAAAGAATTAGGGAGCAAAAATTTAATGTGGGATTCAAATGAATTTAAATTAAATAAAGTGAGGTCAAGGGTGACAAAATAATAAGAAAATAAAGAAAAATAAAAAAATTATTGAAAAAAATCTTTTTTTACTAGCTAGAGTGGGCATTTTATAAGTATGTAGATCTCAAAAAATTACATAAAATTGATATATAATTTGCCCTAATCGGACAATTGAGCACAAAGTTATAATTATTTAAAATTTTGAACTTAATTTAAACATTTCCAATCGAATGGACCATACCAAAATTAAATCTTCTTATTTTTTGTTAAACAATCATAAGAAAAATAATGAAAGGGAATGATCATTTGTAAAAATTAGTTAATTAATCATAGATTTATGTCCTTTCAAAATTTTTAATTTATGATCGCCTTCTTATGGTCAAAAAAGGATATTTTGTAAATATAATAATAATAATTTATAAAATTAGCACCTATTTGAAATAAAGATTAGCAGTAATACCTTTTTGAAAGAAAGTCCAAGATGTATCACTATAATATAATTTACCATTAAATTTTCTTACAAATAATATATAATTATAAATTAGTATATATTAAATATTTTCTTAAAATTAAATTAATATAATTTTATATTATTAATTTTTTAAAAAATTAATAATTATAATTATTTAATTTTTATGTAAAAATAAATATATAATTTTTTATAAGAAAGATAAATTTGAAAATATAAAAATTAATTAGGCATAATATAGTCATTTTATAAAATAGTTAAGAGTAATATGATCATTTTATCAAACAGTTATTTCAAGACGTTGCTAAACGTTGCCCCTCCTAGCAGCATTTTAAAATAAGTTTATTTAATAATAATTATTTAATTCAATTAACTAATTACCAAATACCAAAAATAGTTTATTGGAATAAGTGAATCAACTAATTTAGTCAAATCAGTCAAAAGTTACCTAATAAATTATTTGTCAAACACCTTATAAGATGAATGTTTATGCAAAATTATTATTTTTTATTTGTTATCATAATGTAAAAAATGTATAAGTTTAGAAAATAATTATTTAAATTAATATGTGAAAATTATAAAAAAACTAATGAAATTGTTTAAAATAAATTTAAAGTACCTAATTAGACTAAAACATCCTTTAACAATAATATATTACAAAAAATATGATAATATATATAAATTAAAAATTTACATTATGGTAATAAAATAATATTATATGTTTCAATAATACACATATACATTTAGAAATATACATGTGTCATGTGTGTGTATACATTGATATGTATTTATGGATATTTATGTAACAAATTAATAAAAATTTATAATAAATCAATTTAATAATATCAAATTCAATAAGTAGCTTGTATAAGATCTTGAAAAATATTTTAAAAATATATATTATTCACAAGTATCATTAACATAGTCTAATATTGTTAAATAAAAATCTAAAAGTATTACATTGAAATATAAATTTTAATATAAAGAATATTTTAATTTTAATTTTAAAAGAAATCAATATAAGAGAAAGAAAATTAAAAAGAATTTTTAACTTTAATAATTTGTAATTTATCTTAATATTATTTTATTGACTCTTATTCTTTTTTAAATGGAGTAGATAGCCTTATACAAAATTAGTTATATAAAAAGAAGCTTTTGAATAGGCCATACAATTTGTTTAAAATTTCTAAATATAGTATAAGCTATAACTATATAACTTATTTTATACAATCAAATCTTATACAATGTATTAAAAAAGATTGAAATATCTTTAGTCCAATTTTTTTTTTGGCCTATTCTTTGGGTAAATTGAGAATCCTTTATAATAGTGCCCTTATTTTCATAAAAAAAAAAATAAAAGATAAGTAAGGTACATATATTGGTTTAAATCTATTTAAATGGAATGAAAATTAGGATTGAAAAGAATTACTAAAAAAATTGGAGAAAGAAAGAAAATAAAGAAAAAAATTATTTTTTCTTTTATATTTAATGGAGGAGAATAAAAACAAAATAAAAGCAATAAGAAAATTATTTTTCTTTATCGAGTTAGATAAAAAGGAAAACAAAAAATTGGTAATATGTTAAAATGACAATAAATGCTTTGATTAACCATAAAATTCTTCGCCTTTGAGTGTAGTTTTTATCCTACAATGATTAACAATGTATTCCAATTACAAAAATATGAATTAATTCAGTAGCCCTTTCTATGTTAATTTAATATTAATTTTAATAAAATAATTTAGATAAAATTATGATATAATTAATGCTCATTAAGAAGAATAAGTAACATTTATTACTATTAATAACATAAGTGAGCTCTAATTTTATATTTTCAAACTGAACAAGACTTGAAACATTTTAAAATATATATAAAGTTATAGTTAGCAATTGCAAAACCCTTTTTTTTTCATTTAAGGACAACAATAAGTATTATAGAGAATAAATATATAAACCTATGGAGAGGATATGAATAGGTCTATGGTTTTGAAGCCTATTAAAGCTATTACAGATTACCCTAATTTCTTCTCTATTTCTTTCCCTATATTAGAGCTAGCAGCCACATTTTTTCATGTGCTACAAATCTTTCTAGGCGACAATATGGTGTCCAAGTCTAAGTCCTTTTCCTATACAAATGACCTATGAGTTCTTATGAAAAATGAATGTGAAAGGGATAGCATTTAGCAATTATCCAATTTCTTTCCTCCATCGGAGCCATTGATGAATTGTATGTAAAATATCCATGGTAAGTGTAATTGGTATGCTTCTGTTCTTAGACACTTTTTACTTGGTAGCCTATTAGATGTGATTCTGATGTGTTACTATTAATTTAATGTTTCTGTGGTATGTACTTGATCTACACTCCTTTGTTCAATTTGATCCCCATGCATGAATTTGAAACCTAATTAATATGTGTTGTTCTTCCTTGATGTTTCGATTATATCAATTATTGTTTTAATTGCTTCAATATTTTTCAAAAAAAATTTTGAGATATTCTGAAATTGATGAATTATTTGGTAAATAACCTGAATTGGGTCTATAACCTGATTATCATGCACTTTAAAGTTCCTTATCTTCCAGATAGTCCATAAAGTGATACAAATTTATTGTAACTGGCTGATAGCATGTTAATTAGTGTATGTCATGTTAGCAAGAATTGCCAATAGCCATTCAAACTTTACTCTCATATATATATATATATATATATATATATATATATATATTGTGATGTAATGGTGAGGGGGAAACGAAACCAGATTGCTCTAGCATAATGGCAGGTAAGAAAGAGGTAATTGATGTCTTCTTTTTAATTCCCACACATTGGATAGAGTGTGACAAGTTGGATGTGATAAACTTTTAATTGGACTCTAACTAGTAGCATATTATTACTTAATCTCTGAATGAACATGATGACTTTGTTAAGTAATTTTAGTTTCCATAAGTTTACCCAGACCTTGTTGCCATGTATATATGATATGTTATTCCTTTATTCATTGGTAAAAAGGAATTTGTATATGTGGTTAACAGTGTATGCTCCGCTAGCATGTCTTATCCAAATCAATCTATCCTTACCCCCCAAACATTGAAACAGGGGTTTTTGAGAGAACTTCCACAATTTGCTATGGATAGAGATATTTAAGAATGGGTAAGCTTCGTGTTTCATTGTCTATATTAATTAATTAGCTTACTGTGGTTAAATTTAGTGGAATTTGGTTAACAGGTTACCACCAAAATTTGCTCTTCAGACTAATTCTTCAAATTGATTTATTATCCACTAATACAACTTTATTTGATGTAAGGTATCATAAATGATGTTGCCTTTACAATTCCTTTCCATATCTAAGATCTTTTATTGGTAATTTGGGTAAGGTTGTCTATGTATCTTTTTACATATTCAGTAATTATATAGTTGCATAATAATGACTCCAAATTTTGAATTATTTTCCAGAACTACTCAGCTAGCATAATTCTATTCATAAGATCCATTCTTCTAATGCCAAGTCCACTAAATTCTTTTAGTCTGCATAAGTTTTCCATTGCATTAAGTGAAGGTCTTTTTTTTCATTTGAATGACCCCATTAAAAATTCACCATAAGCATGTTCATTTAGTGGGTATATTTTGCTAGTACATCTATGGTAGCCATTTTCTATAAAGGTATGGTATTTAAAACCAGGTTACATAGTGTGAAGTGTCCAACTCTAGATAATAATGAGATCTTCTAATTTTGAAGTTTGCTTTTAAGCTTGGTTAAGAGTTTCTCATGAAAAACTTTTCAATTTCTACTATTGATTGTTATTAGATATCCTAAATAAGCCTTTATTGAATTCTTTATTTTAACCCCCAATTGTTCAACCACTGAATGTTTGAGTTGTGTAGGAATGTTATTGCTAAATACTAGACATGATTTACTTTTGTTAATTCTTTATCTAGAGAGATTGCCATAAAGATTTAGTATTTTCTTAGTTGCTTCACATGATTCAAGTGTAACTTTAAGGAATAAAATTAGATCATCAACATATATTAAATATGTGATTGTTGGAGCTTGTCTTACTATCTTGATTTCATATAACTAATGACTATTTTCCACTTTCCTAAGTATGCAAGATAAGACATTAGAGCACAAAATAAATATCAAAGGGGAAAATGGATCACTTTGGCGAATTCCTCTTTGTGGTAATATTGTGTCTAACAGTTGTCTATTGATAATAAGTTTATATGTGATTATAGAAATGAATTGCATAATCATTTTGATCCACATTTGTGGGAATTACATCTGGTGAAGAACTACTTCAATAAATTCTCATGATAGACTATTATATGCTTTTTAAATATCAACTTTAAGAGCTACTTAAAAAGTTTTCTTACCCTTGCTTTTTTGCATTTTGCACATGATTTCTATTACAAGAAGTATATTATCATGTATGCCTCTACTTTTAATAAATGCACTTTAGAATGGAGAAATGATTTGATCCATGATTGGCTATAATCTATTAGCCATGATTTTTGATATAATCTTGTAACTGACATTTGCTAGGCTAATAAGTCTAAAATCTCTAGTTGTTTCTTGAAATTTGCCTTTTGGAATTAAGAGATAAAAGTTTATTCGATTTCCTTTAGTAGATATCCCCTCTAGAAGAAAGAATGAATCATGCGAGAGATGTCAGTGCTTAGAAGTTTCTAACCATGCTAGAAAAATTTCCTTAAGAAACCATCAAGTCCGAGTATTTTGTCTGGATGCAAGGAGAATACAACTTCTTCAATTTTAACTTGAGCGACATTGAGGAATAATTTTTTCTTTTGTTCTTGAGATAAGATTGGTAAATCATATGGTTTCAATGTTTCCACAAGATTAATATCAGTCCTCTTTTTTGAATATAATGTCTTGTAAAACTAAGTAATCAGTTGGAGAAGTTGAGTTGTTTCCCCTATCCAACATCCTTAATCATTTTTTAGTGAAGTAATTTTCCGGATTTGTTTTGATAATTAATTGAAGCATGAAAATATTTTGTATTTCTATCGCATTGTATCAATCATAATTCTTATGCTTTTTTTGCCTATTTAATCTCTTCACAATCAAGAATAAATTCTAAATTTGATATTAGAAAGGCCTCTTCACATGCTAATTATGGTTATGGATCTTTTTGAAATTCTTGCAATTTTTGTTCCAATTCCTAAATTTTCCTTTTTATATTTCTAAAAGTGATCTTGTTCCATTCATTAAGGTATTTTTTAATATATTTAAGTTTTTATTAATAGATCTGAGCTAATGAGCCTTGGTACTAAACATTCCATCTTTTTTCTATTATCTTTTGGTAGTCTTAATGTTTCAACCTGAAATTCTAAAAAAGGAATCATGCTTGTTTATACTAATCAACTTTAGCAAAATCCAGAAGTAAAAGGGCATGATCTGAGGAATACAAAGGCAAAATAGTCAAGCTAGTGTTTGGCATTAAATCTAACCATTTAGCATTACATATAACTCTCTCAAGCCTTTCCTATACATTTTGATCACCTTGTCGATTATTTGTCTAAGTGTACCAAACTTGCTTTGGTAAGATGTCAGACATACCCTATTTCGTGAAGAAGTTCTCTAGAATTTCAATTCCTGGTGTTTATGGGGATGAACTTATCAGAAATGAAGTATGTCTGATTAAAGTCTCCTATGGAAAGCCAGGCTAATCCTCTATCTACCTTTGGATTATGCAAATTTTCCCAAAATTATTTTTTGCTTGGTAAATGAGAAGGGCCATACATAAAAGATATACAAATCATACAATATCCAGGATATATACTAGTGGTATATATTATGCTAGGTGACATATCTAAAATATTTATACAAATGGTATGTAATAACCTCATTTAAAAAAATAAAGAAAGTTAATGGTAAAAGCATTATTGAAACTTAGTCAGAACAAAATTTTAGGTTATTAATCTTTTTTTAAAAATATTTTTTAAGGAAAATAAAATACCAAATGTTCCAATAAATAATAGCTAAATTTATTCCCAAAACAATATTATAAAAGTCCTAATCCTTTATACGTTTGTATGGGCTATTGAATAATCAAATCTAATGGATGATATAAATTTGCTATCCATTGTAAAACAAAACTTTCAAAACTCCTAGTATTACTATTTTCTGAAACTTTAAATTTTTGTAATTTTGTACTAGAAATGAGAATGGAGAACAAAAAGAAAATTACTCCCGACAATCTAATAAGTAGGAAAGCTAAAAGCTAACAAAGAAAATAGCATGTTAGAAAAATAAGGAGAGAAAGTATATGTAATTTCTAAACTATTTTATTTAATTCTTATTTTGAGAATTTCTACTTGAATTTCTCTCTATTATAGGAGATTTTGAAATTTCTTTTTTCTTCTAATTTCTCTAGTGCATCCAAGCTAGACGAACTCTTTTTTCTCCCTTCAAATTCCTTTTTGTCCATATTACTTTCCATCCAAATGAAATGTTAAAGTGCAAATCCTATAACATCTTTATGACTAAGTTTGAATCAATCAAATCTAAACAACTTCAAAGTCATACTTATCAACTTTGAATTTTACTTAAATATGAGTTTAAATAAATTTACACAATTTACTTAAGTAATATGTTATTTGACTTAAATTTCTAATCATATCTAAAATATTTGAATTCAATCTTAAGCTTGTAATGAATAAAAACCTGATGAGTTTATACAATTTTGCACAAATAGCTTATTATTTTACACATATTTGAGTATATAAAAACTTAAGTTTTTTGTTTGCAAAGAAAAGTTTGGAAGTGGGATAGGTTATTTCATTTCAAAGTTAAGGCATGTCATCAACTTGTTGGAGAGCATATAGTGGTGCTTATGAATTGTCTAACCTCACTGCCAATAGGAATGGAATATAAAATATAGGCGATTGAAGATAACAACTTTTACCAACTGAGTTGATTCAAGGGGTTATAAAAATTTATTTTTGGCAAACAAACTAAGTACCAAATTTTTTAATTTCATTCCACTTACTAATATAAATTTTTAAAATAATTAAATCCATAAAAAATTATATATATAATCATCACATAATACTAACAATCATACATAATAGAAAATAATAAATACCAGAAAATTAATTATTTCAACTAAAACAACATGCTTCTTTTTGCTTAAGTAATATGACTAAATTTTTTATGTATCATATTATATGTATATATAATATAAGAATAAAAAATATATTTTATCATTAAAGTCATATATATTCATGAATAGTTTAAACTTAATAATATGAAGCTCAAACTCATATATTAATCAAGTTTGGCTTTTTAAAAGTCAACTTTGAGTCGATTTTTTCCAAGTTAATCTTAAATTAATCTTAACTAATTTGAGATAAACTAGTATAAACTAATAGGCCTATCACTTAACGGTGGATTTGAATCCCTTCAATTCCTTATTATTATTATTATTATTATTATTATTATTATTATTATTATTATTAGTGGTTAAACCATTAGATACACACGTGTAAGCACTAAATATTAAACCCTGAATGTATCAAAAGGTACAAAGCCTTTAGGAAATATTAGATACCACTTGAACTAAAGGCTTTTGATCTTAATTCTTTATTTGTTAATTTCTTTCAATTTAGTAGAGATAAAGATACAACCTTCTATTTGAGAATTTACAAGTCTCACTACATTTTTTTATAAAAATAATTCTTTATGTCTTTCCTAAATTCACACTCTCAATTTAGTTTAGAAATTAGGGAAACTAATATACACTCTCAATTTTATTTCAAAATTAGAGGAACTAATATCTTTAATAGTTATGTTATAAAATACAATTTCTACCTATAAAATTACTATATGAATAATAAAATGGAAAAAATATATTTTACACTTTCAAAATTTTATTAAATGACATATTATCCTATAAATTCTAAAAATCTAATATTTTAAAGTTGAAAAGGCTTTAAATTTGTATCACATTCAAGTTGAATTATTTTATTAAGTCATTGATAGAAAACTTCAAGATATTTACAACTATTTTATAGAAGTTACTTCTTTACATAACATACTTAAATATAAAAGACTTTTTTTTTGGCATTTGATAAAGAAAAACTGATTTGTTTGAATTAATTTTATCCTAATGATTTTTCTTTCATGTAAGTTCTTGGATTTGGTGATCAACTTGAAAATTAATTTATAAATGTATCAAAAGATGATAGATACTTATAATTAATTAGGATTAGTAATCTTGATGAAGATATGGCAAAATCAAGAAAGTACATTATGCATCCTTTGATGTATTACCTTTTAAAGTTTTTTCTTTTTCTTTTCTTTTTGAAGTCAAAGGGCTAAAGCTTAAAATAAAAAAGAATTAAGAAAAAATAATGGAATGAGTCATGCAGACTTTTAAAATATCAACAAGAAAAATATGTGACACTTATAAATGAGCTATGTTAAAGTCATGAATGCCAAGATCTAAGTTAATCTTATAATTTGCTAGCTAACTAGTATACCCATTTCCCTTTTTATAAGTATGCATTATTCTCACCTCCTACTTCTTCTTCTTCAATAAATTCTTGATGATTTGAAATAACCTTGTACTTTGATATTCTGGGTTAGATAAGTACTGAACTAATGTTTTAGAATCATATTCTAGATAAACTTGCCTAAAACTTAAACGTGAAGTAGCCTTAAAACTACAAATGGCTCCCTAACACTTAACATGAATGAAGAGTAAAATTTTAAAAGTTTTGTAAAACCATAGAATTAATTTCCAACATCATATTTGATAATTCCATCACACCTTGCTAAACTAGAATTGGACTGACTTAGCAACTTCATCAATATTGACTTTCATTCAATGAATAAGAAAAGCTTGCTAAGCCACTTGGATGGAGCCTACACTCCTATTTGGCATTATTAATATCAAAACAAAAGGCATAGCCAATTTCAATAACATATTTGGTAATATAATGAACTCAATTCACCGGCTTTTCATAATTAGAATTATGCATAGCTTTATTTCTTCATTGCCAAATTAGCTAACATCTGATAACTTGTATGACCCTCTAGTTTTCCAAATTGCTTAGCAAGTTAGTACTAGTCATATTATAGTTAAACTAATCCTCATGGTTAAGTGTTACAAACTAGATAAAATAAGCAATTGGCAATAAAACTTTCCAAATTAGCCAAGCATAGTTATAATCATGCAATACATGTAAAATGCTTTCTGCCTTATCTCTGCATTGATAGTAGTATATTAAACCATTATTCCATTTTGTAGTTATATAGTTAGTTAACAAGCAACCATGGAAAGCTTGCCATAAGAAAAGATGAATGCATTGAAGTGCTTTTAACTTTTAAATATTCATATAACAAAGCTGTAATTTTGCCTTATCTTTCCTAGCCATATTGTTATAAGTACTTCAATCTATGAATAAACTAACGTCATCACTATTTCAAATTAATCTATTAATTCCAACATTAACTTTAAATAGATGTATAACCTATATATGATGCATTATAAGAAGTGGTAGAATTTGCTCCAGCTACTTCCAATCATAATCTCTGCTATTAATAACAAAGTCTTTAATTTAGGCTTTTAGTTAATCATCATCCAACCTAATCAAAGCATGACAACTTAATGGCTCATTAACATTAAGCCATTTGTCTATCCAAAACGAAATTGTCTCCACATTTTTCACCTTCCACTTCATATTTCCCATCATTTCCTTTTAAACACTAATAAGATCCTTCCAAAGAGTAGAGTAAAATCCTTGCTAGAAGCCTAAATTTGTAAAAATCAATCAATTCTATTACTAAACTTACTTTTTAAAACATTAATCCATACATTTTATTTACCTAAGCAGATCTTCATATAAAACTTTGTAAGGGAAGTTATATTCATATCTTCTATCATATGTAACCTAAGTTCACCAAAGTTCTTAAGTTGACAAATACTTTTCTAACTAATACAATGAGCTCTTTTATCACTCGCAATGTAACCCCATATAAAATTTTATTGCAACTTCTCAATAACCAAACAAATACCTTTTGGTAATCTGCCAACTTGCATATGATATTAAGGAATAGACAATAACACTAATTAAGTAAGAGTCACTCACCCATCCATAGATAAAGTTCTTGTTTGTGAACTAGTAAGTTTAATTATCACTTTCTCCATAAACCTATCATAGTACTTTTTGCTTCTATTAACTGAAAGCAGCTTAATTCTTATATATCTTCCTAAATTGTTCATGACTAAAAGCCCATTAATTTGAGCTATTTAATTCTCTAGATATTTTAAGATGTTTCTAAAGAAAAGAATTTTAAGTTTATTAAAATTAACTTTTTTCCATAAAGCCTCACAAGATTTTTAAAGATAATAATTTATACACCTTATATAATATGTGGAAGCCTTAATAAACAAAAAAAAAAGATTGTCTGTAAACATAAAATGAGATATCCATATCTTAAAGCTTTCTAATTTCCTAATTGCAATTATTCCTTAATAAGATAAATGAGCTTTTCTATACATATGATAAATAAATAAGGAGAAATAGGATTTCCTTATCTTATTCCTCCAATAGGTTTAAATTCATTTAATTTAAACCTATTCCAAATAATATTCATACTAAATAAGCTAATGTAATTCATAATGATCTTCCTTAATTTATTAGAAATGTTAACATTTGAAAAAATATCACTAACAAACTTCCATGAATGCCAATCATAAGCATTTTACAATTTCATTTTAATCATTATAAGACTTATTTTTTCTAGACTTTTTTCTTTATAAAATGAATTATTTCACTAACCACTATGTTATTATCCCGAATATTCATTCTAGGACAGAAACTTGCTTGAAATGGAGAAATTAGCTTAAGAAGGATCCATTTAAGCTAATTAACAATGATAATCATAATATACTTGTACCTCACATTATATAATAAAATGAATCTAAACTAGCTGATAAATTCTACCTATTATTATTTAAGAATTAAAGTTATAAATGTTTTGTTAAACTTTTAGATGTCCAATCCTTCTTCAGACACTGCATGTGAAAAATTAAAAATATTCTTACCAACCTTATCCTAATTAGCTTAGAAAAAAAGAGCTAAAAAATCATCATCTCACAGTATTTTAGTAGCTCCCATATTAAAAATTACTCTCTTAACTTTTGTAAAAGCTAACTTCTTATTTAAAACTTCAAAGTCCCTTTTCTAAATAACAAAGAAAGTCATAAAGTTAAATAAGTAGGATTTAAAAGCATTCTTATTAGTGGACTATTATTGAAAGAAATTAATCATTAATTCTTGAATTTGATCTTCATTATCTACCTAATTGTCATTTACATATGTTAGGATTGTTACGCTATTTCCACATCTTCAAATCATAGTCTTCATATAATAAAATCTAATATTTTTATTACTATCCTAGATCTATTAAGTTTAAAAATTTTTATACCATAATACTTCCTCCTACTTCAAAACATCATTCAAATCCTTTTGAATTTTCCTTTTAATAAAATCAAAAAGGAGATACCATTTGTGCTTCGTAAATTTTTTAACACCATTTAGTTTGGCTAAAAGGCTGGCTTTTCATTTTCTAAGATCGTTAAACACCTTTTCATTCCTAATAATAAAGGATTCTTTTGTTTTATCTAAATTTACATCAATAGGAACATCCTTTCTCTAACTTTCAGAAAGGTAGTCAAAGAATTTATCATGCAACAATTAGGCTACCTCAAATCCAAAGGATTATTCTGCCTATCAATTTTAGCACCACTCAAATCAATTAATAGTAGATGGTGATCAAAATAGAGTTTTGGAAGAACTTTGACAACTATATCACCAAATCTAACATGACTTGCATTATTATATAAGGCTTTATTTAACTTTTTAAAGACTTTATCATATCCTTCCTTTTTAGGATCCCTTATGTGAATCTTGAATCCTACCATCCCATGTCAATAAAATCATACTCCTTAATCAAGCTAGCAAACCCTTGACACCTACTATTAATAATAGAAGATCCTCCTTTCTTCTCGCTAACACTAAAAAATCATTAAAGTCTCCCCCCACAATCCATGCATAATTTATCTTCTTTAAAGCATCCAATATCTACCTTTTACCATCTTCCCTTAAGAAAAAATAAAGATTTGGAGTCAAATTCCTTAACTCTAAAATGCATAAATTGATAGTTATGAAGCAACAATTTCAAATTCAATTGATCATCCTTCCAAGCTATCTAGATTCTATTAATTAAACCCTTTCTCTCCTCAATAAGGAATTTATTAAAATGAAGTTGACTAAGTCTCTTAACTACTTTATCAAATGGAGATTTAGTTTTAACCAAAGCCAAAACATCCAACTTGTGCTCTTAAATAAAGTATTTAACAAAAAATCTAATTTCCTAACTCTTTTATAATTCCAAATCATGATTTGATTCATTATTAAATAGAATATGAAAAAAAGTATCTATGGAATATTAAGTTATATTTCTGAAAGGCAAGAGTTAAACATAACCTAATCATTTCAATTCATGATTGCTAATCCTTTATCCATTTCTAAAATATCAGGATCTTAACTCTTATAAGCAATATCATTTTTAGATATGTCCATTTGGTCTAGTGGGTTCAGAATTTTTAAAATATTAACACCTCTCATTATAGTTCTCAGTTCTTGATTTAATGAACTAAAATGTTGCTACTTATATACATCTCATGGCTTAGGTGGAAAAAATTACCTTTCCTTATGAGCAATCACGTTATTTTTCTTTATGTTATGGTTATGTTAGTCTCCATTCTAAATAGTGTATTAATTTTATGGATCTAAACTACCACACCACTAGCCATATTCTTATAAGTTGAGGATTTCAACTCAGCTTCAATCATTATCACACCTTCAATTTTATTTTTTCATACGATTATTAACTTCCTTGCTTGCATATAATAACTACCCATCTAATGAGGATTCACCTATAACCACATTCTTGTTATTATCCATAACAAGTTCCCCTTTAAATATCAGATTTGATAACATTTCAAATTTGAACCCATTTTTAGTTAGGTCACCCATTCCCTTTTTCTTTCCACCTTTCATATTGCTTAGTATTACAACACTTTTTTAATCTTATTGGCCTTTGAATAACCATCAAATCCTTATATTCCATATCCAATTGTTTTTGTTGTATTTTTATAGCTCTATTAGCCTTTTCACTTATTTTATCTGTTTAGCCAGCAACGCCAGATCTATCCCATGAAGTATTCAACTTAGTTTTTTGTTCATTAGTTAACTTCGTAGGATATCCATCCTTATATAGCCCATCGACTTCACATTGAAAATATATAAAATGCATCCTCTCATATTTAATTTTAATATTATCACACTCAACTCTGAATTAAGGAAGAAAAGGCTTATTTAAATCAACAATTACATAGACATGTGCATATTTTCCTCTCGATTTTTCTTCAATCATATAATCTACCTTCATCGTCTTCCCTATCTTACTGCTAATTGCTATTAGGCACTTTCTATCCTAGTACTCCATAGAAAGCTCATGAAAATGAACCCATTTTACTACTTTATCTACTAAAGCCCTAGTTGAATTAAAAGTTAGCACTTACCTTTAAACTACCAAATAATGATCATAACTATCCACAATTCTTCAGTCAACAAGAAATCACAATCTGTTACACAGAAAAATTTAACGAAGTAGTAATCATATCCAATATCAATAAGCTCAAAAAAAATAGTTCCTCACTATAGTTAGGTTACCATCCTCTCTAAGAAACAAAATTCAACCTTTCTACTAGGAACCTTCACTAACAAAACCTTTTCCAGGGTTTTTGAACACGATCTTCTTCCTTCTATGATAACTTCAAAGTCAATCATATCACCCCCTCCACCTACTAGTTCATCCATAATAGTAGTCCTTATATCCTTCTCTTTCTTATCGAATTTAGACATAGATTCTTGATTTTTTGAAATATGATCCTCCTCATTTTCCATCCCATCTACCTCTTCCATAGCACCTTTGCCCAGCAACTTGATTTTATAACTATGATTGCAACTTTTATGGTAACTTCTTTCAACTAGCCCAAGCACAACATTATTATAATTTCTTATCTTAAATATGCCACCCTTAAACTCCTTTTGTCCCTATTTGAATTTTTTTGTGCTATATTTCAATTGATTAATCTTTTCTTTTGAGTTCTTCCACGGTTTAACATGTTCAAACTCCATTAGTATTTCTCTAAAGTCTATTTGGATTCCTTTTGTCATGTTGTTGCTTTTTAAAGTTATGTTTAATCTTATTTGTAACATTTACGAGTTGGAAAAGTTTTGTCTATCATAAATATTGTAAAGAATGGAATGCACAACCACACATTAGATGAATAACTGAATGATTGTTTAATTACTTATATAAAGAGATTTTTTATAGGATTAAAGAGAAAATCATACAATGTTATTAAAAATATACAATTGCAAGTGTGATACTATTTATATATTTATTTTATAGTGCAATACTATTTACACTCTCACCTAATTATTCTCATTCTTGTTTCCAAATTAGGAAGAGAAGATTTTCTTGACTTGAAAAAGAAAAGAGCAAAGTTTTCCGGATTACAAAAAGAAGTGAGAGTGGAATGAATACATGAGAATGTGAATAACATTTTTCGTAATTTTATATGTTTATATTGCTCCACAATTGAAATTTCAATAATGTTATATGTATTAAAAATAAGATTCGAAATTGAGTTTTAAATATAAATTAAAGGTTATCATTAAATGTAGGATAGTAGACAAATTTGTAAATTTTAATTCAATGAAAAATTTAAAATTTAATTTTGGATCTTATTTTTATATTTATATAATTTTTTATTAAAATTTTCATATTTTGCTACAGTATACAAATCTAGCTAGAACCTGCAATTTTCATCGGTTCCGAACATCATTTCTGCTTTACTCAGTAATAATGCTAATACCACAATCTTATGAGTTATGATTATAATAACAATTTGACAAATTTATAAATAAAAGGTCATGCCTTATCTTCAATTCTATAATACGACGTCGCCCATGTCACCAACCAACTTAGAATTAGAATATAGATATAAATTATTATAATAGTAAAAAATAATTGATATACTTGATGTTGAATATGATAAATTTGATGAAAGATAATTTTTTAGAAAAAGTTATTCTTTTTTTATTATAATTTAAAAAAATTAATCTCAAAATATAAAAATACATTATACTCATTTATTTATATATAAAATAATAAAATTTTTCTATAAAAATTATCTTTTAAAAAATAAACCCTTTTATCTCTGTTTTCTTGGCTTCCATTGGAAAATCAGTTTTTAAGGCTTGCAGCCAGTTTTTCCGGTCAATGAAAGGAGAGCTAACCCGAAAAATTAGTGGCACATTTTTTTTCCCCCAAGATAAGAGAAATGGTATTATCATATGAAAAAGCTTGTAAATTGAAACAGCCAGTTCTTGCAGGGCAATAAAGTTGTGATTTTCATCGTATCAAACATATCTAACGAGAAAGTCGAGATTCTAAGTTTCTAACGATTTGTAATTAATAAGGAAAAATTTTATTATACATTATAAATGAGGAAATGAAAATCCATACCTTATTAAGAGAATTTGGCACAAAATTTAAATAAAGGAACACACATACTCTCTAAAATTAAGACTCCTTATATGACTTTGAATTTAATTTTCTTTAGTGAAATAAGAACTTTCATTTCCATTTACTAATAAAACATAATAGATAGTAGAACCTCTCGTTGAGAAACTTGTGAGGGAAAGCTTGCAAGCAAAACTACAAGAAAGAAAACATAAGTACATCTTGCTTTGTAATATTTGGACCACAAGGGACAAAGCATGATTGCAATGTACAACAACAGAGGAGATATCACAGATTTTCTAATCAACAGAGATGCAAAAGGTGGTGAGAGTTGTCATACATCATAAATTACAAGGAAAACAGAGCACAAAAACTTATAATTCAAAAGTAGTCATCGGTCCTCCCCTTAAAGCCGATTTGCCCGAAAGTGAGGCAGAGGAACAACCCCAAGTGCCATGTAATCAACCACAACCTGCTCACCATCATGTTAATATACGTCATTCAACCAAAATAATAAAATTCCGAGTATCAGTACAAAACTTTTTATCAATTGCCTGGGCATCTAGTGGTCAGGACATTGGACTCTGAATCCAGTAACCCGAGTTCAAATCTCGGTGGGACCTCCTCTTTAGAATTTTTGGCTTTTTTTTTTTTCAGTTTTCAAATGTTTGGGCTTCTACCAAAAGGCATCATATTCAACAACTACATAAGTCATTGGCCCATTAAGTGGAATGGGCTTGAACAGTTATTTCAATCCTGAAGCAGACCTTTTCCCTTTCCCAATTAGACAATTCAAAAGGAATTCTGAATAGAAAAATAAAAGGAAAAAACTAAGGCACACCAGATGTGCAATACATCATTACCTAAAAATTATTAAATTTTATTCAGCCATATTATGCAGCCTAGAAAATTTAGGCTTTTAAAAAAGACCAGTGCACCATGCATCTGGTGCACGAAGTCTCTCCCAAAATAAAATTAAACACCCACTCCTTCGAAATGAATAATCTTATAGCAACAACCAGCAACTAAATTAAAATTTTGTTCATGAATTTTTTAAAGTGTTGATAAAATGACTTTTATATTAAATAAAATCATAATTCCATTTCTGACTAATACTTTTATACAAATAACTTCATCTGTAGATGATATACCAAAAGGATGAAATTATATGTATCATCCATTATAAAGAATTACACTTTTATATAATTAAACAACCATTTTATCATCAAGTAGATCAAATTCGATCTTTTCCTATGTCATTGAGAAAACTGGAAACACATTACACACAGCAGAGAAAGCAATTGAATTTTAGAAGAGGAGTAAGTATACAAACCAAAACTGCGAAGTAAGAGCGGGAGGAGTTGGGAAATGAGCCAGCTCAGCACCAATGCTCTCAAAGAAGAGCCCCGTCAGACTCTTACCGTTGATCGCCGGTATGCTCGATGGTGCTATCCACCCGATCAACCCGAACCCGATCACGTTAAAATCCGTCCGCAGCCAATCCCTCTCGAAGCTTCTCAACCGATTACACATCAATTTTCTTCCTTAGAAAAAGGGAAAAGAAACAACCGCCACTATCTGATTTCGATCAAACAAATATAAGTTCACGCAACTCTTACCACGTAAACCTGCCTCCTGCTGAGCTTGCTTGCCTCAGAGGATTCCTTGCTGCCACCGGCGATCTAACAAACCCTGCATAAGCGTTCTACATGAGCCTGCTTCCAAATCCCTACGGCTTACGATAAAAAATGCATCGTATCTTAAAATTTAAGAACCTGAAGTGAGGCGTGTTGTGCTGGCGCGAGACAGCGGTGTGCTGCCGAGGCCCGTGACGGTCGATGGGGTTGCAAATGCGGTTGCCATTTTTGCTCTAAGAGGATTGGGTTCCCTGGGGAGGAGTGGTGAATTTTGTATCTGACTGGGAAATGTAATTGGCTTTGGCCAATGATAATTGGGTGATGTACTGGATGAGGGTTCTTTTGTCATTTGCTTGATGGAGATTTAGATTGCGTGGATTGGGTTGTTATTCAATGACGTTCTGCCACGTAGGAGTTCATAGATAAAGTAGGGTCCACGTTAATCTCTTTCTAACTCCCGATTGGCTCCTGCACATGAATCGACATCATGCTGTGGTCCAATTTTTTTTTAAAATAAAATTTGTACTGGTTTTTGGGCTGATTCTTAGCCCATTAATGAAATCAAAATGAACTATGCTTTGAGAGTCTGGTTCTTTTGGGCCGGTGAAGTCATCGGATATGCAAAGCAGGGCGTGCGGGCAGGCGGGCAAAGGGGGGTGGACTTGGGTCTATACGGATTTATTTTCACAAACTTGTAAAAATTATAGAAAAAAATTTACCAAGCTTGTGGGTGTCTGTGAGCAGCTTGTATTATTAATTTTTTTATTATAAAAAATGATTAAATTACTAAACGATTAGAAATCAAACCTTAAATGTAGAGAAAGAAAAGTATCTTTAAGAAATATTAAATTAAGTTAGATTAAAAAAAATATTTTTTATAAATTATAATTGAATTTATTTTGCATAATGAATTAGTTAAATAAGATTAAAAAAATTGTATTAGGCTAACGAACATTAAATTGAGAATTGAATTGGATTAAAAAAATTTTAAATATTTGAAGGACTATTAAAAATTTTAATGATAAAAAAAAATTCATAGGCAAACCCACACTTATGCTAACAGATTATACAGACTTGGACCCATATTGACAAAGCTCATAAAAAATACGAGTTTTAAATAAAAAGATTTAACCTACCCTATAACCACGAATTGCTCATATCTTCTACAAATTTTCTGCCTGTTTTAAATGCTTAAAAGTCTTGCTGTCATGATCATTTGACTACTTTCATATTGTTGATTTGCCTCCCGTTGTTAACTTATGTATGACCTTGACTTCTAGATGAGAAATCTAACTTTTACTTTTATTGTATATTTTGATTTGGTAGGCTGATGTATGCCCTTTTTCTATTATAATTTGAGCATTTTACCTTATTGCACGAATGAAAAGGTCTCGTTTTTTTTTTTTTTTTCCTTCTTCTTCTTCTTCGAGTTATATATATATATATATTGTTGATTTGAATTTGACCAAGAAAAAAAAAAATATTATTAATATTTTTATTTTTTTTCGTGAATGATGCTTTTAAATTGCTTTGAGAAAAGGGGTTATATTCCATCGATCGAGAGTGGATTAGAGTTTTACACCGTCAAAATGTAAGACATAAAATTCTTTCACATAAATTTCATAATACTTTGATTATTGGATATATATTTGATTTATTATAAATATAAATTAATTTTACTTTATTATCTATTTAAGTGTTATCATATCAATAAAAAATTATTAATTTTTTTCTATTTTTAGAAAGTCTTAATTACTATTATTTATTTAATAAAATGCATTCTACTCTTTCACTTATAATATAAAATTATTTTATATTAACAATAAATTAAATTTAAACTCTCAATCGTTATATTATTCGGGCTGATAAGAAGATATTATAGGTCTAATCTAATCTAGTATCTTATACAATCTATACAGTGGACCTGTTATCCCCCCATTTGAGATAAGCAACAAATAAGATTTCATTTAATTTGAAATTAAATTAAAAATAACTTGATTCAAAGTTATTTTATTTATATTTGATTTCATAGTTCTATTTATGTTATTATGAAATAATTTTAAACTATGAAAGATTTCATTAAAATCCTCTTTTTTGTACTGCACATATGTTATATTAATAATTTTACTTTCTTATTATTACTATAATACTATTAAAATTTACTTCTAGTTATAAATTAATTGAAATAATCACTTTTTAACATTTTTTAACATTAAAATTCATTTATAAGTAAATAAAAAAAATCATTTCTTATATGACGGGTTTTCAGGGTGGACTTCCTATTCTGGTTCAATTCAAACGCCCCAAAAGAGTGCGGGAAGGGACATTCTTAGTTCTCCCGAGAGAATTGCGAAGCAATATAGCATACAGCGAGGGAGCACGACTGGCTTGTTTCCACTTTCCAGCATCAGTCCAAGTGACGGGTCAGGGGGTGCCCGATTGACATATATTTTTTTTTTCTTCTGGTCTTCCCAAATGACATAATTGAAAGATCCTTAATTGGCAAAACAAGTCCCACCAATGAAGAAAAGTCTATGCTCAAATTGCTTGCGGGCATGAAACGGTGAAGAATGGTGAGAATTCAGGTAAAGGACCAAATTAACGGACAAAATTGTCCACTCTTTTATAACAGCTTATTTTAACCAACAGAATTGTCCACAGTTGGATTTTTATATGCTAAATGAAATGTATGAGGATGATGTTTGCATTTGAAGATTCAATAATTTAATCATTTTCGGCATTCCAGAAAGTCATGGCATTCTATTGTCATGTCAATTCTTAATTGAGATAGCGTATATAAAATTTATGAGCAATGTAAGCTTCGATCTAAATTTAAAGGGTAAATGAATAATTAAAATAAATGTTATTGACGAATTAACGGAAAGGGTTAATTTTCCACATATGACTTGCTGTAGTTTCAACTTTCAAGTCAAACACAAAATTGCCGAGAAGCCGACCCCGGCCTTGCTGCTGACGTTGTCTTCTTCGACTCCCGTTCCCTCGTTTGATTCTCATAAATAAACAAAAAAAAATTATAATATATCATTTAATTAGTAATGTATTCATATATTATTAAATTTAATTATATATTAAATTTATTTTTTTAAAATTTAAATTTTATATATCATAATATATTAATAATTAAATTTAATAATATATGGATATATAGTATTCACAGATAAATGTCTTGTTGCAGTACATTAAATGCTCCAACAGAAATATGTGCATTACTCCCATTACCCCATCATGATGATCTTTCGGATAGATAAATTCATGTACTTAACCTCTGGAAATAAATAAAAAAATTCATGTGTCTCCGTTACCATGAGTGAATAATAAAAAATCAGCTCTCTTTTAGTTTTCATTTCTAATTTCTAATTCTAATGCCACATTGAAACTGGTAGCTTTGCCATTATTCATCTTCAGAGCCTGGCTAGTTTCTCCCCCAAGTCAATTTATTTCCGGATTCAAATGATAAATGATATGAATGAAATATAAACAACATATTTAAATTTTTGAATAAATTATATTTTATCTACTTATAATTTTATCATTTTTTCACTTAATTTGTATTAAGTGTTTAAATTCACTTATCCATACTTTTCATTATTAACACTTTATTTATTAGAATAATTTTTTTATCCAAAACTTAATAACAGCATGTTCTTGAGAAATATCTCCTATTAATACTTTTCATTATTAACACTTTATTTATTAGAATAATTTTTTTTATCCAGAACTTAATAACAGCTTGTTCTTGAGAAATATCTCCTATTATCCCCCTTGAAAAATTAAATTTAATATGAAACTCAAATCAAAAAATAATTTACCTTAAAAACGTTAAGTCCTTTGTCAAATCAATTGTGTAATTTTACTTCAAATTGCCATTTCTAATTTGAAAACCAAAGGAAAACCTTAATTTCTCTTGTTAAACCAATTCTACAATTCATTGTCAAAGTAATTTTATATTTTTGTGCTTAAATTTAGGACGTAGAATATTTTAAATAGGTAAAATGTAAATAATTAAAAGTAATGAATGCCAATACTTAAAATTATAAGTGGAACAAGCGAAAAGATCAAACTATAGGTAAATAATATATAATTCATCTTTTATAATAATTTTAATTTTTTTAAAAACAACAAATATTTAACATGATGTCAAAATTTTCTTAAAGTGGAAGCTCAATTATTCACGTTCATTGCTCTCACGTGTTTAATAAAATAGCCAATCTACAAGTGATGTCAGGACGGAGTTAGGCGTTGAGGTGAGGGCCATGCCCCAAAACCTCCACCTCGTTTCATTGCACTATAATTTTTATTAATTTTTTTCTTAATTTATAAAAAAATCAAATATTGATCGTTCTAAAAATTTAACATTATTTTTTCAAATATTATGTATTTTATGATTGACATATTTAATTTTATATGTGTATAAAATTTTAATAGTGAAAAAATTATTTTCTTATTCCATTTTGATGAAATACTATTATATCTTACATTATATCTAAGTAAAAAAATATAAAAAATAAAGTATGAAATTTTTGTATAATATTCATGTATATATCAAGAAAAATTCTCTAGTTACATCCTTAAGTGATGTTCTCCCACTAATTATATTAAAAATATGATAAAGAAATTGAAAAAACTATTTGAATTATAATTAATGATTATTTACATACGTTAGCTATAGTATATAAATGAATTAAAGTACCAACAACTGTTAATTCAAGTAGCAATGAGTTTAATATCCCTTAAATAAGATTTCGAATTTGAATTTTATAAATAAAATAAATAATGTTGGAAGAACTTGCTCTTACATAGGATTCAACCTAGATTGAATTTAGATTAATCAGCAGTCTAATGAAACCACTAAATACCAAATAGTTTGGACAAAAAAAATTAAATAAATGAACTAAAGTATATAAATAATTATCTCTCAATATTCATCACATTTTCTTATTGAACTGTAACACAAAACTCAATTGTTTAATTTAAACCGCATTATAATATCATATTTTAGAGATCTTGCTATTTTAAAGTAGAATTTTTTTATTAAATTATTTTTTAATAAAAAATTTTGATGTTTCACTTTATCCATAATAAAATATATTTTTTGCTGGCAGAATTTTATCTTAAATATGTGTATGCGTCATTCTAAGTAGTTTAATGCACCAATCTCATAAGATACAACAGATGTTTCGAACTGTGTACAGGTCTTTTGAATTGTGTAGAACATCCGACAAGGGTGTTATCTTTTTGCGAGAGAAGGGAATATTTCTGAAGGAGAGCGGGAGCTCTTTTAAATTGAATGAGGGGAAAAAAATGCATGAACTCTTATTTCTAATATGTAAAATGGCTCTATCTAAAACTATTAGATAGGACAAAATTAAATGGAATTTCAAAGGTTACAACAATTAAATAATGTCATAATTACAGAAAAAAATTAATTTAAAAAATTAAAAATAATTTGAAGATAATATTACTTATAACCCTATCTAAAAGGAATAATCCTTTAGAAATCTATTGGATAGGAAAATGTTAAAGTAAATAATTATAATAATCAAATAATGTCATAATTATTTAAAATAAATTTAATGACTATCCAAATAGTAACTAAAAAGATATAAGCTTTATCCCAATCTAATTTATAAAAGAAATTTTTTAATAATCAAATAATAATTCAAAATAATAACTAAAATTTTAAGAAAAAAATATTTAAAAATATCAAGAAAATTTAAAACACTATAGTATTATATGATTCTTCAAATCCAAAAAATTATTACATAAATCATGACAAATTATAATAAAATCATTTCTATCCTTCGGTTCGTTATTATAAGTATGTTTATTTATTATTTTTTAAAAAATAATTTAGTTAGCAATTTAGTTATTTTTTAAATTTATTTTCTTATTCTAGATATCAATTTTATAATTAAATAAAATATTTTTTATTTACAACACTAATTATTCTCTTTTTTTATTTTTTAATATGAAAATAATTTTTAATAATAAAAAATAATTTTAAAAAATATAAAACGTAAAAACATATTCAAACGTATTCTATAATTCATCTGACCTTTCCTGCTGCTTTTATTTGGTCTACGTAGCAACTGGAAAAAAAAAAGAAAATAACAAATAAAATACCACTATATAGTAGAAGCATGACTCCACCTCTTAGGAAATGGAAATAATTAACTACAACGACAATGTCATCTTATTGGACAGAAAAATTTATGAGAAAAATACTTTTACTCTCGGTAAGGTTTAATAAAATTGTGTGAATTTTTCTCTAATTTTGACCTCCATTAAAAATATAAAAATATTAGATTTGATCTAAATTGTAAGAATTCTTTAAGAAATCATGAGAAAATATATTTATATAATATAATGTAACAAATAAGATAACTTATAATTTATTAACTTAATTAATAAGTTATAATTAATCTCTAAAAATATATATTAACTTATTAAAAAATAAGTTTTAATTTAATAAATTATCCTAAATAATTTATAGTTAATAGCTTATAATTTATCATTTTTTTAATTTTATCCTTCTTTTTTAATTAGTTAACAATATATATATTAAATTTAGTATAAATAATTAAATAAAAATAAGTAAATAGATAAATAAATATATGATGTTATAAAATATAATTAATTTAATTATATATAATTTTATTTTTATTTTAAATTATATATAAATAAGAGTATGTAATCAAATATGCAATAATATAAAATGTAATTAATTATATTCTTGCTTTAAATAGGAAATAAATAAATATATAATATTAAACAACATAATTAATTAAATTTTAAATATATTTATTATATTAATATGATTTAATTTAAAAATATATATAAATTAATTTAATTCATATATATATTCATATTAAAATGTCTCTTTATATCATTTACATTTTTTTATTAATTCAAAGATTAATCTTACTAAATAGTTTCAAAGCAATCAATTAATTTATAAGTTGTCAATTAACTTATTAGTTATTAAATATAACCAATGTAAAATATTGTAGCATTTGATAGGCATCTATTTTGATTAAGTTTAGATGATAAAATATAATAATTTAAAATTTTAAATATTAATGTAAATGTAATAATTTTTTTTACTTGTTTGAGCCTAATCAAATGAAATCTTTGATAATAAAATACTTTAAAATATTTGATAGTGTTGATTTGAATATCTAATCATAATTCTTATTATATCTCAATGAAAATTTTATCTAATTTTAAATACAGCATTTGTTTTATGTTTTTGAGAAGAGTTTGAATAGTTTTTAAAATTAAACGGATGATTTCTGTAATCTCATTAGAAATATGAGAAGTGAAAGCATTTTTATCAAAATAAAATGTCTAACAGATTTATTTTGTGGAGAGGTTTCTTTGGTACTCAAAATTTATCATACTCTCGGGTACTCATAGCTTGACATTGCTTAGAGTGTCTACACGTGGAAAGGGTAGTGATCTGTGCCAGTCGCTAATGAACAAATAAAAGTCTGACCCTTCTCTCTAAAATAAATAAATGAACAATTATGCCCTTATTTTTTTAAAAGGAAAGGCAGTTGCATTTTACTAACCTAAACTTGAAAGTGAGTATAGTAATGGTTCAAGATTTGCATGAGTGCGGAAATCTTTCCTCGGAAATGGTTCAAGACATAAATTGGAGAACATCTTAGCCATTTATTACAAAGACTTTCATTTTTACTGTTAATTGCCCTTTATACAACGTAATATATATATTTTTATTTTGAACAAGCTGAATATGTAATTTAATTGAATTACTTTATTGCATATTCTTTTTTAATTTTTGTAATTACTTTATAATTCATTAGTTATTTTTCTTCTTTTTATTTATTTAATTATATGTTGCAGTGTTTTCATTCTATTTTACGATGTTAGTATTTAAAGTACAAGTAATTGTAATAGATGTGAAAGAAGAAACTGAAAAATATGCAATTAAAAGGAACAGAAATATGATTGAATGGTAAAGTAATAAAAGAATTAAAAATATAATTTATATGCTACCAAAAAATATAATTTATAATTAATTAATTAATTAAATTAAATTAAAAAATTTAATTTATTTAAAATATTTATATAGCAAAAATCAAACATATAATTTTATATGCATATTTTGTAATGATATTAGCATTTGAGATAAAAATAATAGAAATAGGAATAAACACAAAAAAGTAAATATGAGAAAGATATAATAAAATAAATAAAAAAAGATGAAAATATAATACATTAATTCATTTCAAATTTAATATACTATAAAAAGTATATAATAAAAAATTATCTTTTATTTTTGGCAACAATTACACAACATTGCACAACCATCTATTATCTTTTATTATTAATATAAAAATAATGTATATAATAAAAAATTAGAAAAATATTTGAATTGATTTATTAAGTAATTATGTATTCTATTATTTAGTAAAAGTGTTGCTAAAAAACGAAAACAAGTTGGGCAATTGTTTAAACAACAAAGTGTGTAATTGTTGCCAAAAGAATTGAATAGAAATTCTTTTACATAAAGCCAAATATTATCTTAATCAATATTTGAGAAAAAATGAGAAAATATTTATAAAAAATTATGTATATATGCTTTTTATAATATATTTAATTTGAAATGAATTAATGTATTATATTTTCATCTTTTTTGTATTTATTTTATTATATCTTTCTCATATTTACTTTTTTGTGTTTATTCCTATTTCTATTATTTATATCTCAAATGCTAATATCATTACAAAATATGCATATAAAATGATATTTTTTATTTTTTCTATATAAATATTTTAAATAAATTAAAAATTTTAATTTGATTTAATTAATTAATTATAAATTATATTTTTTGGTAGCATATAAATTATATTTTTAACTCTTTTATTACTTTACCATTCAATCATCATTTCTCTTCCTTTTAATTGCATATTTTTCAGTTTCTTCTTTCACATCTATTACAATTACCTGCACTTTAAATACTAATGTCACAAATTAGAATGAAAACACTGCAACGCATAATTAAATAAATAAAAAATAAAAATAATAAGTGAATTATAAAGTAATATAAAAATTAAAAAAGAAAAAGCAATGAAGTAATTCAATTAAATTACATATTCAACTTGTTCAAAATAAAAAATATATATTACGTTGTGTCAATAATAATATCATTTAAATAATAAACAATAGAAATAAATATAAAAAAGAAGAGAAAAAACATGTGATGAAATGAATAAAAAAAGAGAATATAACTGTAACAACAAATAATGTAAAAGTTAAAAATAAAACATGTGTTTAAGTAATTTAATAAAAAGAAATATTTGATTTATTAAAAGTAATTTTAAATTAAAAATATCATATTATATTTATATTATTTAATGATATGAATATCTAAATTATAAATAATAAAAGTAAATATAAAAAATAATAAAATAAATAAAAGAAAGTGATATTCTCTTCCACCTTCGAATCCTCTAGCTTCCGACGAAGACACGCACAGGTTGCCTTGAGACCTAAGGTATCATTTAACGCAGTAATTTCATCCTTCGTCTACAAAATTTTAAGAGTAAAAGTGACATTTTATTTTCCCTTGATCCCAAGGGCGATAGGTAGCAGGTTTCTCCTAACCAAAGGATCAGATGAGACTAAGTTCACTCAACGGCCCAAATTGGCATTTACAATGGTACTCATTTTTTCGCATTGAGTACCTGAGAATCGTCCATTTTGAAGTATGTGCTCAACTGTATACACGTACGGTCCCGGCCACAGAGGGCCAGCACAGCTGGCCTTCCCTTGGTTTCCAAGATTGTAGTGGCAGAAGGGGCGAACGTTCGATCCCCCATATAGCCCCTCCCCAATCTTAAAAATTTTCAGTGTAACAAAAAAAAATACACGTATTGTCCCTATTGGGCACTAGCTATATCCTATAGATATTCCCCGAGTTTAAGGGTACCGTTTCCCTCGCTTTATTAAATCAGATTAAACACAGCCGGCGGTTCTTGTCCGTAGCGTCAGAACGACATGAACCAGCAGAAGAACAAGAAAATGTTGCAGACAGTGAAAATACCCAGCACGTCCATAGCCTTCTCTCTTCTATGTTTCCTTTCTCTTCTCTCTTTCTTCATCCGCAAGAACTCCTCGATATTCTCCTTTGCTTCATCTTCCTTCGCCTCCTTCCTCTTACCATTTTCAATTGCCCTCTGTAAAATTATTACACTCTTCTTCCCGCTCACGTGTTTTCCATCCATATCCTCAACCATCAAGCTTATTTCCCTCACGTGCACTCTACCTCCAACCTTCCCGCAGCAAGTGACCTTGATCGTGCACTGAACGAATTCCGATGACCGTTGATCACCGGCCATTACCACCGCGTAAACGATTTCCAGGTCCCTTGTTAACCAGTGCCGCTGCACTGAAACCGGGCTTCGGCTGGAGACATTCGCCGAGCGTTTATGGGTCGGGTCGATGAGGATCCAGCTCAAACGCAAGTTATCCTCGAGGTGCTTTAGCCAATCCTCGTCTTTAGGCACGTACATAATCGGAGTCGGAATCAATTCTTTCGGGTCAAGTAGGTCCACCCACAAAGGCGAAGAAAGGAACCAGCCCGTTTGAGTCTCAGTCTGTAGAACTTTGGAGAAGATCGGCTTGTCCTGGTAGAGCAAATCAACGGCTGAGATCAATTCCGACGCAGTAAATGAACGGTCCAGACGTTTCGCTGGCGGAGCACGATGAAGGAAAGGGAATGAGTCGGTGAAAATCGACCGGTAACCGCTGGGGAAGCTAGAAATAACATCGCGGACCAATGGGCTCTGAAGGGAGGGCCACGTGGCGGTGCAGATATTTCGCCAGAGATTCTCTTCGGTGCACAGGCGACGTAATTCAGACGATGTGCATGCAGCGGAGGCGAGAGATGGGCCATCCAAGCAAGTGAGGACGTGAGTTTGTATGATGTCCGGATGGACGGTGGTGATTGATGCGCTGGCATATTCACCGTCGCCGACGACGGAGAGCGGTGTCGCTGAAGAGGCTCCAGCAATTGCTTTCTTCATCAGCTTCTTTTTTTTATTTTTATTTTTTGTTCTGGAAGAAAATGGAGGGAAGAAAGAGGGTCAAGCAGTGACAAGCGAGGAGTCTGGTTGGTTTATAAAGAGGGCTAAGTGGAGTGTATATTCAAAGTGGAATAAAAATAATTAAAATAATTAAAAACTGGGGGGACAAACTGGGGTCAAAGCTGGCTGTGAGTGCCAAAGACCAAAATACCATTCGAAACTTTTGGCTTTTGTTTGCTCTTTCTCTCAGTTTGGCAGAAATCCTATTAAAACAATAGATTTCATTTTAAAATTGCAAAATGATGATAGAAGAAGAGGGAGCATTTTGGCCACTGCATTGTTGCTTCAGTTTGGAGTTCGAAAATTTTACAAAATTTAATCAATGTATAATTTAAGGATTATGCTTCAATAGAAATTTGTGTGTGTGTATTTGAAATTTGCTTGTATTTTTTATAATTTTCTGTTAAAAAATTATAACTTGAAATAATTTAAAAATATTTTGATGCAGCTTTATACATTTTTGCAAAATTTTGTATGAATCTAAATTAAACGCGTCCCATGATCTCTTATTCCCTGACCTTATAAGTTGTTACTTCTTTCTCGTGATTGATTATTCTGCCTACCCTCGCAGCACAAGACATAAAACACCAGATGGATGAATTTACTATTATTATTATTATTATTATTATTATGGGTAAATATATGATGGGAACGAACCGAAATTGATAAATTTCATTGAAGGGAGACATTTTGATGTAACAAAGAGCTTTTTCGCTAGAGGGAAAGTTCAAAGCATTTGGGGCTTGGGTACGGATACCTATTTTTTGTTTATTTTATTGAAAAACATTTTTTTAAAATTTTTTTTATATATATTGATAAAGAAATAACATATCATCTATATTGATGATAAAAAAGTGATACAATTATAATAATAAAAAAATAAATTTTATCTAAAAAATGTATTGTTAATCCGAAAAATTTCATCACTAAAAAATTTAATAATAGAAAAGAAAATGTCAATAAATAATGTATTGGTAATTGAAATAGGGACAAATTAATTGTATCTATTGCTAAGTTCCATCAGAATTTGATAAGACGACAATAAAAGAACACATGATGGGATAAAATTAGAAATGTATTTATCTATTACTAAATTTATACACAATGATAAAATTTATATCACTAAAATGCAAACTAATGACAAACATTTCCATTGCAAAATTGAGTTTGTAGCTAAATTTGTCACTAAATATTAATTTAGCAACAAATGAATTTATCATTAATTTTAAACAATTGGTAAACTAGGAAATTTAGAAAAAATTAATGGTGTCTTCTTCAAAATGCTATCGTTAATATTATACACTTTGTTAATACATTATTCATTTTTTAGTAATCCAAATAGCAAACACTCTTTCCAATCAAATTTCACAAAGCCTAAAATCTATGAATAATCAAATACTAGAATCGAATTTCATTAAACAAAATTGAATCAAAACTTTTTATTTATATTAAGTAAAAAGATAATGAAATCAATAAATTCTAATATATATCCTAAAAAATTTTAAGGCCTAAGATTTATACATATGAAAACAAAAATAAAAATCCTAAATTACTAGCTCTCGAACAATGTATTAATGTTGCACTTATACTACTCGATCATCAACTGTTAAAATATAAGTCATTACTTTTAAGTTATCATATTCTCTTAAATTGCCATTGCAAAATATACAAAGATGACCTTATTTGTTTTCTATATTACTAACTTAATAAAATAAATCTCAGAGTACTAGTAGTAAGAAAAAATAGGTATTTTTTTAAGAGCTCATTGATAATGGTCATAAGGATAAAAATTATTGTCATGAACATGAAAATAAAGAACTATTTTGAGGATATCATGAAGGTAGTCACCATCACTATTCATTTCCTCCATTATACAATTACCTTTAAATACTCAATTGTCTGCACCTTTTCTTCAAAATTATGAGACATATATAAAGCTTTTTGGCTCTTGTGTTATAAGTACATAGAAGTGCATTCTCTTTCTATAATTAGAAAAGCACTAAATAGTCATAATAAAGTAGTTTAAAATATTGCTAAGCTAATAAAAAATATGTTATCTATTACTTATATACAGTGCAAAAAGATTTTAATCCATAAAAAGTACCACTTTCTTTTTCAATTTGAATGAGTTATTCCAAATCAAATAATGAGTCATTTTCTTCATTTTTTTCAGCTTGAATATATTATTCCACATCAATATTATGAGTTGCTTTCTAAATATAACTTAAATCCTACCATTAATTGGGTTTGAACCTTAAAAAATATGCTAGTGAGTGTCCTTAACACATAGTTAGATGTTCTATAAATATCAACAAATCATACAAATTAAACTAGAATTTAACAATATAGGTGCATTTAGTTTCTTTTTCAATTTATTCAATATTATTTCCTTCAATCAATACTTACTATTAGGAGAGGTTATTTTACTAATACCTAGTTATTTCACACCTAGTAATACAAGTTCTTTTCTATTTGGTTCTCTTAAAAAAGAGTTATACATTTACTACTTTTGGTGGTGGTAAAGAGAAGAGCTAACCTAAAATTTTCTCTCACTTATTTGTGGATCACATTTAGCAACTAACAATATAAGTTTTGCACTATTAAAAACAAAGTGTTTTGCACTACTAAAAACTAAGTGCAATCTACAAATAAGTCAAAGAAGATCTTAGATTAACTCTTATCCCTACCACCACTAAAATTAATAGAAGTGCAATATCTTTTTCAGAAGTACCAAGTTAGAAAGAACCAATTTTGGCAAATATGGAAAGATAACTTCTTCTAACAATAGGCAAGAAGTGGGAGAAGTAATAATGAATGAATTAAAAAGGAAAATTATATGCATATAAGAATAAGGAATTAATGCTAACAATGGAATTTGCCATATGTCTCATCTTAATAAATTGAATTTAGAAAATTACAATAAACCTAAATAATGTAGATCTTTTACATCTATTAGAGCAAAACATATCTAATTAAGCAAGACAATTTTCCATTAATTGAAAATGAACAAAAGATAGAATTTGAAGTCCACAATAGTAGGTAGTTCAAAATTAACCATAATACAACAATGTGCCAATGATAATTGTGTTATTGCAATTACAGACATGAAATTTTAGATAAAAAAATATGATAAAATAATAAGGTGCTTAAGCTATTATATTTATGAAAACCTATGATAGTATTCACAAGTTACATGTCACCTTGTTTATTAAAGCAAGCAATTTAAAAGATGACATAGCATAGACATCACTAAATAACACAAATCCTTTGTTTATTCTTTCTCACATCCAATTCATTTTTTTGGAGTAAACTTAATTATCTATTAGATTTTTTATTAAGGATCAACCAAGAAGGATTATACTTTATTGTTCAATAAAAAATATTATAAAGGTAAAAGGTTAACCCTCTAATGTTATAATAATTTTCTCCCTAGGCTTGATTTATAAGTAAATATAATTAACAAAAATTTAAGTTATTTTCAAAAGTTTGGGCAAAATATTTTTGGATTCATAATTAAAGCATGGCATTTGATAGAGTTGAAGATAATATTTATATATATGATGATCTTGACTAATACTATAATAATTTAGTTATGTGGTTATACTTATCATAGAAATTGGAGACTTGTTTTAAATAGGATGAGATTGTAAGAATTTCTCTCATAAAATTGTTAATTTGAATAGTTAATTCATTATATCATATTAAATTAAAGACTGATTTAAGTAAAATTTACTTTTATGATTAGTAGTTACAAATTTTAAATTGATTTTTTTTTGCTAGAGTTAGCTACTTTGGATAATTTGAATTCAAGGGAGAATTGTTAAGATTATTCTAAAATAAGTGCATAATATTACTTTAACTTACAATTAGTATACGCACATTTTACATCTTAAACAATATGCTTGTTTTATTAAATGCTCTAAAGTAAAATTTGATATGATTATATAATTATTTCATAATATACTTAAAAAATAATTCTTTTGGGTTGAATTTTTTCCTATAGACTAATTTCTTTTATCAATATTAATTTTAAAAAAAGGAAAATTGTAACTTTTTTCAAGACTAACCACAAAAAGAAAAAATTATAACTTCTTTTAGATCACCCCTAAAAGGGAAAAATCCAATTTTTTAATAACAATATTCCTAAAAGATAAATTTTTCTAATGAATAATCAACAATATAATAATATAATAATCAAACACAAAATTAATTACCAATACAAAACATAAAAAATCACAAAACTAAACTCTAAAAAATGAAAAAAATGAACTTTTTTGGAACTAACCCTAAAAGGAAAAAATAGCAACTTTCAATAAAAAAGATTTCCTAAAAGAGCAAGCTTTTTTCTATCTTTTATAAAATAATCAATAATACAATAATTCACCACAAAAATATTTGATAATATAACACATAAAATAACTACAAATCTCAAAACTAAACTTTAAAAACAAAAAGAAAATTGAACTTTTTTAGCCTAACTCCAAAAGGAAAAAAATTTTACTCTTTAGTGGAAAAAATTTATAAAAGTATTTTTTTATAAAATAATCAATAATACAATAATCAATTATAAAATTATTCAACAATCCAATAATCAACAAAAAATATTCAATAATATAACACATAAAATAATTACAAATTACAAAATGAAATGCAACAATACAAAAAAAAATGAAAAACAACCAAAATAGTATAAAATGAAGAATCTCATTGATTAAAATACAAAGAGAATACAATAGCAATGATAAACAACAAGAATGAAGCAAAAGATGACTAGAGGCTTCAATCTATAATAGCAATGCCAAGAAGGAAGGCAAAGAGAAAAGAAAAAAGGAAAATGGTGCAGGGTTTTAGAGTCAAGCTCTATTATGTAATTTAGTTTAACAATAATTAATGTTTAATGAAATAGTATGTCTTAATTAGTGATGGATATTGAAAATCCATCGTTAATTTTTTCAAAAAAAAATTCACTCAACCACTAAATAAATTTTAAAATTTTCACCTAAAAATTTATCACTAAATTTAAAAATGATTTGAAGTTTTAAATTTTTTATTCTATCGCTAACTCTGGTAATAGTTGTTACTCATAAGATTAGCAATGGATATAGTCTTAAGTGAGACAATTCTAAAAATCTAAAATAACTAATGATGGAATCAAAGATAAAATTTGTGATAAACTGAAAAATATGTTACTAAAATTATAACATAAAAATGACTCTTGAAGTTTTATTTACCAATAGAAGTTTCGTCTTTAAATCCATCACTAAATGTTAATTTTCTTATAATGATTAAATGCATAATGAAATAATCTTATTCATAATATTTATCATCATAATTACTATAATACGATATGTTACTAAGTATGACAGTTATGCATTATTTAAGTAATATACTTCCTTCCATATGCTACACATTACTTACAACTTAACATATTAGGCCTATAAATGATATATATTGTTCGTAATGATCCACGATACAAAGAATTTCTTATTTATTCAATAGACAAAGATGTCTACACTCATAAAAATAGAGATTTCATTAATATATGTTAGAAATACATTAAAGAGCTCAGATAGTTAAAACAATGATAGGCATCATTCAAGAATACAACTAAGATCCATTTTATGTACAAGTTCTTTAAATAGTTTTGATTGTAATTCTTGTTAAAAAAGTTACAAACATGAAATCTATTCTTATATGTTTGATTAACACTCTTTTCTTCTAAATTTCTTTTTTAATAACAAAATATTTAAGTTTCATATGCTTAACACATCTTGAGTATTTGTCATTTTTGAAAAAGAATATTATTGTAGAATTTATCATGGTAAATTTTTAGTGACTTGGTAATGGTGTCAACAATCCCAAGTCTTGAAATAAAACTTCATAATCATAATGCATGAATTATGGCCTTGAAACATGCTACAAATTTTGCTTCCATAGTAGAAGAAGTAGTAATATATTGCTTTGTACTTTTCCATGATATCACCCCCTTAATCGACAAAAGTAGATGGACAAAGGTAAACTTTCAAATGTTAATGCATTTAACAATGTTTGAATTCAAATATCCAATTACTTCTAAAAGGTTGGAATTCTTGAACATGAGCATGTAGTCCTTTGTTCCTTGAACATATATATATTGCAAATTATTACAATAAAAATAGTGAAATAAATGGCAAAGACGTAAAATTTTCACTACTTTTAAGGAATTATTCAAACATTTTTTGTAGTTTTTTGTTCCTTGAATATATATATATATATATATATATATATATATATATATATATATATATATATATATATATATATATATATTGCAAATTATTACAACAAAAATGGTGAACTAAATGGCAACCTGAGATGTAAAATTTTTATTGTCCCTAAGGAATTATTCTGACACTTTTTGCATAGAAGTTGAACTGGCAATTCCTCTAGAATTTAACAAGCTCATTTGTTGCATTAAGCATAACCATAATAGGATTTAGACTAAACCAGATAGTATCATTTAATCTTTCTAACTGGGCCTCTATTCTACAATTAATAATGCCACATCATAAGATCTAATATAACTAAATAAAAGTAGAAAGGAGAAGTATTTTTTTTAATGTTTTTTTTCAAAATGAGAAATGAAATATTGCATTACAAGATATTCACGTGCAAGGGGAAAAACCCACTATTTACACTTGTTTTGGCCTAATTTGTGCATGCAAGCCCATCATTTTATTCCCTTGCCAAATTTCCTATATGAGTAATCTTATATACAAACCTTCTTACAAGATTTGGTTTAATCGATGCGGAACTTGGTCTATTTGAAATACTCCCATTTTTTTACAACATATATATATTTCAAAATTTTCTTTACACCTTTCCAATTATCTGTTCTATGATTATTTTAATACCTACTTAGCATTCTGGTCACAAAGCAAAGCTAATGTTAGATCTTGTACAAGTTTGTACATATATTAAACTACTAACAATGAAAGCATATAGAATTACTTTCATTTGTATTCGTTCCACATCATTTGTAAGAAATGATGTTGTTATTTTTTTTTTTTGATAAAAGACTTGACACTATTTTACTTTTTTATACCAATTATATAATTAATGTTAAAACTAATATATAATAATGCTCGTTTAGATGTTGATTGAAAAATGATGTGATTTTTGTTAAATACCTGACATTTATTTGCATTTTTGTAGTAGTGCATACATAATAAAAATTGAGTAAACATTAGAATATAAAAGGAAAACTAAATATCAAAACACACATATTAAAGTTTGATGCAAGCTTTCAAATATAATCAAAATGTGTAGATATTAAAAACCTAAAATATTAGGATAACATGAACTGTAATGAGGAAGTTTACTAAAAATCACCATTTAACATTCAGAAAGTATTGTATCTCCTATGAATTGTACTACTATGATTTACAACAAGTAATATTTAAATGGCATAATTCATAATTTATAACATTTAATCATCAATAATATTATTGTGAACATCATATATATATATCATATGTTATACTTTTTTAGAAATTAAAAATAATTAGAATATTTTTTATGAAAAGTTATTTAATTGTTATGATTTTTTTACAATACAAGTTTTAGAAGAACAATGATGTTTTCATAGTGAAATATGAGGTAAATAAGTAAGGATAGAAAGAAATAAAAATATTTAAAATTTAAAGTATAGTTAGAATTAAAATAAGTATGTATGGATAAGGCTTACGAATTACTTTTCTAATGTTACATTTAAATTACCCCTCTAATTCTTAAATTACCCTTAAAGATTCAACCGATCTTATAACTCTAACATTCTATATTTAACAACTCATTTTTCCCCTAATTCTTTTTCTTTTACTCCTTTTCTTCTCTATCAACTTAATTTAGCAAAAATTGATAAAAATGTTTATTTTTTATTTAATTTAATTAAAAAGTAAAAAATAAAAGAAATAAATTATTAAATAATAAAATTGCTCTTACTTCAAGTCAATAAAGTTATTTAATAAGTTTCACAAAAGCATAATTTTGTAATTATAAAATTTCTTATTTTTTCTACACTTATTTGATAAGAAAATATCTCACTGATTCCCAGTATAATTTTTTAACTATTTTTCATTTCACATTAAAATTATCTAAGTACTAGAAAATTTATTTTTAATCTTTTCTTCTTTTCACATTTTTTCCACCTTTTTGTGGAAATCTAAACAAAAAGAGAATGCAAATAGCATTTTCCTAGAATTATTGGCCTTGAATTAAGATACGTGCTCCGAAGGCAGGCCAATGAGGTTTTCTGTTTGTTCACTGTTGGTGTGATAAGAGAAATTCTTAGCAATAAGCACACAAATTGTGAACCTAATTGGTAATGGGCACATAACTTATAAAACAAATCAATCAATTAAGGCTCCGTTTCACGCAACTAGCTAATAAGTTAGTTGATAATTGATAAGTTACTTAATAGTTAATAAGTTAGCTGATAACTTATAATTGATAGCTGATAAACTAATTAAAGTATTTCGTAAAATTAATGATTAAATTAGCTGAAGTTATAAAATGACATATTAATAAAAATATATTTATAATTGAAATAATTTCTATTTATTTAAAAATAAAATTATATTAATGTAATTAAAAATTTAAAATAAGAGTATAATTTTTTATATTTTATAAATTTATATATTTATTTACTTATATAATTTTTATTTTATTATTTATTATAAAATTATAATTACTTAAAATATAATTAATTATATTTTATAAAAATTATTTAAATTTATATTATAAAATATATAAATTATAAATTAATAAAAAGAATAAAGATAGATATGAAAAGAATTTAAAAAAGGGATAACTTATAAGTTATAAATTACTCTAAATAACTTATTAAATCAAAATTTATAAACTATCTAGAATAATTTATAAGTTAGCGCGAAAAATACTTTGAAAGTTAACTTATAATTTATTGACCAAATTAATAAATTATAAATTAACTTATTTATTGTGTGAAACAAAACCTAAGAACTTTTCGATGTGATAATGAAACAACGAGGACATTTTTATTGTTATTATAATAAAATTGTTGCGAGCAAATTATTGATCCTACAAATTGGCAGTGATATAAAATTATAATGATTTCTTACCAAATAAATTAGAGAACATGCATTAAGATTTAAATATACAAAAATTTCTTGCGACCCAACTGTTATATGGATATAGGTTTTAAGTTCTCACAAATGTAAAAGACTTTCTTTTTAATTATTTTATTGATTTTTTTTTGTTCCCCCTCTTCGAGAATCAGAGCAAGCGCCAAAACAGGACGTCATCGTATTTCAGAGTTGATTTTTTCCCCCCAATACTCGGGATATAATGATAAATAATAATAATAATAATAACAAAACAAATATCATCAATTTGAATACAAATATCACCTAGCCGTGTCATTATAGACACCAAAACAAATTTTCAGCAGTGGTCGATGCTACTACCAAAAAATCCAGGAGGTAATCCTAAATCCGCAAACCAATCTTCTCAGCAATGCAGAAAACAGGGCAGAGAGTCAACATAAGACCCTACTCAACAGCCATTTCACGAGGTTTGCAGACATCACGAGATGTATTTTTCCTGCTGCTCTTGGAGAAGCCTGGCTGATGATTTGGCATCCAAATATAATGAACACACTTCATCAATGTCCGCCTATCAATTGCACAATCAAAATTGCACTCGGTTGAAGATACTGCTACACAACGTCAATTATTTTAAGCAATCGACAGAGTCAGTTTCATAATTACCTTGCTTATGTTCTCTCGGCCATTCATTTTTGCAACAACACTAGCAGGCGACAACAGCTGAACTGCATGCCTGACAAGAAAAAGTAACAAGTCAACTTGGAAAGGAAAAACAATTGGAAACTGGCCCCCCCAAAATAGGAAGGAAAACAATGTAGAACAATCTCAGAAGGTAGACCTTAAAGATGTCCGCTGTGCAATCTCTCCAAGGAATGCTAAACTTTCCTCATCAACTAACAGTTCCTCTACTTGAGCCCGAATAGCTAAAATCTGTACTAGATGTCAAGACATGTTAACAGTTCTGTAACTAAATAAAAATTTCACAATTTCTAACATTTTCCTAGGTACAGAAGAAGCGCATTTTTATTCATACCCCCACCTGTATCATTTCAGCAGGACCATAGGTTTGTGTTCGAATGATCACCAGTCGGTCAAGCAGATCCATGGGTATGCCATGAGGACTAGTCATATCAGTGCCTCTGCATACAAGCAGGCAATTTGATAAATTAAGATTCAACGCAGCAAGGCCAATGGAAATGGAACTATGTCAACAGCATCAAGGGAGATTAGTGCGTTCGAAGGCAGTACACAAGATGTGTACTCTGGAGTAACAGGAAATTTGATACATTAAGATTCAACATGGCAAGGCTAGTCATATCAGTGCCTCTGCATACAAGCAGGCAATTTAATATATTAAGATTCAACATGGCGGCGCTAATGAAAATGGAACTATGTCAACAGCATCAAGGGAGATTCGTGTGTTCTAAGGCAGTACACAGGATGTGTACTCCTAAGTAATAGGCAAAGACAGTTTGTTCACTCAGGAAAAATGGGCAAAAATCTGAAAATGTCAAATTAATTTTCTGTGCCAATAAGTTCCCTCGTAATCTAAGACTACCTAAGAATTTTCCACCTATCAATGTCATTACTGATCAATACAATAATCTATTCTCTTCAAAAAAGATTTTAGTCCTCGATAATACCATAGAAACACATCAGGATACTCCAAAATAAAACCTTCAAGAGGTGTTTTATGATAGGTGCCAGGGACACTTGAGAACTAATTTACTCAAATCTACCTGAATGGATTATCAATGTTTAAGAAGCATTGGCAAACGCCACGTAACTGAGCTAAGACCCACAATGGTTTGTTTTTAAATTTGCCTAATCAATGTCACATGCACTGAACTCATTCAGCACAATAGCTCACCAGCATAGCTGAACAGAATTAGTTATAGTAATTATATAAACACTTCAAAGATCAGATAAGCTTTCCTTTGATGTATGTCTACATAGAGAACTGTTTCTTTTAATTACAGTTTCATATCCTTTTTAAGTAAAATCATTGTTTCATGGATCATACCTAACATTGCATATTCCTCTGTTAGTAGCAAAGATTACTATCGGAGAAAGGGAGCTCTCTAAAGCACGATTCAAATAGGAAAAACACTCCATATCAAGCATATGTACCTGCAAATCAGTATTCAAGTATGACTAACTGGAAACAACAAGGATGTAGAAAAAAACGGTGCGAAGTTACTGATAAAATCACCTCATCAACAAATAGAACTCCAGGAACAAGCTCTGCTATACCTTCATCAATGTATCGGTTAACAACCTGTGACCAACATAAAAATATTTTGTGGGGGAAAAAAAATTAGCCTCTAACAATCATACTATCGCTCCTTTTCCTTTTCTTTGGATTTTTATATGAAGGTGGACTTTCCTTACTTAACCTTCAAACTACTGCATAAAACATCCAAAAGAGTATGTAATATGCCCAGGGCATATAAAAAATTGATAGACAAATATGTTAAGTAACTTGAAGTCAGCTGCTCATGCTTCATTTACTTTCCAAGGACCAAGACCAGGAAAACAACAACTATAAATATGCAATAAGGTCTGAAAATACCTTGTTAATTTCTTGCCTCAACTTGTCAGTGATTTCAGTTTTCCTGGGTTTCATCATCTGACCCATTAGAGACAGAATATCTTGCCCACCTTGGGGCCGGGCATTAGCAGCGTCCAAGTCATGCAGGGTTACATCCTTTCATAGAAAACAAAATTCAAGTCACAATAAGAAACTACTAAAATTTAATTAAGTTCCAAATACGATCAGTTACAGTGAAAATGTAATTAAACATATATATCTCTGCTAAGGTGTTATCATCTGCACAATAGTACAAGACCAGTTAAAAATTATGATGAAATAGAAGTGTAATGTCATTGGAAATAATAATGAAATTCAGAAATCAAACCAGGCATATAAATTAGTTCCAAGTATGACCAAGTAGCTGCAGATAATATATAAAATAGTAACTATGCATATGAAAGATATTGGTGCACAAGTATCAAAACAGTCTATTCACATAAACAATTGAACATACAAAAAATAATAATGCACAAGTACCAAAACCATCTATTTATATAAATACCTGAACAATCTCCTTTTTCTTGTGAACCTCTCCCTTAGGAAGCGGGACATACTCCTCTGCTTCAAGATCAAATTCTGTAGCAAAAGCATCACTTCGGCCCACCCTTTTCACTGCTCCACTATTTGCCTCAATGTATATAACATCCCCCACAGCAACCTGAACAATGTGCCAGATATTACAAGTTAAGGCCTTTAGACTCTCTGAGATCTCTGGTTGAAAGAACCATTAGAAATACTAAATACCACTTCTCAAAATTTTTATAGCTTTACCAAAAACCAAACAAACAAAATAATGAGGTATGAAAACATGAAAGGCATGGAAATTGGAAGTCTCACCTTTTCCTTAATCAAGGCATCATATATGGTGGGATCTAACTTCAGTTGCTTAGTTCCCTTCACTGTTTTTAATCCAATGATGACATGGCTAATGCTTTTCCCATAACCCCCTGTTAAACTCTCTGTTTCTTCTGGCGAGAGCTCAGTTACCTTAAATGATAGTATCGAAATATCAATATGTTGGAATCAACTATAGGACATGATGAAACTAGACGAACCATCAAAACTTTATCAGGTCAAATATAAATACTTCACCTCTCCTTCATAAACCTCCTTATTTTCCTTGATACGAAGGCCAATAGCCCGTCGGAAATTTTCCATCAGAACCTCTGTCTTCTTTACTTCTGATGAGTAAACTTCTGAACCAACCATTGGGCAGAATGGAACCTGTAAAGAGTCAAGAATAGTAGTATTTTATCAGTAAGATGGACTGGAAAACAATTCAAACTATGACATTAGACTTTTGAAAGAATTTGAAGCTAACCTTGCTCCCAAGCTCCTGACTTATCCCCAGGGCTAACGCAGTTTTCCCCGTTCCAGGAGGCCCAGCAAGCAAGAGTGCCCGACCAGCCATCTTTTTCTGACGTATCATATCAACCACAAGACCTGCAGCTTCCCTTGCTTCTGCCTGTCCCACAAAGCCAGCGGCAAAAGGTACCGCTCTTCCAGTGGGCTGACGAAGAACAAAACGAGAACATTAAAGAAGAAAACAACACAAGACATTTGTTACTTAACTGAAAGATGCAAGCAATAAATATCTCAAACTAACCAATAAGACGCAAAAAAAAACAAAACAAAAAACTGCGCAAAAAACAAACTTGTAGCTGGAAATATATTTAATGATTTGTGCTTCTAGGTGGAATGCAACTTTGAAAAAGCAAAAACATGAAAAATAGTTTAAAATCGTAACCCAGCTCATGAGAAGCTTAAATATCCAACGAATGAAAGTAAAAGAACAGGTGCCCATAGTTCCAATTTACGAAATTTAAATTCAGGCTAAAGCAAGCACACTGAGCGAGCTTAAACCCTAAGCGCTAAACCCTCCAATACTTTAGCTTGTGCTTGTCCCCCGGAAAAAAAGAAAACAAGAATACTGGAATAGTTGCCTTATTTGAAATATTATTGTCTGAGTGCATGTGTGCAAGTGCAAGCGTTAGCGAAATATATAGAGAACCTCTAGACCGAGGCCTTTGATGTGGGTGTGAGTAGCAACGCGCTGCTTCTTGCTGGTGGATTGAACCTCTTCTATCTTCATCTTCTCCATTATCCTCTCTCTCTATCTCTGCAGGCAATATGGTTTGCAGAAACTTCCGGTACGATGCCGAAACAATTCTACGTCTAAGACGCAGCCTCGGCAGCCAGCAGTGAAAGCGCAAGAAGTGATGGAAGAAGACGAAGGAGAACAGCGATTAGAGCAGAAAATTGGGCCACCCAAGCCCACTAGAACCTGATGCAATTGGAGGGTCCTTTTTCATGAAATATAGTCCAGGGCTTGATGCATCATGCCCCGCTCTGTTGTAATCCAATCAATTCTTTACGGATTTTCATTTTATTATAAAAAAATCCATAAGACGCGGAAGAAGAAACAAAATTATAAAATTTGTAAGGATTATACAAATGAATATGTGTTATAAAATTTATTATCGCAATTCGCAAAGTACGATTGAAAATTTGCAACATTTTATAAATTACAATAAGAAGATTATTTTATAAAAAGAAAAAAAGTAAAATACCCTTTTTCAATTTTAAGGTGTTTGATTTTTACCTCTTCCTATTTTGAACACTTGAAAATCACCTAAAGTTTACAAAACATGGATTTAACATCCATTATTAATTTAATTAATTATTTTATTAAATTATATTATTTTTATAGACTTTTTAACAACAATCACAATATTATAGTATATTGATTTATTTTATCAATTTTTCACATATAATTTTATAATTTATTTTTTATTATTTAATTAAAACTTCGTATATCTAATTTAATTTTTATTAATTATATAGCATAAAAATTATTGATTAAAAATAATAAAATAAATTAAAATAGTATAATATTATGATTCTTGTTTGAAAATATTATCAGAAAATCATATAATTTGATAAAATGATAGAATAAGTTGATAATAAATATTAATTTCAAGTTTATATAATTTAAGGGGATGATTTTCATATTTTCAAAGTAAAATACATTTTCCCTTATAAAAATTATATAATATATAAAACACCAATTTTTTAAAACATGTATTAAAGTTTTAATCTATTTTCTTTTTTGAATTAAAATTATGGCAAAGTAAGGGCAATCACTTCAAATATTAACATATGAATAAATTTTTACTCTCTTAGAGTTATCTCCAAAATTTCAAGTTCTATCCACTAACAAGTGAAATCCACTTTGAACCAATATATTTTTACTAATGACTTTATGTTTCACAAATAATTAATAAACTAACATAGTTAATAATTGATAGTTTATAATTTATAGTTGTTGACTTTGTAGAAAGTATTTCATAAATTAGCAATTAAACTAACAAAATCATAAAATGATATAAAAAATTTATTAATAAAAATAGATATATAAATTAAAATAATTCATAGTAATGAAGAATATAGATTGTAAATTAATAAAAAAATAATGATAGATTTAAAAAAAATTTAAAAAGATAATAGTTGATAAGTTATAAACTAATTAAAGTAATTTATTAAATTATTAAATTAGATTTTATTTTTTAATAAATTAATACATAAAATACATTTAAAAGTTAATTTATAAGTTATTGATTAAATTAATAAATTATGAGTTAACTTATTTATTACACCAAATGAACCTATATCAATACCTTCACCTGCAATCTATTATTTTCAGATAACTTATTTTGTATTCAACTTTAGAAACTTGAACTTTCTGTAAAGGAATCCTGTAAATATTAAGGTTTCACCGTATAATCATCAACACTTAATAGGTGATATTATGCTTCGATGCTTATCAAAGAAAATTTGCAGATATGTTCTTTTACAAGTTTTACGAAATTTTTTATTTTTTATTACAAACCTTTTGTCGAAAGTTATATAAATTTTATATAAAAATAATAAGTTTTTTTTAATCTTTTATTTAAGATGAGTTTGATTTTCTTTTCATATATTTAATATATCAAAATCTATACATTAAACTTCCATAGAAAATTATCAAAGTTTTTAATGCATAGCAAAAAATTACCCCATTTATTATGATCAAACATATATGTGGCTTAATTCTTGACAATTCTTCAGGCGAGGGCAACAATGATCTCACAAACTTTGAAATAATGTTGTTTAAACTGAAAATGGTTATGAGGTGGTAGTCAAATATTTGCGGGGGAATTACTCATTGTCCCAGGAGGGTGAACTTTATATTTAAATTAACCTGAAATCCGCTTTAAGATAGGCTTTGTTTGGTGCAAATAATTAATAAATTAATTAATAATAAATAATTTATAAGTTATTTCATAAATGATAGTTGAAAATTAATAAGTTAGTTATTTGTAGTAGAAGAGTTTGATAAAAATAACTATTGAATTAGATGAAATATGTTAAATAATATAATAAGACATGCTAATATAAATAAATATAATTAGATAATATCACCAAAAAAATATAATTAGATAATTTATATTTATTTTAAAATTAAATCATATTAGTATAATCAAAATATTCAAAATAAGCATAAGATTATAATTACCTAAAATTTTATTAATTATGTCTATAATATCACATCTTTATTTATTTATTATTTCATATTCAAAATAATAATATAATGATATAAAATTTAATTAATTTTATTTTTTTAATAGTGAGAATAGTTAAACAACTATAGATACACAGGACTAAAGATTTAATCTTGGCTGCAAAAAAGAAGGTATAAAACCTCTAAGGGGGCATTTGGTGCATGAAATATTTTTCACATTTTTGAAAATGTTATATTATCATATTTAGTTTAAAATTTTAAACAATTTATTCAGGAATATAATATTTTCAAGAATATTTTATAATTCAATTTCCTCTCAAATATTTTTATAGGGAGGTGGGTATCTCAGATTTTCATCTTATGGTAATGAAGATACTAAAATAAAAAAATAATTTTACCCTCATTTTTCTATGCCCTCATTTATTCTAAAAATTTTTATTTTTATTTTTTAATTTTAAATTATATTTCTTATTTTTAATTTTTTATGATAATAAACATAATTACACTAAATAAATAAAAAATGGTAATTTCTATATTCCAATTCTAATTTAGTTTGAAAATTTTTCATTTTTAACTTATATATTTTTTTTAATTTTTTCATGATAATAAGGATAATTATATTAAATAAGTAAAAAAATAAATAATTTCTAAATTTTAACTTTCAAAAGTATGAATAATTTGTATTACAACTTTTAAAAATAAATTTCTATAATTTTTTTAAATTTCCATGATTTTTATATTTAATTTATAAAAATTATAATATCTTAAATTAAAATTATTAAAAAATTATAATTCTTTAAATAATTTATCATTATAGATAAAATTAAAATTTGATTCAATTATAATCGACTTTCAACTTTAAGTCATAATTACCGACTCCACTGAAAAATATAATATAATCCATTTAGGATTATATTAGGTTGTAGTTTGAATATGCTATTCTAATTAACTTAATTAATATTTTAACTCGTGTCTCATATGGTATTTATTAATTTTTTATTGTTAAGATAAAAATATATAATAAAAGAAAAAGTTACGAGTTGTTGGAATTTAATTTTTTGTATTTATTTTAAAATTATTCATTTAATTTTATAAATAATAATTTTTTAACATTTTATATATTAGAAGTGAGTTATAAAATATTAATTAAATTTTAATTTATATATATTTAATTTAAAATATAATTCTTAAATTTTAATATAAAAATATTAATTAAGTTTAAATAAATAAAATTTAATTTTAATTTTTAAAATTTAATTTTATAAAAATATAATATATAATTATTTCAATTAAAATTTTATATTAAAATGATAATTTATTTAAAATATTTATATATATAATTTAATTTGAAATATAACATTAAAAATTGATAATAATCTAATATAAATATGAAATATTTTATATAGATTTTGGTTGAGATTATACAAATTTAGATTATAAGCAAATTAATTCATGTAATTTGAATAATTAATATATTAAATTAGAATTGATTCAAAATGTTGATTTACTAACTTATATAAGAATTAAAAATTAAAAATTACTTTTTTTATTTTTAAATTATTAGATATTATTTTTAATTATTAATATAAATAATATATCATCCTTTTATAAATATATATATAAATAATATTTTTATAAAAAAATTTATTGATAAAATAAATATTTAATTTATTCTCTTATTTGAATGAAGAAAAAGAATAAAAAAGAACATTTAAAGATAAAATATGTGATTATTATATTTTAATTATTTGAAAATTTAAAATTTTTATTTTCTTTTTAATTTAAATTTAAAATATATTATTTCTTTTCTTTCTCTCTTATTTCTTTTAAAAAATTAAAACTTTCTTGTCTATAATAAAAAATTACTTATTTATTTTATATAATTAATTATATGAAAATTAAAATTAAAATTATTTAAAAATTTAATATTTTATATATTTAATTATTTATTATATTTTAATCAAATAAAATTTAAATTATTAATTTATTAAGTCTTCAAAGTCTTTATTCATATATTTTTAATTAAATTTATAATTTATTACAATTTTTAACAAAAAATTAATAAGGATATTTTTTGAAAAAGTAATAAGATTCTTAAGAATATAAAGTGTGAATTAAATATGAGAATATAATATGTCTAGGAATATGAAAAAATATTCTTAAGAATATATATATATATATATATATATATATATATATATATATATATATATATATATGCACTTTCTTAAGAATGTAAAATTTCATAAACCAAATGGCACCTAAAATATATATATATATATATATATATATATATATATATATATATATATATATGCACTTTCTTAAGAATGTAAAATTTCATAAACCAAATGGCACCTAAAGGACATCAAATATTGCTTGAATTAAGAACTCTCGACTTAATTAATTATATTTTATGATATTACATATTTATTTACTTACTTATTCTTAATTTATTTATATTAAATTAATGATGATATGTTAAATATTTATTTATATAATTACAATATAAATTATCATTTAATTTAAAAAATAGGGATAAATTTGAAATTTTTTTGAAAAATTATTAGTTTATAAATTATAAACTACCTTAAGGAACTTATCAAATAAAAATTTATTTGTTTACAAAAAAATAAGTTAGTGCATCAAACAAATTCAAAGTTTAACTTATAATTTATTAACCAAATTGATAAGTTATAAGTAAATTTATTTATTATGTAAAATATGTATAAAATCTAATACCAATTTATTGTGATGTCTGTGTAACAATAATAAAATGGCTCATGAAGTTGTAAAATGAACTGCATTTGTAATTTTACTCTGAAGAAAAAAAAATGTCTTTGATTGTATTTAGCATTAGTCATTGATAAATTGATTAGTAACTAATAAGTTAACTTCTAATCAATAGTTATTAACTAATTCTATTAAAACTATTCAATAAAATTTGTTATTAGACAAATTAAAAAATGTAAAATAAATATAGATAAATATATAAATTAAATTAATTTATGTTTATTTTAAGATCAAATTATATTAATATATTAGAAATATTAAAAATAAAATTTAATTAATTATATTTTATAATATTATATATTTATTTATGTATTTATTATTTAAAATAAGAATATGATTACCTAAAATATAATTAATTATATTTTATGATATTATATATTTAATTATATATTTATTTTTATTTATATATGATTCAAAATAAGAATATAATTACTTAAAATTTAATTTAGTTAATTACAAGAACATGAGTTGTCAATTAATTAAAAAATAAAAATAAAATTGAAAAAAATTGATAAGTTATAAAATACCTAATAAAATTTATTAAATTAAAACTTATTTTTTTCAATCAGTTAGTGCATGGAATAACTCAAAATATTAGTTTATAATTTATTAATTAGATTAACAAGTTAAATGCTAGGTTATGTATTGCATTAAACAATAAACACCTCTCTCTCTCTCTCCATATATATATATATATATATATATATATATATATATATATCTTCCTAATATTTTAAGAGTGTCTTTCTTCTAGTAAAAAAATTAAATATAATTTGGAGCCTCTAAAATATAAGTTGTGTAACTTTAATTCTCTTTATTTAAAATAATATATTTTATCCTTTCAAATATTTAATTAATGCAATATTTTTGTCCTTCTATTTCATTTTCATCAATTTTTAATTTCACAAGATTATTTTTTCAATATACTTCCTTTATGTTAATTTGAAATGGTTTATTTATAAGTATGAAAGGACTATTTTATCCATATATTGAAAATTTTGAACAAAATTAAAGGATTACATATAAAAATTTTAAATCTTTTTCAAAGTTTATTATCTTTTAAATTTAAAAAATATATAATTTTTCTAAGAAATAATGTAGTGAGTACTTAAAAATTAAATAAAAATTGGCAAAAACTAATGAAAATTGACAAAAACTAAACAAAAAGATCAAAATATACTAATGATATATTTAATCAATCAAAATAAATTATTTTAAATTTGGAAATTAAAATTACATCATCTAGATTTTTGGAGGATCAAATCTATGGTCTGAAAAAAATATTGTTTATATTTTGTAAGGGCTGTCACATTTGTGCGAGACAACTAGCCACATGTCATAGGATTGAATCGATTGATTTATGCAAATAACGGAAGTCATTTTTCAGGCTTTTACAAAAGTATTTTTCACAAGTGTATAATTATAAAATATTAGGTTAATAAAATAATATCATATTTATTTAATATTAAGTATGAAAAATTTAATAAAAATAATATTTTTATTTTTTAAAAAATATTTTTATTATTTATTATTTATATACAAGTAAATTATTTTAAAATATAATTATGTAAAACAAACAAACATTTTAAATCTTTCATGAATTTCCTTATTAATATAAAGTTTGATGATCGTAGATAAAGTTTATTTTTTAATTCATTGGATTTGATTTCATGGAGTGGTTAGTGAAATCCACTTCAGTTGACGCCAACACAAAAACACAAACATCTTGTTTGATGAAATGAGAGAAAATTTTGGATTTAAAATTTTCACTTGATTTTTCTTTTGCTAAAATAAAATTTAAATTATTTCATTCAAAGACGTAATCATGAGGACATAAATTTCAGGAAGAGACCTAAATATTCTTTTCGTACTACTCCTTATAAAAATTTTACGACATTCACTGGGATACCAGAGAAGTTCAACATTTGATATAACCATAAGCATAGAATTGACCGACTTGCACAGACTATAGACGCTCCAAAGACTCCAACGCATCTCCAAAAGGGAGTCAATTGTGACTTTACAGTCACTTTCTAAATAGACCACACTGTGATAGTAATTTTGAGCACAGCTTTTAAAAATGAAATGGTCATTAAATCAAACAAATCATTAGTTTTGAATCATTCAGTTTTAAATTAAAAATATAAATTATATGTATACACATGTATACATCGATTAGTCTTATATATTTATAATAATAAGTTATGATAAAATTAAAAAAGTAATACAATATAAGTTAATGATATTAATAAATAAATAATAAAATATAAGTGATATAACAATAACATCTCAATTATTATGAAATTGTAATTTTTGTATTTACAAAAAAGATATCCAAAATTTGTAATAAATCGATTCATTAATCTAGTTTATTGGTTTTGATTAATTTTGAGTGGTTTGCAGGCATTTATGATTTAATATCCTTAACAATATTGGTTCATTAGTCCAATTGGCTGATTTATCTGATTTTTAAGACTAATTTTTTTGGACACAATTAAAGCCTTATAAATTGCCAAACTCAACAGTTAAGGAAGATGCACATTCCACATTATCATATCATATTCCTAACACATCTCCCTTATAATTTCTAGCAATCATAGCAATTAAGGAATTCCCGTTCACCCAAGTTAAGTTTACATTATTTTTAGCAACCTTTTTTGGTGGTGGTACACTTTTTTTTCTCCATTTCGGCTTAGGCCTAGAATGCTCAACCAAAATCTTTTGCAATCAATCTCCTTAAACCGCCCTAACTCAAGCTTCTTCTTCAAAGATGTCTCTTTGAAGGAACTAGAAAAGCCAATCCAAGTTGACCTCGATGCTGTTGTACACAATATTGTTGCGCAGCTCCTAAATCTGGCAAAAAGCAATGCTGGCCAGAGCCATTGTTAAACAACATAAATCTAGATTAATTCTTGGGATCAATCTTCCATCTTCAGCAACCATAGCTTTCATTGGCTCTAACATAGATTGTGATCTGGGTTAAGTAACATGTGCGACTTTGAAATAAAACGAAACCAACTTGGTGAATTTGCATTTCTCTATAAGACGGAGTTCATTCTTTATAGTAGCATGGCAATTTGGGCAGAATGTATTTCTCAAAACCATCAAATGACCTGCTCTTTCTCTTATAGGCAGAATACCACTATCAATTCATTATAACATCATTTTATAACAAGGATGCACTTCCTATTGATAGAACATAGACCGCATTTTGATCTTTGGATGAGTGTGAACAATTGATTTGTAAATTGATTTTGTTGTAAATTGACTCGAGGTATTTAGCCTCCTAAATCAACTTGTCCTGACTTGAATGTGAAAAACATAATTGATATCATTTGCTTGCTTTGAAAGAAAAATGATAGAAAAGAAAATAAAAAGATATATTATTGTTATTATTATCTTTATGTATCAATATTTTAAAATTTTATATTGTCTCTATTTTCTATTCTAACTAAATTTTCAAATTCTCTTTCCTTTTTTTTGACTAAAAACCTACTTTGGTCTTTATAAAAGTAAATTTTTATCAATTTGATTCCTATCTAAAAATTTGTATGGATTTAGTTCTTGTAAGATTAAAAATATTCAAATTTTAGTCCTTTCATGTATGAAATGAAATACTAAAATTTGAGGGTTTTTAATTTTACAGGAAATAAATTAATATAAACTTTTAGTTAAGGATAAAATTGATAAAAAAATTAATCTTACAGGGACCAAAATAGTTTTTTAGTCTTTTTGCTATTTTTCCTTTCACTAAGTATAAGGAAAACAAAAATACTAAAAGTATTGAAAATGAAATTTAAAATTAAGTTTTGAATTTTTTATCTTAATTGATTTGAATTTTACAAATTTATTCTTCTATTCTATATTTAATAATAGTTCTTAATTTACATTTAAAACTTAATTTTAGATTCTATTTTTGTGAATATAGCATTGTTATAGTGGAAAAAAGCAATAAAATATAAGGTAAAATACTCTTACTTTCCCTTGAAATTTGGCTTAAATATACTTCGTTCCCCTTCATTTTTCATATTTGGGCCAAACCTCCTGAAAAATTGAAAATAATTACACCCCCTTCTTTTGAAAGTGTTGTTCCTATTGATGATAGTTACAAAAGTTGGCTGCCTGATAAATTGTCAAAGTTTATTGACAAAGGCGCCCTTCTACCAATCACTAGCCAGTAAAAAACAATGTAATAGAGAAAATGTTAAGGCTTTGCATGGAAGCGCAACCCCAACGCATAAAAGGTAAACTAATAAATTTCATGTCATCAATGTAATCTAACAAAAGGTCAACATTCTTTTCTTAATCCACACAATACTTATAATTGTTGTAAATGAGATTATAAACAAGGCAAGGACCTCTTTATAACCTAGGATCATGAAAAGGAATCTAAATATAAATTGTAATTGACAATACCAAAATATGTAGTAAACCTAACATCAAATGCAAAAGATTATTGCTGTATCATATGCTTGAATGAGCTTTTCAACACTTTAAGGTTGCAACCTTTTAGCTATATTACATGTTTCAACAATCTTTCTATGATTCCATTATGTATCATTAGATTCTTCTATAACTTCAATTCGCTGGAACTGTGATTGAATCTGTTGTTCAGTTTTTTTTTTTTTTCAAGAAAGCCCTTTTTTAGAATTGCTTTACTCCATACTTATTTCAATTAATTGTACATGTGTTTCACTTTACTTTGCCATCTATTCATTTCATTTTTTATTGGCATCCTACTTATTTATTATTCCCATTAGCCTATAACCTAGACACTCGAATTTGTTTTTTGTTTTCTTTCCCTAGCCCATTTTCTCTGATAATGCACTCACTCCTTTTCATTTTCATACTTTCCTATATACCGATCCACCTTTTCGTCTTTATGCCCCTTTTTTGCCTTTTGTTCTTCTTTCTAAGTATTTCTCACAGCACCAAAATTACCCTCATTAATAAAATTCTTTCCTAGTTTTAATGCATACAAGTTTCCTATTTAGACAAAACTTTCGATAGTGAAAACCCAAAATTCTCACACAAGCTCAAAGTAAATCCTTGTATTCGCTATTTATTACTTTACATCTTCGAGAAACCAAAAACCCAGTTAATATAATTGAACTAAATTTCATTTTTCTATCATTTTATGCTTAAAATACTATCTAAGATATGCATTGAACAACCATTTAAGATTGGAAAAACCCAAAATAAACAACAAAGCAGCCAATAAAAACAACCAAAACCAAATTCACAAGTTAGTAATAAAAATTTTAAACTCATCATCCTTTTGATACATATGTTAAGTTAAAATTCTTTCATTTCTCACAAAAGTTATACATACTTTGCAGATTTTAATTTTAGTTACTGCATTTTGTTTTGGTAAAATATGGTATTGAGTGTTTTAAAGTGACATTATCCCTCGTGAGATGCTAAGAATGTGAGAAACCTATATTCAGAAAACCATGAAGCACATTTTTCCAAAAATTCTTCAAACAAATATAAATATACACTTGTGAAAATATGAATTTCACTTTAAAAAACCCACTAGAATACGCAATAAAAGAAACCCTCTGAAATCAAATAAATAAGTAAAATAATTTATTTTTTAATTGGATGAATGCCATATTAGCTAATATTAACTAGGGGTAATCAAATATTTTCAACTTGCTCTTAACCGATTGAACTTGAAGTTAGTCGGTTAAGAAGGATTAATATATTATTATCAGTTAAAAATGTAAAAAAAATTATAAATTTCGGATGGTTGATTAGTTGCAAATAAAAATTCTTAACCACATAACCTACAATTAATCAACATTAATTAAAATATATATCAATTTTTAGTTAAAAACTTATATTTAAAGTTTCATTAATTATTTTTATAGTTTAATCCTTAATTGCTTTTTGTTATAGTTATATTAAAGAACTTATGATGTTAACATATATTTATAGCTTAATTTTAACTATTAAATTAATTTATTTGAGTATTTTAATTTCTTTTTAAATTTTAAATTGACCTTAATTAAATTTAACCAATCAAAATTGCATTTATCAATTAAATTTGGTTAAGGTTATATAATTGGTTAATTTTGATTGAAAAAAAGTATTTGTTAATTAAGAATGGTTAAATTAAAAAATAATTTTAATCATTGTTAATTGATCGATGATCACCCTAATATTAATTATAATATACAACACTTGAAAAAATATTAATTGATTCCACTCGAATGACTGCATTTGTGAAAGGATAATAGGGTATTCAAAGGTTCAAGAGAAAGGATGGAGAGTGCAGAGCATAAATGAAAAATGCAATCCAAAAGATTTGGCAATAAACGAGAGCAATTTTGCTTGTAAAAATATAATTTTTATGCCATCCATCTATGTTTGGGTTAGAGGAGGTCTAGCCCCAAATTTAAAAAAAAAATGAAGAAAAGAATATGTATTTAATTCAAATTTCAAGAAGGGAAAGTATTTTGGCCTAAAGTATATCAATAAAAAATGAAAAGAAGTTAATTCTATGGAAGGATTTTTTTCCCCCTAGAATACCATTACTATAAGCTTATCGGTTATTCAAAATACTTTTAAGCTTGTAGTTTTTCCTTGAAAAAAGAGTGTAATCAACTATTAATATGATTTTTTAATATTCATGATTTTGTTTGGTAATGTTTTTTTTTTAACCATATAAATGCCATTAATAATTAAATTTATATTCTTCAAGTTTTTGAAGTGGCGGACAGATTGATAGACTTTTTAATTAAAAGGCAGTAATGATTTAGCCAGCCATTAGAGGTACAAATGAGTTGTGCCGAGTTAGGCTTTGCCTTAAATAAGTCAGGCCTGTATTGCAAAATATTGGCCCGAACCTGACCTATTAATCTATATAAGGCTTTATTTCAGACTCAAGCCTGACCTGTTTTACAAGCCTGGCCTAACCCGTTAGTTTATTTAAAAGTCTGTTTTAAATATAAGCTTTTAAATAGGTTAACAACTTAAGACTTAAAAGGTCTATTATAAAAAAATCTTAAATAAGTTAATAACTTATATAAACTTATATTAATATATTCTTAAAATATTTCTAATAATATTAAAATTAATACAAAATTTTATATAAGAACTAATTAATAAAGAAATAAATTCATATATTCATAACATAAAATTATTAATTTAAATATTTAATATTTAATTAAAAATAAAATAACAATAAATTTTCATAACATCAAATATTAACAATAAAAATAAATTAATTTACCATAACTTATACAACAAATATTTAAAATATTTAATCTATATAATAGACTTGAAAAAAAAATTTATATGTCATTATTTTTATAATAAATAAATTTAAATAAAAAATATTAAATAAATCGATTCAATAAACTTATAAATTAAATTTAAAATAGAAAAAATTAATCTATTTAATTAAAAAAATTTATATTAATTTTAATTTAATTCATTTAATTAAATAAATCGAATGGAAGCCTTGATTACGCTGGCTATAGATCCGTAGTTTCCATGAAGTCATAAACTACTAATCAATTTCACCATCATAGTGGGCGCTGCCGCTTCTAGTGAACCCGTGTGACAACAAGTCAGTCTTCCCGGCCTTACAGACTTACCGTACTACTGATTACAGCTTGCATCATTCACGTGAGAAATAAATTTCAAGTTATTTAATGAAAAAAGTTATATTTTTTAAAAAATAAAAATTATTTAAAAAATAAATAATTTTTTACCTTCTATAAAAAATATAATTTTTTAAAAATTAAATTTTAATATTTATAAAACATCAAATAACTTACAATTTTTTATTTTTTAAAAAATATAACATCCTACATTTCTGACAAGCCAAACGACCCCTCATATTTTTTCCATCTCAATTCTTTGCCTCTCCGGCCACATTCTATCTCGACTCCATGTTCACATTTTTCTACTACTACCAGTCTACCGCACTTCCAAAACAACAGAAATATATTATCGAGCTTCGCTCGCCGTCACCGCTTATTGCGAGCTCCTAAGCCCTAGATCTCCATGCATATGGCGTCAAGGAAAGCGCAGGAGCGGGAAATGCTTGTAGAGTCGCTGTACTCCGTCATTGCGCTCGTTTTCGTCCTCGTCGCTGGCGTCGAGCTATGCGACGCCGCTCCCGTCGTCGATATTTAACGACAGGAGTTCCATTCGGATCTCGACTTGCTAGCTTGAATCACCATGCTGCTTCTCTCGACTTCTCTCCTTATGCTGATCTTTCACGCACTGTGCTCATGATACCCCTTCGCGAAGCGAACATGACTTTCGTTAAAGGTTGCTTTTCCTTTTTTCTTTTTTTTAATAATTTTAATTTTTATTTTTACGTTTTTGTGCTGAATCAATTGTACTTAAGGTGCGATGGAATGTAAATCGATAGTATTAGAAGTCAATCTGCGCAAGTTATATGGTAAGAGAGCAGAGCTACCATCTGAAACTAATGCTGTCATCTATTGTTATGCTTTCTTATTTGGTTGTGATAGCTGAGCTCGGGAACTAAATACTTTTCTCGAGTGACTAGCTCTAAGCTGGGATTTTAGTCTTTTAGGCAATTATCATTTCCACCGAAATCATTCTACGTCAATTGAGATCGTTAATTCTCATTTTATGCTCCATTAGTGGATGATACAATGGATTTGGCTGATCCATTGTAGCAGCATTTAAAATTCCAAAATTAACATTCAAGTGATACAATTAGTATTATTACAGATTAGTTTTGACTAGTCCATCAAGAGAGTATAGCTGTTCCTTAAATAACGTATATTCACGAATGATATGATATAATTTTTTTGATATTGAAACATGTTATAGATGTTAAATTAGTAAAGAGCTTGCTAAGATATAGTCGTTTGATGAAAGTACTCAATTAATATAAAACTTCCATATAAACTCCAGCAACATAAATCTTAGCTAAATTGTAGTTTGATTGTTTAGCAAGGCTTGGTTGCTCTGTGACCTGACATTTATTGTATTCACTTTCTCAAAATGGTTGATCACAAGGTGAACACACACACACACACACACACACACATATATATATATATATATATATATCAGGATTATTATCTGATCAATATCATCTGATCTCACTGTTGGAAATTTATTAAGATGTAATTTCTTGTGACCATGATATGGCAGAATATATTGCTGAAAGCAAGCCTCTAGGGGGTTTATTGTGTTTGTTGCCCCGAATGCTCAGTTTTGAAAACAAAGGTGTTGAGGGAAGTAGCCATCAAGATAACAGTAAGGAGCAGCTGCAGAGTAGGTTGCCTGAACTTGAACAGATATTTGTACACACCAACCTGCCTGTGAGTAAATTGGAGACAGCTTGTTTTCTATCCACATGTCACTCAATGTTAAACTACCGATCTTGGTTTTCAAAAGATCTACTCATAACATTTGTTGAATCTTGCTGCAAATTTGGACAATTAACTTTCCTTCTTCCATAAATAAATATAGTTTTCATTTCATAGTGTCTGGGCTTCCCTTTCCATGTGATCCTAAAAGGGTGGTTACTGCAATATGTTGTATATTTCTCATGCTGTAATATTATCTTTAAGATCTCCCATTTCCGTTCTCATTTTCATGGAAGTGTAATTTTTATGGTGTGGCATGTTGTTACAGTATCCGCTTTATTTTGCTTTTGAGGATGACAATGTTACCACCGTGTTAACTGAAATCAAGAAGAATGATGCAACTGGTCAGCCTGCTACTGCAACTTCAGGTGGGTGAGTGCAGGTCTGTAAATAGACTTCTCATTGTTGTAGTCAAATTTTGCAAGATGGTCAAGTTGAGTGACAGGGATTTTTATGACTTGATTCATTGTTTTTGTTAGTTATTGTATATTCAATCACTTATTGTGTCTCCAATTTTGAGTGTTCAATTTTACATCACAACATGCATTCCATTCTATTTGCTTGGACTATGTATACTAAGGCTCTAGTATTTGCGGAGAGCTTTTTTTTGTAGGAATATAATTATAAACTATTAAGATGGTGGAAAATGATTGATATGTTCAATATTAAATTAATGAGTTTGGTGGAAGACAATTTTCTCTTTTACAAAGAGGAAATTGTTATCCTCCCTTACTATGACATTAGAAATCATTTTTTTTTTATATCGTAAGGTATAAAGGCACATGATACTTCATCATTTCTATACAAGGAAATGAAATTTTCTTACAGAAAATATCTTTTGAAAAACAAATGGAGTCCAATTCTACTGTTGCTGCTTTCATATCTTTTCTTTTTGCCACTTTTTTTCCCTTTTTTAAATAAAATATGGTTGTTTTGAAGCTCTCGTTGATTTCTTTTCTTTACGAAAAAACATTGCAGGTACAAGTTTGTTGTTTCGGCTCCAGAGCCAAAGAAAGTTGTATCCCGCACCATTACAAATATTCAGGTAATTGTACAATCTTTTTATAAATAAAAAATGATTTGAATCATTATAAAATATAGGGAATGTCAACATAAGATTTTTATTTTCCTGTTGGAAAAGAAAGCTTCTGCCGAGTGGAAGACCTTGAAAACTTTTGATTGTCCCTTCTCATTTTGCATATGCTACGTTGTTTCCAGTTTGCCAGAAACATGCAATTCTTGCTCAAATTTCTTAAATCCCATCTTAAACATATGTTCTTTTTATGCATAAATATATCCTTTGTAAATGTTTTCATAGTTTTGAATGGTCGCAGGGATGGTTGGCAGGACAGAAGACAGATGATGATGCTAGTCAGTTACCCACCATTGCTATAGTGGCATCATGTGACACCTTTGGGGCTGCTCCTGTATGTGATTCTGTTATTCCACCCATAAAATTAAATTGCATGAAATGGTTGAGTGTAAAAATATCTGTCCATGTAGGCATTATCAGTGGAAAGTGGTAGTAATGGAAGTGGTGTTGTGGCTCTTCTTGAAGTAGCTAGGTTGTTCTCTCTATTCTAATCTCAAAACAAGAGGACAGTACAATCTACTTTTTGGGCTAACATCTAGTGGGCCTTTTAACTACAATGGAACTCGTAAGGTGATACATTTTGTTCATTATTTTTTTGCTATATCCATCTTCTGCATTTAAGTCTTTCATTGCCATTTTAGTCACTGTAGAATCCATATCTTATAATTCTATCTTCCAGTGGCTCCGTAGATTTGATAAACGTCTGTGTGAGAGCATCGACTATGCTATTGCCTTAATAGTATTGGCTCATGGGAAAACAAATCACGGAAGTAAGTGAATTGCCATTGCATATCATACTTAAGCCTTATTTGACAGTCAGCTGATAGTTGTAATGGTTAGTTGATTCAATTAACTGTTAACTGATGATTAATTGTATTAATTGATTTGATCAGTTGATTGCATTAACTATTTGAATAAGAGTGTTTGGTAAATATAACTGTTTATGATTAGTTGTTTGCAAGTAAAATGACATATAAGGATATAAATATATTTTATAAATTATTTGAGTATTTTTTATTTTAATAATATTTTTATAATTTTAATTTTATATATTATTAAATAAATTAATTTTTTTAAATAATATATTATTATAATTTATTATATATTAAATATTCTTAATTCCTCTAACCTCGCAGAGACGAAAAAAAAATAAAAAACTAATACATATGCTTCAAAATGCAGCTTCTTGTACAAATATTCAATAGTTTTATTCTTACTGCTAGCAACATGTCAAGCATCGAGTTTTGAGGGAGAGAGGGGAGTGGTTTGGGTTTCTTTTGGGGAGAACAAATTGGAAAATACAAAAATTCATTGGGGTTGGTTGGTTTTGGTGAAATAAAATATTAGTTAAAACAGCTAAAGTAAAACGCTGGTAACTTCAGTGTTTCCAAACCAATAAGTTGTTTGAAACAGCTATTTACCAAATAATAAAAATAAATGGTTTAATAAGTCAATCAGCTAATATTGATCAATCAGATAAAAGCTCTCTCAACAATTAGTTACCAAACACAATCTTAAAAGTATTGACTTGTAGTTTTGTATTTTAAAGATTTTATTATGAATTTTGGTATAGGATATTTCCAGTGTGGCACAAGAAAATAAACATATCAAATCCTCGCAGTAAGTGGCTCACAAGTAACTTATTTGCAACTTCTTTCATAGCAAATATAGGAAAAAAATGCAAATTATCCCTATCAATTATGGGGTGGTTGATTTTACCCCCACCAATCATGAAAATAGATAAATTACTCTCTGAAATTATATAATACTTGAATTCTACCCCCACGTTTGATAATTTAATAAAAAATATTAGAAAAAATTATAAATTAACCCAATTAATTATAAAATATTTGTATTTTGCTCTTATTAATTTTTAAAATTTACAAATTAATCCTTTTGTTATATAAAACTTGCAATTAACATTTATTATTTATTTAATTAATATTTTTTATTAAATTATATGAATTTAAAAAAAATTTAAGTTTGAATTATAATATTATTATATGTTAGATTATCACATTATTTTTTTATGCATAATTTTTTATGTTATACAATTAATAAAAATTAAATTACATATAAAATTTTAATTAAAAATTTAAAAATGAATTATAAAATTATGTGTAAAAATGGTATAATAAATTAATATATAATAATATTATAATTCATATTATTAGTATTACTTAATATTAGTTATCATTATTCAATTCTTTTAATCGAATTAGTTGTTCATCCCATGGAATATGGGCTGAAAATATTAAATTAAAAAATGAAGTAAATACAAATATTATGTTATATAAAAAATACTAAAAAAATAATATTTTTATTTCATATAATTATATTCAATATAATTTCAATACCACAATAATCATAGTGATGATAAATAATAATTTCTACTTGTTGCCTAAGATTTTTTTTACAATTTACTTTATTTAAAATTTAATAATTATATAGCATATGAGTTAATTTAATTTTATTTCTTTAAAATTTATAATTTTTTGTAATTAATACATTTATCTTTATATTAGTTAATAAATTTACTTTATTTACATTTTTTCCAAAAAATATATATAAAAATTCTTTCCAAAAATTAAAACAAACATTCATTAAAATTAATTTTTTATCATAAAAGAAGCCTAACCAATATTAATTTTTGAGAAAGATTGAACAAAATTTTAGATTATCATATTTTATATAAGATTACATATTTGTTTGAATAAAAATTAAATGTCTCCCCAATCTTTATACTATATTAGTTTGAAGTCAAATTTTATCTAATAGTTGTTTACTACTAAAATATGTACTTCCTTCCTTGATGAGTATACTGCTTTGAGCTTCTCACTTTCCTTCCAAAGTTTTGCTTAAAAAAATGCAAATAAAATAAGTTTATTAATTACTATAATCTCTTTCTAAAAATAAATGTATTAATCTAAATATGAGTATTATGAAATTATAAATTTTAAAAGAATAAAATAAAGATAACTGATATTATATAATTATTAAATTTTAAATAAATTAAATTATCAAAAAATCTAAGGAGACAAAGTAGAAATTATTATTTTTCACAGTTGTGATTATTGTGGTGTTGAAATTAAATTGAATATGATTATATCAAATAAAAATATTAAGTTTTTAATATTTTTTATATATCATAATATTTGTATTTAGTTCACTTCTTCATTTAGTATTTTCGGCTCATCTTACATGGAATAAACAACTAATTTAATGAAAAAAAAAATCGAATAGTGATGATTGATGTTGACTAGTACTAATAAATATGAATTACAATATTGTTATGTAGTAATTTATTATGTCATTTTTTACATATAATTTTGTAATTCATTTTCAAGTTTTTAATTAAAATTTTATATATTTAATTTAATTTTTTATTAATTATATAACATAAGAATTTTGCATAAAAAATAATGTAATAATCTAACAAATAATAATATTATGATTCAATTTTATTTTTTTTTAAATTTATGTAATTTAATAAAGAAGGCTAATTAAGTAGATAATAGATGTTAATCACAAGTTTTAATTAATTAAGGAATTAATTTGTAAATTTTAAAAGTTAATAAGGGAAAAATGTAGCTATCTTATGATTGATGGGTTAATTTATAATTTTTCCTAACATTTTCTATTAAATTAGTAATGATAGGGGTAAAATCCTAAGTTTTGCATAATTTAAGAAGATAATCTACCTATTTTCATAGTTCGTGAGGGGTAAAATCCAACCACCTCATTATTGTTGTGGGTAATTTGCATTTTCCCCTTAAATATAAATAATGTGGTTGTATGATTGTATTTTTACGCAAGTTTCTTTTCCTCCTTTTATTATCCTGAGCTGAGCACTGGTACATTTTCCCAGTGTTTTGGTGTGTAGTTGACACTGAGTAAAATTGTGATTTTTCTGCACCTCTCATTTGCCTGCTAACTCTTTTTCATCATCCTCATTAATTTTATATTTTCTTTTTCTTGTCTAATCTTTTTGTTGATCCTGAGGACATGTTTTTTGAAAGAAATATGATAATGATTTGTTGCACCTGGCCATTACTTATGCCTTCTTTTCTCTTGTCATACTAGCATGTGCTTCCTGTCTTTTTGAAATATTTCCTCATTTGCCTAATGCATGGTTCTTCACTTCTTGTTTAATTGATAGTATGAAGCTGTGTTAAGGCTATAGCTCTGCTGTAGGTAGCTTGGGAGCATGAACAGTTTTCACGGCTGAGAATTACTGCTGCCACCCTCTCTGAACTATCCGCTGCACCTGAACTACTAGAAAGGACGGGGGGGTTTGGTTGACAGCAGCTGTTGCTTTTGACCTAAATGCTTGAATTTTATCCTTTATGGCTGTTCTCTGAGAGCTTGGTTTTGCAGGCGCTTTGTCAATGAAACTGCAGTTGTGAGAAGTGTAAAGTTGATTGCTGAGAGTCTTGTGGTAAAATTGATTACCTTCAAGTGCATAGAAGATAGGAGCATGTGCAAAATTGGGAATGTGGATTGCTATTGCTGTGAGATACTGTAAGGGAATATTTGGACAATATTATTCCCATGAAATTCTCAGATAGTGAGCTCTAGGAATGATCTGATGGTTGCATGTCTATCATATATAATCTGAGCTTATTGATTAGTACTGTCAAGTATGGGTACCTCTTTTGTTGTTTCTTCTGCAGGCATTTTGCTGCAGACATAATTATATCCTTTGCTGTATTGCAGTTAATTCTGATTCATTTTTGGGAATCTCAATCGAATCACAGTATCAGTCATACATATGGTTGTCACTGTCATCTAAAAACTAAAATTTGGACTTGCCATTATCAACATTCTGACGGTGCCTTTTGAATGATTCTGAATTTGGCATTTTTCAATTTTTTTAGTTGATATTGCAAACTGACTTATTTGGGAGGCATTTCCAAGGTAGATGAATGGATGTCCACAAACTGCATTGCTTGCACTCATTAATTGTCTCCACTTAAATTGCCTTAGACTGGCTTTTCTGCAAAAGAATGCCTATAAACTTTAGATTGTAATAATGTGTCAAACATTAGCATTTTCGTCGAGGGACTACTCAATTACCACCTCTCAAGTACACTTTTTTTATTTCTCTTCCTGTTGCTTCAATTGATACAATCCTGGACAGTTTTTTGCCTGCTATTTTCTAAAGTTGATTATTGAAGCTTGTATGGTATTGGTTGAGGTCTTGCACCTTCTGTGTTGTGTGACATGTGACGTCAACCATCATTTCTACCTTTTGAAGGGAAGCTGAAGAGTTTGAGCTCTAATGAAGTCTCTGCTCTACTTTATGCAGAGGCATACTTACAGGCAACAGGGAAAGAACATTCAGATCTTTGCAGACAACAGTTCTCTGGCGGTAAATCCTTCTTATATTAGATCATGGCTAGAAGTTTTGTCAAAAACACCTAGAGTGGCACCATATCTATCCAAAGATGATCCTTTGGTTACGGCACCGAAAAAGGTAGTAAAACTTGATAAACAGGGGTTAATATTTTTGTTTGGGGGTAATTAAGAAAGAGAAAGGAAATTGTAGGATTTTATTTCTTTTATTTTTATTTGATTCAGAAAAAATTTATTCGCTTTTCCTATCTTCTCTTAATAAGATTACTTCAAATAAGAGAATAGTGATTCCTCCTAAATTCTTAGGGAATTCCATTCCCTTTCTCCATATTTAATATGATAATTAATATAATAAAATATTTAATAATATAAAAAGGTAATAATATTAATAAAATATTAATAATTAAATAAATAATATTATTAATATTTATTTAAAAAATAATATTCTTAAATATTAAATAAATAATAAATATTATAATATCATTTAATTTTATTAATAATATTAGAATATTTTTAATAATTATTATTTTTAATATTATAATAATTTTAAGTTATTAATAATTAATAATATAATAAAATAATAATAAATATTAAAAATAATAATATTAATAAAATATTAATAATTAATTAAATAATAATTTTATTTTTAATAATAATTATAATATAATTATATAATATTTAATTAATAAATAAATAAATTATTATATATTAATAATATTCTTAAATATTAAATAAATAATACATATTATAATATTATTTAATTATATTAATAATATTATAATATTTTCAATGATTATTATTTTTAATATTATAATTTTTTAAATTATAAATAATTAATAATATTAATAAAATAAATAATAATTAATATTATTATGATAATATTAATTATTATTAAGATATTAATAATAATTGAAATAATATGAGTAATAATAAAAATAAAATTAATAAGATAATAATTATTATGAATAATTGTTAATAAAATAAATTAAAAATAATTAATTTCCTTTCCTATTTGAATTAAACAGACGGGGTAATTAAAAACTATTCCTTTCTTTTTTCTAATTCCAATCCATTTCCCTAATTTGAATCAAACAGCCCTACATGTCTATCAGTTAATAAAAAATTACTTCTGATGCATCTGCTCTGTACACAAGTTTTAGCTGTTTGCACTCTACTCTCTGCTGGAGAGATCATTTTAACTTTGTCTAGTCCTTTTACACCCTGGACATTGGATTTTTGTGTACACATTTTTCAATTTCTGGTGGGTTGTTTCATTTGACACATGCCTATCTTCCACATTTCCACTAGAGTACATTTCTTCCTGATAAAGAGAGAGAATTCATACTGCTAACATGATGAGATGTTTTCTTGAAGCAGTACCTTTTTGGCTTACGTATTTATATCTTTTAAGCTTGGGAAGTAACCTTGCATATATTTACAGGTTGCCAGCGTCACATTTGACTTACCGTTGCTTCTAGGGCTGGGATCATATTTGATAGTTCTCTTCAGTTTTCTGGCCATCACAACGAGGGTATGTATCTGTTGTCTTTCAAATAGCAGTTCCAACATTTTACATTTGAGTGTAAGTTGGATTGCATTCTTGTTTTCTGTGATTAGCCTAGTTTTTATGCGCTCATGGTTTGGCGATGCTGTTTAACAGGGTCTTGACGATTCTAGTCAGTCAATTTCGGCGGCCTTCACCTCGTAAAGTGAAGACTGCTCAATAGCTTGGTTAGGATTTTGCATCAAGGTTCACTTCTGCAGCTTTTAATAATATTTTAGGATAAAGCTTTCTCACGAAAGTGATAGAGAGGATTTTATTTGCAATTATCAACGTTGTCGGTTGGTTTAGTGGTTGAAAGAAGAAAGATTTTTCTTTTCGGTTGGGCTAAGATCAAGACCATCCAAGGGGTTTAGGGAACTTGATTTTTTATTTTGCGTTTACTATTTACTGGATTTTGCGAGGGTGAGACCATGAGAGAAAGGGAAGCGAATCCATGTTGTAATTAAATTTGACAGTACAACATCATCACAATGTAATGTGAAATCTGATAGACATGAACATTTTCTTTGCAATGGCCACTAGGTTTTGATTGAAGCAAAAAGGGACGAGTTTATAATTCTATGTTTTCATCAAGGACAAGAATTACATCATTCATTCAATTGTATGACTAATTAAATTATTTATACATTAATTAATTATATAATTAATTATATATTACATTAATATGCGCATATAACTTTTCACGGTTCAGCGCCTTCAAGGCGTCAATTTTACCTCTTGATAATAGTGTATAAGTCAAATGTTATTATTCACTTTCTTTTTTAAAACAAATCTTGAAACAAGATCAATCGAGTATTTAATTTTCACTAGGCATTAAACACGCCGACTGAAAAGCACCATTAAGCAAGCCTTGCATTTGTTAACCAATGCTCAAGCATTTAAGCAAATAATTTGACGACCAGTCAATGACTTTGAAATTATATTTTGAAAACTTATGAGCTTTAATATAAAGTAAGGTGCTATCTACAGTGTCTTTTAAACAACAAGGGTTCCAAAACCCAAGACACATGGCTGAACTGAATTGGTGCAGGTACAATTTAATTTTCATGTCATTGTTGACTAAGCAGCAAGCATCGACTTCTTCTCTCAACTCTTCCATGGCAGCCGATTCTATTTCAAAAGCCTCCATCCTAATTTTAGAAGGCTAAAGCCCAAGAACAAACCTAGATGAAGGCAAATAATGAGAATCTTTACTTAAATCCTAGTACCAGTTCAAATTCAATGAAAAATCACTTTCTGATGGTAATCTATTTTCACAGACAAATGCCGAAAAATCATCAATTTCTTCGAATTTGGCTACTAATTTCTTAGGTGCTTTTATGAAATTTGTTGAAGTATCGATACCACAAAGCTAAATCGTAGCTCAGTTGTAAACAACGGTGGCTTATTCGACAATATCATACGTACTAAGCTAAACTCTGGTTGGCTAGAAAAGATCTTTGATATTTGCTGCCCGTCTTCCCCACGACTGCCTATGAACATCGCGAAACTTTGTAGCATTGGGAAGACTCTGAGTCTGTTCGATTCTGGAAGCAAAGCTTCTCCCCTGTTTAGGCTTTTGCAAAATGACGTCTAGTCATCTATTCCTCTTTCCATGTCTGATCAGCAAAGCTTCTCCCTTGTTTAGGCTTCCTCTGATCTTTCCAGCTTAAATCAATTGCTCGTTCAACCAAGCTTCACAAGCTTCATTGTTGTGCAAGCTTTTCTAACGAGCTTGACCACCACTTACGACGAAGCGGATTCAAGCAATCCGACCACAAATGGTTCCTTTTTGAATTTTAATGAAGTTATTTGGGAGGAAACAGCAACGGAAAAACTTTTTCAAAACTGTGTTTCCATTTTCAATACATTTCAAGCCTTCACGAAGAATTCCGATGGCCTATGCAAGAGATTGTGGAAGCTAAGTTCAGAAACCATAAAATGGTTAATTAGGATTTCCAACTGCAACAAGCACTATGTAGCTGAATTAAAAACTGCCATCTGTCAAGGGTTCCAAACCCCAGATTTTACCAAAGATATGGTAGAATGCCCCATAAAGTAAAGGCTTTAAAGTTTTTAAAATTTTCATATTTGCTACACCACTAAGTCCTTCAACAAGACCCCTCAAGAAATTACTAGGTGCAGAGAGAAACTGAGTGGCGAAAATTTAGAGAGAAAATGAATTAGCGTAATATTACACCCCATTCAAGTTGGCTGTGACAGAATCAGTAAACCATATCTCTCTAAATAGCAAAGGCTTTTCTAGAAAGAGGCAAAATATAAATAATACAAACAATAACAATAATAATAAAAAGATCTACAAACATTATACCGCCTATACGAGAGCGTGAGTACTTCAGAAAAAATGCAAGCGAATGATTTTAGACGAATCCAACGAATATTAATGGCCACGTTCTGCTTTCTTAATGTACAAATATTTCTGTGCCAGAAGAATTATGCAGCAGGATGTTTTCATTGAAACTTTCAAATAGTTCAAAACAAATAAACACATTAAATAAAACTTAATCAACAAGACTCAATAACACCTTTCCAGCCCCAATGGTTTGGACAGGTTTGCTTCCGTCAAGCACCGTCATTTGTGAATCCGTTAAACATTTGTCCTGCCCACCCGGGTCCTCATCATTTCCTGCAATCTCATTTGCAGTTGATACTGTAGCTTATTTTGCCATAAAACATTCCTATCAGCATTTAATATATAAACTTTAAATTTTCTTTCAAAACATCCAGCATCAGTCTTCTTGGTGGTATTCAAAAACTAGCAAGACCAAAATGGTTGTTGCAGATCCTATTTTCAATCACTTTTAGATACTAGGACAATATGACAGAATCACTTAGAAGTACGGGCCTTAACTAAAACCTGGCATAAAGTTAACATACGAAACATAATTATGCCAAGAAAATTACTTTGGCAACCCCACCCAATGAGATGCTTACTTGGTTGTTTTGATTGATGCTTCAACACCTTCAGAGAGTCACGACTGATGAGCGTTCAGCAGCGCACGATAGACCATATCAATGAATTGATTGTCCTACAGAACAAAGCAAATTAAAAAACTAGAGAATGACAATCTTTTCAGAATTGATAATTTTGCACGCCTTGTAGGTATCATAATATGACAGGTTCAATAATTTCTCATCTTGAGAATCATATTTTAGTTAATTGAAGTAAAAATATCATATACTAGAATCAAGCAGGGAAACTAACCTGAACAAGCACCAGAAGGGCATCTCGGACCTTTTCTCTGGTAATAACTGAACCATAGTTTGGAGTGGTAACAGAAGCAGGAGTAAGAGATGGTGGTGGATTTGGTGGGGGGAATGATTGTAGCAGTGGAACACCATAGGACCTCTGGATACTTACAGCAGGATGAAGAGGTGGTGCAGTGGGCAGGGATGAAGAGACAGGTGGAACTAATGTTGAAGAAGAGGAAGGAGAAGGGACAAAAAAGGAAGAAGGCTTTACTAGATTAGTGGTCTGGTTATTGTTGCTGCTGGATTCCGTTGCTTCCTGGTGTGGCATCAGAGGCATAGATGCTGATAGAGGATAGGTTGTCTGCAAATTTGGCATAGTGGAAGTAACAGCATTATTCGGCACAGAAGGCAAAGGAGTTGTGGGAGAAGACTGGTAAGCTTGTCTGGTTATTGAAACATTTGAAGTATTCCCAATGGCCATAGCTGCCTGCAATAGTTTAGCAAGAAAAAACTAACCTGATAAGAACTGAGTTCTGAACGTTCAGCTTCTAATATGACATTATGGTCATAAAAGTGATCTGGTAGATGATACATATAAATGGCCATATTAAGCAAGAGAAGTCCACAATAACAAAATTTTCTCAAACTCTGGAGTCATCCAGTTGAGATTCACACTGGGCCATATTCAAAGCAGATATTTAGGTTCACATGATACATTTGAACAAATTTGAATACAATAAATTCCTTATGTTTGTTGAAGTCTTTAACCGCTGCATTTTCAGGCAAAACTTCCATATTTTGCTGAACTAATGGGGGGTTTCAGATGGTTTATTTCATCCATCTGCCATGATGTTTCTTTAATGCTAAAGCCTATTGCAAGAGCAGCAAATATATACAGCTATGTAACCATAACAACAAAATCCACCTCCCTCTGCTGGTGGCAGTTGATAAGGTCAAGATCATTCAAAAATAGTTAAAAGAAAAAAGCCGTGAAAAATTATTGGAAAAGAAATAAAATATATATGGTGCATACATTGAAAAAGTTCCTGAAGGAAGGATCATCAGGACCATCAGCAACATTGGAAGCAGTTGATGATGATGGCTCTAAAGGACCATCCATGACTGCCATTGTTGGCACTGCTTCCAGTTCCTCAAACTCACTGCAAGGAAATGTAACCAGAAATGATTTATGTATGTCGAACTGTCAACCATGTAATAATCACCTACTGAAACTGTCAACATGTAAACTTGCAGCATAATTATTAGTATCATACAATGCATGATACAAATAGAGATGTACATGAGCCGGACGGATCCGACCCACAAAAATAAAGTATTTGTGCCTTCTTTTTTGGCCCAATAACCCGTTGGCCTTTTTTTAAAAGCCCGATTAATAATTCGGCCATGCTCGGGCCAAAATAAAAAAGGCCCGATAGGCCCGGCCCCTAATTATATTAATTTATTTTTATAATATAATTATATATTAGAAAAAATAATTATATCCAATTATTTTAATGTAAAAAAAATTAATTTGATATAATTAAATATTTTATATATTTAAATATCATATTATTTCTTTAAATATATAATTTTTATTTATAAAAATTATTTTTTTACTTAAAAAATAAAAAAAATAATTTATTCAGATAATCAGACCAGCCTGACAGGCCTTTCATTTAAAGAATCGGGCCAGGCCGGGCCAATACTTTTTTAAAAGTTAATCAGGCTGGGCCAGGCCATAAATTTTATATAATTTGGCCCGTCTCGAAACCCGCCCCGATCCATGTACAATTCTAAATACAAATCTTATGATTTGTAATGATTTAGGACTTTTTTGCTACATATTGCTTGCTGTATTGTGCTCGGCCAAGAATTGGACAATTCAAGTTTTGCATCATGCAACTTAATTATAAATCAGAATTGCCACAAAACCTACGATACAAACGCTGTGCCCATAAGGTTTTTTTTTTTTTTTAATACAAAAAAAGGTCTGAAGTCAAATATGGGCTTTTAGGTTAAATGAGGTTAAATAGACTCACTTCAGTAGGAAAACATCAGTTTGTAAGTGTTTAATTTCGGTTGTTCATAGCTGCATCACTCCAAAATGAAAAACCAATCCCTCCTCACTTCACAATGAAAACACAACCTCCTCCCAGCTTCTGTCCATCTCTGCCTGTCTGACATGTTGCCTATGGGTGTGTGACTATAAAAAGGAAATTCTGCAGGTTTTTAAGTCTTCTTTTAGCTGCTTCCTTGTATATTTTGGTTAAATGTGATCAATTTATAGTTTTTTTATTATGTTATAAGCGTACAAATATATATATATGACATCTAGACTGTACCTTACAGTACAGTATGTCTTGCAATTCAAGAATAAAAAATTAGCAAAACAATTCACCATATACATCTCAATTTCAACAACTATGATTTGCAGAGACACAACATGCATGGACACAAAAAAAGAATTTGTCTCATGTTCAGCCTCTATATAATTACTAAAATGCTAATAGTACAAAATAATACTATAAGCATGGTGCAATAGGATACTTAAATGAGATAAGATTAAAAATATAAGAGTGTGCCAGTAATTAAATCATCCTCACCACCTTTGGGAACAGGTCAGGACTCAGGAGGTGCATATGTACACCTATATAGGAAAAACTAGGCTGACTTGACTCAAGTAAATGGAGAAAAAGAAGAAGCATATTACCTCTTTGTAGAAGACACCTTTGACTTTGGAGGCACCTTAGAATAAGCAGCAAGGATCCTGGAAATTAGCCAAAAATAAGTGAGTAACATCATTGGGGATGAGAACATTAAAAATTTTTTTTAAAAAATTCAATAATAATTCTAATAATGCCAAAATCATTTAAGTATTAATCATCCAAGTAAATTCTGCGACTAATCCTAACAAACCCAAACACGTTTTCTTGCTGTCTCCTTTCCTGTTAACCCATATTTTTCCATCCACTACCGGGCAGTGAATAAAGTGCTAGTAAATGCTATGTTTATCTTTCATAGAGGCATAGCATGTTCTGATCATTTTTTCCATTTAAAAATCAATAATTATCTCCATAGTCATATTCTACAGAGATTTCCAACTTCTAGTAAGCAACACCACAATTATCTCATTGAAAATAAATATTTGTAACAGGATTACATGTCAGCTTTAAACATACAATCATCATCATTGTGCAAAATATTAAGCACAGTAATCAAATAATTGAGGAGAAAAAAAGTTTAGCATCATTTCTGGGATTATTTGTCCAGTATGATGATTCGTCAACTGTTTTCAGCTCCTCAATATCAAAGCTTGTGATCATGTTTTCATAAAAACACCAATAACTCAATAAACTACAGGACTAATTAGACATCCTACTAGGAAATGAGCAAAGAGATCACAGAATTGAAACCTGATATCTACACCAGTGTTTGATTCTATAGGAAAGAGAGAAGGTGAAGGAGGGGGAGTTACTGTTACAGCTAGCGTTTACAAATTAATATGACCTTCACAAGGGTGCATGAATGTAGAAAGCATCAATAGGTAGTCTCACAATTATTCAATTGATTATTCACACATCACATCAACAGTGCCAACTTTGGGGTATGCATAATAATTGCATCCCCAGTAAGAAGAATACCTGTTGAGAAGATTTGCAACTTCTTCACATTCACGCTTATTATAGAACCAGATACCATTCACTTCTTGAGCAGCATTTCTGTATAGCAGATATGGAGCTTGGATTTCATACTCAAAATCCCCCAAGAGATTTTCCACCAAATTTTCTGCTTATGCCAACAATGAATTCCTTTTATTCAAACATAATTAAATGCAAGTCACATTATGGATACTAGGAACTTTTTGGCACCATGTATGCTAGCAGGATGTCATGTATTTCATGCTGCAAAGAAGGTTTAAAAGGCATATTTGCAGCTTGCATAATAAGTTATTAACTATGCTATACTCACAATTTTGAGTGCAACAGAGCGACTAGAGTTCCAAAAGCCACTACCCAAACCCCATTCCTAACATTTTAGGAAAAAAGCACACCTAATAATAAAGCAACAACTAGTATACTTGATATAAGAGAGAATCTGATTCAAATATGATCATGGAAGCATAATTTTACAACAAACATGGCAACAGGTTGAGCTTTCTTCCTGATCTAGAGAAAAAATTTAGCTACAAACGAAAGCATAAATATGAGGACAAATATTTGATATAAATTTCCTCTTGGATGGCTATTGATATAAATTGAACCCATTGCGCGCACACAAAGACTGATGGAAACTTAGAAGCAAAACACAGACCGCCAACTAAATCCACAGAAATGACTTAAACCAACTTCATTTGAAGCCAAATATGGCATACTTAAAATTAGCTATACATAATGCCAAGAAATCACAGAATACGGAATTTCCAAGCACTTAAAAATTGACGCAAATGGAGACCGAATCACTAACCAGTATTACGACGATTCATCACAATAAACTGAAATCGTGGTTGCGTGTTCCTGAAAAGAAAAGGTAAATCGTAAAAGGCAATATTAACATCGGAAAACGAATTCAAAATTCAAACCAAAGAAAAATTAACCTCTTCACAACGAAGAGAGATCCTTCAACGTCCTTTCGGCTCTGAACGCCAATCATACAGAAAAAGCAAAAAATAGATTAAGAATACATTAAGATGAATTGCAAAACACGAAATTCAGGAGCTACAGACAAAGAAAGATGAATTGGCGAACCCATTGAGTGAGGTCGACGTTGAACTCGTAGAAGGTCACATGTGCTGCAGTGATGAGAATTTCCTCGACGAAAGGATCGAGTCGTTGCAGAACAGTAAGATTGAGAAGCTTGGTGCTGTGCTGGTCCAGATTCGGCATCAGCTTCCCGTTCTGAGACATCTTGGAACACAAACCCTAGAAATTGGGTTCTGTGAGAGACCGTAGAAAAGAGGGTGATGCAGCGGAGATTGTTGGAGTCGACCTCACCGAGCCTGTTCTGTTGCTTAAGTTTCATTCAACAACGTAAAACGCCGGTGCTAGAGTCGAAAAGACACTTTTAGCGCCTTTTTCCATTATTCCAATTTTCTTTTTTAATTGTTGGAAACCTCTATTCTGTACATCATGGATGATGTTTGACGGTTGTTTTTTTTTTTTTTTTTAAGAAAAATATCTCCAAACTCATTGTAATTGTAATGCTTAAAATCCAAAGCGATCTTTGAGTGAATTCCATTATTGCTCTGGGGCGGTTCATCCAAATAAATAATTCAAATTTAGTCATAAATATTATAATTGAAATTGAAATATTCATTATATTCTTAACATAATCTTTATTCTAATCTAATTATGAATAATTTGGTTTTGCTAAAAATTTAATATTATATTTTTGACACGTAAATCAAGTGAAAAAAAGAGACAAGTAATTAAAATCTTAAGATTTACATAGCTTCAAGAAAACACAATGAAGGGCCCTTATTGCTTCAGTTGTGTGCTAACTCAGATCTTAAGACAAAGAAAAGGGAAACTCTTAAGTATCAAACGCATAGTATCGAAAATAAAAGTGTGAACCAAAAGCACAAAGGATTACCATTTTGTTTTGAATTTAAATTTCACCTATTTTCAATGTAAAATATTCTATATTATTAATAAATAAGAAAAATATTATTAAAAAATAATAATTAAATTTATCAATAATAATAAAAAAAAATTAATAATTTTTTTGTTGATATAGTAAAATATGAATAAATAATTATATAAAATTAATTTATACGGATTAAATTTAGATCCTTTTGTTTTTCAACCAAAAACCTACTTTAATTTCTATATGATTAAATTTTTATTAATTTTATTTTTAATAAAAATTTATATTAATTTAATTTTTATAAAATTAAAAATTCTCAAATTTTAATCCTTTTGTACATAAAAATGAATACTAAATTACTAAACAAAAAAAATTAAAATTTAGAAATTTTTAATTTTATAAAAGTTAAATTGATTTAAAATTTTAATAAAAATAAAATTAATAAAAATTCAATTTTAAAGGCGCAAAGTCTTTAAATTTTGTTTTTCTCATAGAGATAAAAGTACTTCCACGGCAAATCATGCGTCACACAATACATCACCCATTCCAATGCAAATGTAAACAGCTCTCAATATGCCTCGGATCAAACTACACACACATCATCAACATGCAGTGTACATTACAAAGACACAGCCAAACTCCTTCAACTTTCTACTTCATTTTTTCACATCAACAACAACGAGGAGGTTGGATTGGGACACCACATTATCCAACTTCTTAGTTCCTTTTTAGAGCCAAAGATGAGAGAGAAACCAACAACAAAAGGAAAACGGCAGCAACGTAAGAAAGCACCACAGCTTCACTGGCACCCTGGCAGAAGGCGGTGAATCCCATACAAAACGCCATCCAGTTTGCCTCTTGGCTTCCATTGTGCCCTAAGTACACAATGGCGGCGGCAGCAGAAGCACCAGCTAGCTCTAGGCCTGCCATCACCTGCACCACTTACTGTCAATTTCATATATATTTTCTTCTAATTGGAGTGGAGAGAAAATGATGAGATCTTTATATATAATTGGATTGGATTGGATTGGATGCTTGCAATGCAAGCTTACTATATCAAAGAACAACAGTAGAAGCCTTGGTGCTACAGCGTGGGGTCGAACAATGCACACTATTGAGAAGGGCAAAGAAAGAACAGCGTATCCACTTACTGTCGCATTTGCCATCACACAAAATCTGCACATCAAGACACATTAGCATTGTGAAAATTCTATCTTGTTTTTTGAGTGAGGAAATTTTCTTATCCGCGCAGCCTCAAATTAATATACAAATTTTACAATTTTGTGAGTCTCACAAATTATATAGTACAGGACATAATCTAATATTGGTGTTTTTTTAAAAGAAAAATATAAAAACAAGACAGATGTTTGTTTCACTCCAGGTCAGAACATGTAAATAGAAATTTTGTTATTATAAGAATTAGATAGATAGAGTATTAATTGACTAATGACTAAATACTTGAAAATAAAAAAAGCACTACAAATAACAGAGATTATTTTTATTTGATTTAAATACAGCATATATTTTTACATGGGAAAGATTTAAGTAGTACGAAAGAAAAAAAAAATGGTGCTACCTGCGACACAAAGTCTCCGCCATCTATTATGTTGGATTCAACCACTTATTTGGTAGAGCCCACCAAAAATAAACGAGGTGATTTGGTGCTCTTAGTACTTTTTGGTATGGAAGTCTCCACTTTTTACTTTCCATCAATTAAGCAAAGTCATTTGTTAATTTTGTACTTCTCAATATTTGAAAGTTTAGAAATGAGACTTTTTAAATATTTACCGGTTTCACAGAACTGACAAACGTGATAACAAAGCTGAAAATGACTTCATTTAATTGGGCAAAATGAAACACTATATGTTATAGGGTAAGTAAGAATTCAATGGCATAACATACTGGAACATAGGAAACATGGTCCACTGAGCATGGAATTGAAGGAACTGCGTGAAGAATGGAAGTTGCTCTTCTGTGGTACCCAAGATAGCGGCAGCACCCACTGCAGCCCCAATAACTCCCAGCCTCAGCACAAAATCTGTGATTGCGACCCCTTTCTTAAATTTATTCCCCCTTTGGTTTAATGGGGTGGCTTTTGTGGAAACCATAACTTTAGAAGGAGGGTCAGCCCAGGAAACAGCTTTCCCTTTGTCTTTGGGACTGATCTTTGATTCTGGCATTGTGATCTTACTGTTCTTTCCTGAGTCCATCAGAGAGAATATCTATTTGAACTTTCCGAAGAATGTGGAGAAAGCTTGTGTTGAACTTTGTTATATAGAGGCAAAAAGAATCCAGAGAATGTGGTTGATTTAGTGGATTAGTTTTTGTAAGTGCTCCATGCTGCGGTATTTTGTGGCAGTATCTGTAGCTCAGCTTGCTTAAGTGGTTGTTGGTGTAAGAACTCACTAACTCCACCTCGGACATGCTCCTCAACTTCGTAGTATATATGAAATGGAAGTGGCAAATTCATCGCATAATTAATTTATTATATGATTATATATCTAAACGGGGGAAGAATACAATGCCCCTAGTTAGTAATCTCATCCTATGGATGAGATTGTGTCACACCACTTAGAATTTGGAAATTCTGGAGGCACCTTAGAATTTCTCATCTAAACGCTACTATAAATATTTCTATTCCAAGCCCTGGATGGACCGGATGTAGTCAGCCATGAAATATCTATAATGGAAGAAAACGTTATTGTTCTTTTGCATGCAGGTAAAAAGATACTTGGGTTGAATCAAAGAGTAGGATATTCGGCAAGAGTCACTCAAATGACATAAGAAATTATTTAAAGATTTTAACCTTTTTTCAAATTCAAAATTTGATCTCATAATCTTATTTACATGTATATGTCTAGTGATTTGTTCACTCCAACCATTAAAAAAAAAAATAGTAGGATAGTAAAAAACATGCAAGGAATATGAATCTTCTCAGTGAAATTTGATCTCATTTTGAGGAAAAAAAATTCTTTGACATGTTAGGTAAATCTTTACGCAACAAAGTAAATTATGTATAGCTTAAGCTGTGGTGTGGGGTATGTTAAACACAAAAACTAACTAATAATTGGGTTGCAATTAATAAAATTAGGAACAAATACAAAAACATACAGATATTGTGGAGTAAAATTATAAAAAAATGTACAGAACTCAGTACTAACAACTTTGCAATAATTTTGCATGCAACATTGCAGCTGCGGATCACAGATTACAACCATGCCTAGAATTTAGAACCCTAAAAGGAAAGCAGAGATTTAACCGGCACAAAGAATTGCTGTACTCTGTTCTTCTTTCTCGGTTTCCACTAGCTGGCGATGTGATGATTTATATGCGCTGGAACTGAAATGAAAGGTTAATTTGAGAAACAAGGGAGATGAACCATGCGTTATTATGGGTGTTGTAAAAGTTAACTATAAGGATATGGAGAGTATACTTCGGATATATTTATATTTTATCTATTTTTTTTTGCTTTACTTGGTATATATAAATTTTGAATATAATAAAGTATATATAATTATTAAGTAATTTTTTATACCTATACATAATTTTAGATATATATAAACTTGATTGTATATGAATTACACGTCTCATATATAAATATAAATTTTCTTATTTAAATTATGTGCTCACATACAACAAACTTAATTAATATAAATCTAAAAGATGCATGAACTTAGACATTTAAAAATTATAAAATTATTATATCTATCGATGGATGTATCAAAATATCCAACTATAGATTAACATACTTAAGATAAGTTCTTGACTCTCGAGGGCGGGAGACAATAGTTTTTGGTGAATACTGCCATGCCTTCTACTATATAGTGCAAGATCTGAGTTCTATCTCACCATAGCCACGTTAATCATTTGAGCTAAGTTCAAGTAGCGTACGCCTTTCAAATTTATCTTCTTCTAAGAATGAGATTTCCTCATCAGAACTGCTTAAGTTATCTGCCTTTGATTAACTATCAAAACTTGTAAAAGACTCATCCTGTTTCCAAATCTTATGGTTGACATCTCAGCTGTCTCTCTTAGAATGACCATCTCCATTTGTTTTGCTGGAAGACATTTTTTGTTGGGAAAGCTCATTTACTTGGATGAAGTAAGGAAGTGACACGTTGTTTCTTATAATTAAAAAAATGATACAAAACAACTTCCTCTTTAAAAAAGAAGGAATTATTTTCTATCAAACTTACTGATCCTTATATTTAACATTAAATGTATAAACGTTTTCTATCATCTTATTATTTTATAATTATATTTCTACAGAATATATTTTCCATCAAATAAACGAAGTGTGAACAGCACAAACAATTTTCTTAATATTAACACGCTTTAATGGCATGAGTTAGGATTTGACAATCAAGAAGTAACTTAAGTTTACACCACCAATCATCCAATAATCCAATAATATACAGTACAAAATCCTTACCAAGTTACCAGATTCCGTTCTCAGTTCCTTTTGAGAGTAAAAGCCGAGAGCAATATCAAGCATAGAAAGGTAACGGCTGCAACGAAAGAAACCACCACAGCCATGCTGGTCGCCTGGCAGAAGTCTGTGAATTGCATACAAACAGCCATCCAATTTGCGTCATCACTCCCATTATGAGCTAAATACACAACGCCGACGGCAGCTGAAGCAGCAGAAGTCACCAAGGCCAACATCACCTATAGTTATATGTATGGAACTTGTTTTTTAAATGAGACATTTTATGAACAAAAAATGGTGACTAGGAAAGTTAATTTTGTCATTGTCAGTCAGATTTGATTCAAGCTTACTGTATCCAAGAAGCATTAGCCTTGGCCCCACTGCATAGGGTGGAAGGATGCAGACAAATGAAAATGGCAAGGGAAGGACTAATTATCCACCCGCTACTGCATTTGCTACTGCGAAATACCTGCATTTGAATTATATCAGTGAACTCTTGCTAGAAAGACATAATGAACTGATCTGGTTCTGAAGAACCTGTAATATTGTTATAGAATGTGTGTAAAAAAAGGTGTATTTTTGTGATATCCTGAGCAAGCATCATCTTCATAGGTAGATGTACTTACTGAAACATTGGAAAATCATCCCATCGAGCATGGAACTGAAGAAACTGAGTGAAGAATGGAAGTATCTGTTCAGTGTTGCCCATCATGGCAGCAGCGCCCATAGCAGCTCCAATGGCATCAATCCTCAGGACAAAGTCTGTGATTGTCATTCCTTTTCTCCAACCGGCTCGTGGGAGCGGAGGAGAGGCCACATTAATGGATTTTCCTTTGGCATCAGCCATCGACTCCGGCATGGTTGCTGCTGTTGCCTCAACGTTTTTCCGTGAGTCTATCAGATATGGAGTCTGCAGATATTGTTCTGAAAGCGGGTTAATTCAAATTTGTGATGTCAAAGCAAGTGTCTATACTAGAGAGGAGCAGGAAGATCGGGAGTGGCATTCTATTATTGGGTTAGTTTGGGGAGTTGCTCGATGTTTTGGGAAGTTTAGGGGCCTTCTACAGATCAGGTTGCAAGAGTTGTTGGCGAGAACTTGCTCCAACTAGCAAAAACACTTTTGCTTGATCCACAGGTTCTTGATTCCTAGTATATTTGAAAGTCAAATTGATTACCAACTAGTCTTGTAATGGGACTGTTAACTTCTTTTCCATGAGTCTCGTAATTTTGAATCACTAATATTCAGCATAGAGGGAAAGAAAATAAGCATGGAAAGGTTCAAGTCTATGAAAAACTTTGGTTATATTCCATTACAATATAAGATATCTACATGAGTTTGCAGATATTCAAGAATTTAATTTACTTCACGTAGCATGGTAGAATGGAATTCAGATACAAATTAGATTAACACCTAGTCTGATCCCATTCTCAAATTGATCAATTCATTTGTTTTTATGGCCATTGGTCATTTCCTCTGTTCACTCGTAAAAGGATCATATCAGGACGCAGTGACGGAGAGAATTGAACCAAGTAGAAGGAAATGAAAATGGGGACAATTTGTTTAAAGCACAAAGTCCATTTCATTTATTCACCTCGTCAACCAAAATGTCAAAACAAAAATAGGTCTGCTTCTCTACCCATTTAAAAAGCCGCAAGCATATGTTTATCTTTGTGTTACATACGTTAAAGAGCTAGGGTGGAAAGGATTACTTGCAAACAAATAGATCATCGGGATTTCCTATTCGTGCTATAACAATATCTTATAGGTTACAAATAATCCCCCCCCTTGCAGGAATACTGCCAAAAAAAAATGGGGGTAATATGTCAACTCAAAATCCATTTACTTATGCCTTCAGTTTCCAACCTCGCTCAGCAAGGGCTTCATGAACCCGTCTGGCGGCTTTTGTAGTGTCATTAAGGGGTGGATAGCTCCAGCTTTCTGATATCTGAGAATTAAGGAAAAACTTGACTATTAAAATGTAAGTATCTTTGAAATGCACAGAAGATAATTCCTAAACAAATGCCCGTGCAAGACACAAATTTGACCTTTCGTTATTTGATGCAGAAGTCACAAGAATTCTAACTTACATCCTCAGATCCTGTGAATGGTCGAACCACTCGCTGGTCCCTCAACGACTTGTGAAATTCTGTGTACTTCCATCTGCAACGCTCAGCTCCCATGACATAGACAGGTTTCCTGTGGGATTATTAAAAAACGTATTAAAATTTAAAACACTTCGTAGATATATTATGTCATAGAATACTTCCATCACACATACCCAGTGCAGCAAGCCTCACTTATCATACTAACTGAATCTGCAGTGACAACAAAGGCATCCGCCCAAGCTAGATGCCCCAGATGTGGGTTTGGTCCTGAAATTTGAGATAATTATTGTCAGAAATTAACCACTTACTCTCTGTTAAACAATTAGCTGATTAAATAAGGATAATAACCTTGCCCATCCCAAATGTTAATTTTTGGATTATTTCCAAGTTCTTGCACTACAACATTTGACACCTGTTTAAAACGGCAGAAAAGAGGCAAGGTAATGCAAGTATGATAAATGAAAGAGTTGCTTAATGATAACCCTTATACAAACTTCATGGTCATGACCATACCTTCTGTGGGGTCCTCTCTGAAAAGGATATTCTCACACTTCCACAACTAACAAGAACACTGAGCAAGGAGGCTGCTAACTGCTTTCCAAGGTCCACACCATATCTACAGTTGCCTGTATGACTAATATTACTAACATCAGTTATCATATTTTAGACACTTTATTAATGATGAAAACCTTAATGGATGTCAACAATGATAGTAAAATGGGGATCCCAACAGAATCAAAAATCTAATCTTCTATTACAAACAGGACTTTCAGATTTCTATCTTTTTCCCTGGAAACTTGCACTAGTGGCATTTCAAGTGAGCAAAATCATGTGAAAGAGACATTTGTTTTATCTTTGTTAAAGAGAAACATTGAACAGCTCCTAGTGACTGCGTAAGACTATAAGAGAAAGTATATAATAAATCTGGTTGCACTTTATATATTCTTCTAATTTGCCACAATTTGTCCCAACATGAATAATTTCCTCACGATGTACATCCAACAAGATGTTCATCAAAATTATAATTCCCGGACCAAACTATTTTCTTGCTCATATTGCTACCTTAGAGATATGAATGATTCTTTTCCTGGGCTAATTCTACCTTGTCCCCAAGGTTTTCCTTTCTAATATATCCAGTTAGTCCTTTGTATAATCTAAATAAGTTTATAGGACCATCGACATTCCACTTAAAAGGAATAAAAATCTATCCCAAGTCAGAAGAAATTGGAATTTAACCACATGCTAATGGGACAACATAATTAATAGGATACATGAGTGGGATATGTCAACTAGTTAAAGAATTATAATGAAAGATTACTTGTTGGTCCTCCAATGTTGACAACAAGCAAGGGCCTAGGAACATTTGCAAACTCATCATGCCAAACTTTGGCAGCACTACGAAGTGCAGCAAGATCTATTTGATGGAGAGCTCCAACAGTGAGAACCTAATTTACATTACCACACAGACAAAACCCTCAGCAATAGGAAATGGATCAGATCAAAACATGATCCCGCTTCCAACAGAAAAGCCAGAGGCACATATGATCATATGCATACTCTACTGACCACGTGACTATCGGAGGCTCGCGTGGAGTAATCCATCTCTGAATAAACCACGGGAGCCGCCTCTGTGCTTGTGGAGTCAAAGGATAATAATCATGATGAGGAGTAATCACCATGTCAAATCTATTCAAGTGCAGCCTTGGATGTTGTATCTTCCCAGGGGAAAAAATATTAGAAATAGAACATGAGTTTCAATATATAGTGAACTTCACTGAAAACAAGAGTGCCATAAAACACTGCCAAAATGCAATTAAATTAATTGCAGAGATCAAAACCAAAATGCAATTAAATTTATTGCAGTTATGCCTTCAACAAAAACTCATTTTGTAATTCAATCATGTCGCTTGTCCGTTTAACATCACAACAGAAACTACTCAATGCATCCTATCATCCAAAATTTTTATGTATAACTCACAAATTGTCTGTACCAAGAATCACACCAAATTTGGAAAAGAGATAATGTATGCATACCTGAACAACAAAAACATTTTCAGATGCCAAAAGTTTGATGGAACTAGCAACAGAAATGGTATCTCTTCCTGATGCAACCACCAATAAAGGTCCCTCCCTGGATGGAACATCAATCATGTAACTCTGTGCCAGGTTAGATTATTAATGGCTACTGTACATTGACATTAGTATCAGTCTTCATCATGGAATGAGCGATAAAAAACGGTTCTTCAAGCAGAGCAATAGAAACAGTTTATTTTATAATACAGTTTTACAACTAAAAGAATAGGAACAGATTGTACTTGTCATAAGTTTCACGAGCTAAATTTACTATGTGTTTCACATCAGCTTCTAAAACAGTTGACAAGCCTACACCACCACCATTTTCTGAAGGTATGTGCATAAGCTTCTTCTGATGAGACTTTGACGGAAGCTTTGAGTAGCCCTGGATCTGCCTCATTACATAATTTATTTTTTTATGAAGAGAGACTGGAAGCCAGTGAAGCCACTCATTAATACCTCCTTTTGGCCTTGTAACCCGCTGCAATAAGTTAGTTAAAAGAAAAAAAAAATGATGAGGAAACTCATGCTGCTGCCGAAGATATTTTCAATATTTGCATAATGAAAGTATTGTTTCAAAGAAAGGTGCATGTTGAGCCACAAGATCGGCAGTCTAGCCTAAGCAGTAAGCCAATAACTATAGAGCCAGTATACTAGAGCACGGGCTGGTTGCATATAGATTTACATGTCATAAAAAAATCCATGTTTTTCCAGATAAGTTGATGTAAGATATAGAACCAAAAGAAGAAAAAAAATCACATCTATATAGTAAACCGCCAATTTGTTAGTCAGGGTGCCTAAAGAAGAAAAACAAAAGTTGAGATGTAAATTACGCAAGGATACATCATAAATCAGAATCAAGACTAGTACAACCATACAAAGAATAAAAGTGGGGTCTTCCCGCATCACCCACATACTATGAGGCAGTAGTTGGCAATTTTAACATTCACTAAAGAAATTCTCCTTCCCAATTTACCGTCATCTTTTCAGGCTACACCTTTTTCCAAATATTACCTAGATACATCCTTGATGCTTTCACTCATGTGAATGCTGGTTTTCCTTCAACTGCTGAAAGGTGGTCTACATCAATTTTTTTGTCCCTTTTCTATTTTCACATTGCCAATTACAATTGTCAAACTTACTTATTATACTCAATCTAAGAGCATCTCTTCCTCTTAGCCGCAAGCAGTTATGCCGGGAGATTTTTCAACGGGTTCACATTAAAAAATTTCTATGGGCGAATTCAAATTTCAAAAACTTAGACAGTAATTTATGCTTAACTAATTGCATATAAAAGCCCAATCGCTGTGCTGCCCCATATAGTTTAATTTTAACGGTAAGGACATGCAAAAACTGAGAGTTGGAAAAGCTCACATATAAGACATGCTTATCAGAAAGGCCAAGCGCGCGAACCAAACCTATGCTCTGATTCTCGGAACTTGGAAAACCATTGCCGATGACGACAGCGCGTCTGATGACGCCGTGAATTCCAGATTCGAAGATTTCCGGAGTTCCCATTCCCATGGTAGGGCTGGGTGGCTCAGGAAGCTTAATTGGTCTCATCGATTTGATTTCATATGTGCATAGGGAAGAGAGAGTAGGCGCAGTGCTTAACAACTAACGAGCTTGAGTTGGAAGAAAGAAACTTGACTTGAGAACCTGAAAAGCGGCAGTGACAGTTTTTCTGATTTGTAAGTTGTCGCCTGATTGGTCTCTCTAAGTCACGACGAAGCAAAAGTGGGCGGGTGAAAAGGAAATTACGGGAAAATCAAAATGGAAAAGTGAAACATGCTAGATATAAGGCCCATGGGCTGAGAGGCCCATTAATTGTGGGCTAAAGTTTTCCCCTTGAATCATTGAGACCTCTCGTCATAATCCGATTGATCACAATTCCTTTTGTATTATAGCTGCAAGCAATTCTCAACACTCATTCTTTCTTTTGCTCTCCTTTTCACGTTGGGAATTTTTTTAAAAAATTTGTAAATAAATGGGCTAAATCATGTTGATTTTTCTGATGTTGAAAAAAGTTTGAGATAATTATAAGCATTTAGAAATGCAAGTAACTTTACATTTCGGCTAGATGACAAACCACGAAATTTCTAACGCTCTTTGGCATCTTTTGGTACATGCGACCAATCATTTCGCGGTAGGAGAGTACAGACAAAATGTAATTCCATCTTTTCTTTTTTTATAAAAAAGTTGATTGAATTTTAAGAAGAGACTTTCGTAGACTAATTTTATAGTACACCAAGAATTTAAAATTTAAAATTTACTTATTTATATAAATTATACAGAATAAATAAAATTTAATAATTTAAATCGCCGGTGCACCGTAAAATAAATAAATAAGTCTTAACCACGGCATAAATCTTGTACAATTAGGGTGGAGAAATGAATGCAAATTGTTATTACCGTAAAAAATAGTTAAGCTCTTCATTGACGCAACGTATATCATGCTACACAGACCATATAATACTATAATTATATAATATTATATATGGTAAGGTGGTGTCCTATATTATATTTGATTTGTTACTATATAACATCATAATTTTTATAAAATTATTGTATCTTTTATTTATTATCACATTATATAAAAATGTATAGACTTAAAAATAATTAATTTAATTAAAATATCTTTACATATAAAAAATTAACAAATCATCTTAAATGAATTTTAAGTACATAATTAAATTCAAATGTTCTTCAACAATAATATCTCTATTTAAAAGACATGATAATACACACACACAAATTAATGATTTAACCATAGTAATAAAGTACTATAATATGCTTCATCAACACACATACACAAATGCAAATATACGCATGTATACATATTGATACATATTTAAGAATGACAATGGAGAGGATATAGAGATAGGACAAATATTCATGTAACAAATCCCATTAAAAAATAACCTACTCTTCTTGATTCTCGTACTATATAGGTAATGTTTTCAATACTCATGCCTTTCCCCATCAAATTCCCAAATCTACATACATGTCCTTATTTTTTCCATTTTAAATATATTTATTTATATTTTATTATATTTTTAATAAAAATTAAAACTTAGATATAACAATGAAATAATAATTATCCAAAAATACTAATAACACTATCATGATAAAAAATAACATAAATTTTTTATTAAAGTTTATTCTAAAAACTTTTTTATATTAAATCAAATGATAACATGTATATTTTTAGTTTTTCTTAATATTATATATTTAAATTAAATTTATATATAAATATACATTGTTATATGTTACTTAATATGGGTATGGGAAGGTTAGATAGTGTAGCCTCCTTACCGATATCTGTACTTGATAAAAATCCTTATGGAAATCTCTATATTCTTACCTATATCCAATAAGAATGGGTAAAAAAATATTGAATGAAATTGTCAACTTTACACATGTTTATGGATGTATGTAGAACAAACTAATAAAAAAATTACAATAAACTAAGTTAAGAATATAAAATTCAAAAGTACCATGTTTTAAACTTTAAACAAATATTATACATTATTCATAAGTATTGTAGGTATAGTCTAATATTGTCAAATAAAAATTTAAAGAATATTAAATCAAAATATCAGTGCTAATATAAAAGATTTTTTTTAATTTTAACTTTATAAAAAAGATATGTGTGCAAATGATATGACTTAAAAAGAATTTTTTTAATTTTAATAATTTAGAATTTATTTTAATATTATTTTATATGTCTTTATCCTCTTTTCATGAAAAGGATAGCCCAATACAAGATTTGAAATATAAGTGAAGACTTTTAAATAACCTATATAATCCATTTGAAATTCTCAAACATAGCATAAGTTTGTCACACCCTTTGAAAATTCAAAATTTTTTTATAAGAGTTAATTAGTTAATTACTTTGATTACATTTAAAACTAATTTTTTTATGAAGAAGATAAAATTCATAAACTATTATAACAAAATATAGGATAAGATGTGGCTTCAAGAATAATTAATTATCCAAATGAGATTAAAATAAGAACTTTGTATGGAATAGTTGAGGAAAAGTAGGATAAGTGAAATGTTTAAAAGCCAAGTGTGCTTAGAGTTAAATGTGAAGGAGATTTAGGCTATTTTTTAAAAAATGCCTTGAGCCACCTTTTCTTTTATTTCCCATTTCAACCCTAATTCCTTATTTTTCCAAAAAAAAGCCCTAATCATCACCTTTTTTATTTTTTTGCTTCTCTTTCTACTATTCAACAAGGTTAAGAATCTTCATCAACTAGTTATATTCCTCATTTCACATCAAGTAAGGTTGCCTAACCTCTTAATTTGACTAAATCTCTTCTCCTATTTCTTTTAAAATTTATGGGGATTGGAATATTTGAACTCAAAAGAGAAATTTGAGCTTTAACTTAAAGACTTTAGTTTTTAAATGATTGGGAACTATCAAGCCATAAATTCTTCAAGCTAATATCACCTACACACTTTACATGAGGTGAGTAGACATTCTAACTTAACTTTAAGAATTTCATTAAGATCGTTTGGTCACAAGTTAAGTTTTTTAGGTTTTGATAATTTTTTGAGTTATGTATTGAATTGTGAGTTTTAGTTTGAAATGATTAATGGAATTAGTAGGAATATTATTATAGGTGCATAAAATGATAACCAGCTTGCATATTATGAATTGTAGAATAGAATTTTGGTAAAAAAGTTCTCGAATGAATAGTGAATCATATAAAAAAATCTACAAAATTTAAGGTTATAGTTAACTATATAGTTATTATAACCTATAGAGCTACTCTTTGAAGGAAGGACTATAGTTAGTTGATTATCACCTAAATTTTAGCCTCAGGAAGGCTATAGCCAACTATAAGTCTATAACTAGAAGAGGTGCTTTTTGAAAGGTCATAGTTAACTGTATAGTTGATTATTAGTTGAACATTTGCTCTTTGAAGGTTCATAGTTAACTATAATTAGAAAAGTTACTTTTAAGGTTTATAATTGAATATATAGTTGACTATATCCTATAAATTTATTCTCAAGTAACCCATTATAAGTATATAGTCAACTATCACCTTACAAATTCAATAATCGATTTCTTTAAGAATGTCATAGTATATGATGAGTTCCTAAATGAATCATTCAACATTTAATAGCGTGAGGCCATAAAAAATGGCATGGTAGTGTTGACTTATGCAATGTGATATGATTTGAATTATTTTATGATAATTAAGAATGAAATATACTAATGTTTGAGAAATTAAGATAGGGATGTATTGGTGCCATTTGTGAATTAAACACCGAATTTGGTAATGTTTTATAAGGGATAAGAATGAACAAAAGTTACAAGGAAATTTACTTCTTTTCTTTAATCTATCCTTTATACTTGTCATGAGAATTGGATATGGTATATATCAATTTAAGGAATTATACAAATGAATGCATATGTTCATGTGATTGTTATAATGTTACTAATAAGATTATATTGTAAATTGTTTAGGTTTAAAAAGTGTAAACCCGTAAAGTAAGAATTTAAATAAATTCTCTTACGCCTTATTATTATTAGAATGTTTATTTACTAAATCCTACACTTATCCTTCCATGTTTCATTTTACATATTCTTAGGTTAAATCTCCTTCACTACCACCTTAACAATAGTTCCCACAAGAGTTCTTTTGGTATAACTATGGACAATAGTAAATATTTTGATATAGATAGATATTTTTAGGCCTTGAACTATAAGAACAAAAAGTAGAGGAATAGAATTTTTTCTTAATTAGAGATAGTTAGGCCAACTTGTGCTTAAACTAAATTAGATTATAAGCAAGTTTATTTTCTTTTTATTATAAAACTATTTTGATGAATACAATTATGATATCTTTCAATGTTATCTTGTTATTTTCCTTTATTATCTCATGCATGCACGCATATACTAATAAGGAATATAGGTTGATTAAGTTCCACACTAGTCATGATTAGAGTTAAATCATGATAAAGTTGTAATTGTATAATTTAAGTTTGATATGGTATATCAAACAAGGCCTAAGAATTTCATTATCTTGTGTTTATTTTTTCTTTCTTAAAAAAAATGAAAAACCATGCTTTTTAATACAAAAAATAAAAATGTTTTCTCTTATTGATTTTTGATTTGTTAAAGTGTCACTAATTACATTTTTTTAATAAAATGAAATAGAAAAAATATTCTCCTAATTTTATGTCCTAAGACACAAATTATATATTAAAGCTATCAATAAAAGCTTACTTAAAGGTTATTATAAATCCCAATTGGACTTGTAAGATAATGACTCAACTAAGAGAATTTAAACTTGTGACTAAAGACAGTTACAAAAGTTCTATCCAGATCTTTAAAATTAAATAAATCAACCTATGTTAGTCAAGTGCCACTAATTTGATTGAGTTTGGGTAACTAATTATTTTTTGAAATCACATGAAACTATATTCATAATGTTGAAACTAATTTGTAAATTATTATATATCTATGTGATTAAATCTCCAAATTGAAATATTAAAGTCTTGCTTGACACACTATATACCTCATAATGTAGTATAAACTATACAATTAGGGCTTTATACTAGGACTTTTAAGTAAATTGTATAATTTATCTAAAATCAGTTTCTCATACATCGAACTCCATATAAGGTTGTACACTTTATGAGGGAAAGGATTATGACTAATAGTATAACATTAAGATAAATTCTAATTTATTAATAATGAAAAAACTCTTTCATGTTATTATCTCCCTCATTTATTAAAAAAAATTATCTATCTTATTTATAATAAAAAAATTATTTTTATCTTTTAGTCTTTTTCTCATGAATGTTTCATTATCTTACTCATAACTTTTTATTGTGCATTAAAACAACTTTTATTCAATTCTTTCTCTTATGTTAATATACCTCATTTTAGAATCATATAAATACTTTCTATTGGCTTCTCTCTTATGTTTTCCCTCTTGTTTTCCTCTAAAACACACATAGATATATTACTTCTCTCTTTTTCTCTCTAATTTTTTTATCATAATATAATTATTTAATTTATTTTATCATATTTTTAAGACATTTAATTGTTAAAGGGCATTTTGATTCAATTATGTACTTTTAATCATTTAGGATAATTTTATTAATTTTTATACGTAAGGTATTTTTGTTAAATTATTTATTTTTTAAACCTGTGTGCTTGTATACAGTATGATAATAAACAAAAGATAAGATGATTTTATATAACAAGTTAAATATTCCATAGTATATTACATTATCACATATTATACTATCCAATAGTCATTATACTATACTATATAATGTGTTAAACAAGGTTTAAGACACATATACTATGTATTAGAAAGTCATATTGATGTGAAATCAAGAGATAAGGTGGTATCAACAAGGTGTTAGTTCAATGGAAATCATGTTTGCCCTAAGTGGAGGTTTAAATCCTAGAGATAACTCTTATTAGGAGGAAAATTTTGTTGATGCTCTAATTTCCAAAATGATTACCCTGCTTAGTTATCATGTTAGATCTTACCCCTTTAAAAAAAGAGAGAAAGATAATATGGTCAGTCTATAATTAAGAAATGTATTAATTAGTGATTAAGTGTCATGTTTGTTCATAATGTAAACACATGTTGATTAAAAATTAAGAATCATGAGTGTTAATGATAAATAATTATGTTGATTCATGATAACAAATTATGTTGTTTAATATTCAAAAGATTTATTGGTTAATGAATAAGAGTTATGTTAGTTAAATCAAAAGATACATTAATTCATTCTTAGAAAACATGTTGGTTCAAGATACATGATGGTTGTGTTCAAGAAATGTATGATTCATGTTTAATAAAAATGATGGTTTATGTGAAAAAAAATGGTCCATGATAAAAAGACATGCTAGTTATAAATTAAGAGATATGTTTATTCATAATCAAGAGTTTTGTTGATTCATGATTGTATAGTGGTTAAGGATCGAGAGAAGTATTATTTTATGATCAAGATATGCTTTTTGATAAAAAATTGAAAGACATGCTAGTTCAAGTATTATCTAAAAATATAACTAAAATAGATAAACAAAAAATGGCAAAAGTTGATGATATAAACAAATGATGAAAGTGAATAATTATGAGTGAATGAAAAAAATAAATGAATTTTTATCTTCCATAATTTTATTACTTGAAAGAATTCTTGAAGGAAAGATTATCATATTATAAGACGTTGAATCTTTATAGTATTTAGATAAATCTTATAGGTAATTGGTTGCAAACCTTATAGTAAATAATGGGACTAAAATTGCTTAAAAAAATTATCTTTAAAACATATTTTAAGCATATTATAATTTTTACTTACTTTTTTTATTTTGTTCATTAATCTTGCACTTGAGTTTTTATTTTCCTTCACAAATTGGTTATCAAATGCGCCAAAAGGACATATATAATAGTTCATCTCGATAAATGCTTCCATTTAAATGATAAATGTATATTGAATCTTTCAATTGTTAAGATTAAGCACTTGTTGCTATGCCAAAAATTATACTAGTAGCGTATAACCTAGCTTCTGTACATGCTATGGGCTAGGGGTGTAAAACGGACGGACTGGACCAGTTCATTTAGGTCCGGTCCATATTACCAGTGAAAAAAATGGACTAAATGGTAAAGAGTTCATATCTGATCTGTATCCTTAAGTCCACAGATCGATTCGTAAATTTTAACTACAAGTCCACGGACTGGTTCATATCTGCCTAGTCCATGTAGATTTTCGTCCATTCGGACCGGTTCATATTACCCGAAAAAAATAGACTAAATTTTAAATAGTTCAAGTCTATTTAAACCCGCAGAGTCCGCGGACTTACACCCTTACTATGGACAGGCATAAAAAGGTTCACAAAACATTCTAGATGTCTTAATAGGTTGGGTTGCTAAGTATCAATATCGTGCCTATACATAGGAGTAAAAATAGATCAGGCAACCTATTAAGGGTTAAGGTCTAACCTACTTTCAACTTAGCCTAGCCTAGCCATTTTATTTAAATAGGTAAGGTTAAGATAAATAAATAAGCTTATTCAAATAAATAAATCAGACTTATTTTTTATAAATTTGACTTATAAGTCTGTCAAGTCAGCTTATTTAATAATTGATATATTTATATATAATATAATATAACATCATATATAATATATTCATTTATAAAATATACATATATATAATTTTAATATAAATTTAATATAAATTTAATACATACAATTATAAATATAGACTTAATTTAATTATTAGTTAATTTTTTGCCTTGAAGTCCTTTATTTATTAGCTTACTTAATAATTTATTTATATAAGGAGACTTTTAAATAGGCTAGTATGAGAAGTCAAGTTTTTTATTTAAATAGGCTAAGTTGAACCTACCAATATTTCATAAAGCAAATATAACTTATTTAAGATAAAGCTTAATTCAATATAACTTATTTTCATCTCTATCTATATATTATACAAATCTCTAAGGGTGATCACTAATTTCCCATTTGACTAACAATCTCCCCCAATGAAATCTGGGAGATAAAGTCTAACTCGATCTATTTAACATAAAGTTTAACTCAATTTAACCTATTTTCATCTCTATCTATATACCATACAAATCTCTAAGAATGATTACTAGTTTTCCATTTGACTAACAATCCCCCCCAATGAAACTTAGGAGATTTGAACTTGTAAGCTCGTTTTAATACGAATTATTAGGATCAAACACTTACAGATAGGTAAAAAGTTATAGCTATTAGTCATGATGAAACTTCATTTTTTTATATTGGCAATGCATAACTCTGCTTTTATATGTGTTGTGTGCAAGTACAAGGGGTTTTGTAAGATACTCTAGATGTCTCCATAAATTGAGCTGTGAAATACTAACGTCATGCCCATACACGAAACAAATTTCTAAGAATAATTACTAATCTCACATTTTACCAACATCAGTATTCTATAATTATTACATGGTGCTTGCTATGGTGCCCCTAGGGGTTTGGTACCCGAGGTGATATGGCAAAATACAAGCCACTGGATGAAATTACTAAGTCAATGCTAAGATTTTTGTAATCTCATCCAGTGACTTGTATTTTGCCACATCACCCCGGGTACCAAACCCCTAGGGGCACCTTAGAATTCACCTTATTACATAAGATAAATTATTATTGCCTTACATATTTCTTTTTGATAAATGAATAAATTTTTTTATACACACGTAAAAAGGTAACTTCAAATTTGCATTCATATCATTCAGTATATTTCTATCCCCGATGTTGCGCAAGATTTTATTTTCTATAGAATCTTCTTCCATAAATTGTATTTTCTATCTGCAATTAGTTACGAGCACAACCCTTAATAATTTAACTAGCACGGTCCCAGCCGTGCCATCAACTCTAAATGGAATTACTTCAGCCCACAGAATTCATTTCATAAATCAAACAGAATTCTCAAATTTAGGAAATATGTTTAAAAAAAAAATTCTTTTGTGTTTCAGTTTCAAGTCCTGGGTCTCAAAAGAAACTTTGTAAGCAGTCACAGACAGTTTTTGTTTTTTATTTTCTCCACGTAAGGAGAGTGACACATGCAAATAGCAACAAGGGGAAAGCGGGATAAGAATTGCACAAGCAAATTCCACATAGCACAGACTCATTTTTGACACCTACTGTAACTGCCATGCATGAATCGATGAATCCACGCCTCAAAAAGTGCATAAAAAAACACTCCACAATTTCAAATTTTCAGATCTCTAAGACAGATATCACTGAATTCCGCAACCACTTTGCTTTAGCTCAGTTTGACATCTCCGCTGTTCTCACCCTGCATTTATAATCATACCCTCTCGGGCTCAACCTTCCCATTCACACTCCGCCAATGGTTGACGAATCGGAGCAGCGCCCACCACTTTTTCCTCTCCACCGCATCATGGTTGTCCTCCGCCACCTCCGCCGCTCGACCTGGCTGATCCACCTCCGCAATCACCACCCACAGCCGACCTGTCGCCACCATGTGGAACGCTTGTTTCGCCACATCGATCAACTTCAAGAATATATTCGCCGCCACAGGATACTCCCCGGTGCCGTCCCAAGCAACCGTGACCACCGCCAGCGGGAGGAGACGAGCATTCTCAGCCTTAACCAACGGTATGTGGAACTCCGGCGAGGTCATCAGAACCAGCTCCGGGAGTCGCTTTACCGAATCCGGCAGTGCACAAGGCCTCTCCGGCAGTACCTTCTTTATCACCAAGCTGAGCATCTCACCCGCTTCCACCAATACTTGAACATCCTGGATGCGTTCACAACGCAACTATAAAGACGCCATTTTTAATCAATCAAATATCCACCGAACTTACAGAGTTCTATCACCGCCTCAGATGTCCTCTCCGTCCATCACCGCCTCAATCTTCCCAAATTTTTACAGAGTTCTATCCAACTCCGCCATGCATGTCTACTACCTTACTGCTGAAAGGAAACAACAATACTCCTTGAAGAACTCCACAACCACACCTGTGCAGTGCTATTAAGTCCTGCCTTGGTTATATTTATGCTGCTAGCACAACTGTATCTTCAGAACTGGTGTTCTAGTTACTATGTAATTAAGGTTAGTTAATGCTATTGTTGTTCTGTGTTTGTTGTTAGTATGTATGGGTGTGTCATTCCATATTTATTTCTTGCAGCAGTAGCAATTTTACAACAAAAGGAGGTAGAATATGGATGCATGATACACAAGACATAAATATATTAGCCCTGAATTTATTTGCTATCAGGAGAAGGGTAAAAATACCAGGTCATTGTGTAAACAACTATAAAGCATTAGGTAGAATCAACATGCATGTATTAATGGATTTTGTGTTGTATTTCATATTCAACTGCGTTAATTCCCAGAAGCAAGTTCATCAGATTGTAGATATATTTCTGACAAATGACAAGCCATAGCAGCTACGAGGAAAGAATTGAATGTGCTTGCAGTTTACAACCTTCAATTATCCAATGGATTCGATTGCGAGATTGCCCATCATTCTAGCCAGGGGTACTGGACACTTGGTAAGAATATCAAGCCTGGAATGATTTGAGGCATGTCCAAATAGAGATAAACTCAGCCAAGCAAGCTCTCTTAAAGACAACCTTGATGAGAGGAATCCTTGCCAGTAATACGGTTCCAGATCAAAGAAGGCATCAAAGAAACGCCTAGTCCCCTTCAAATCAAGCTTCAATAAGGTCTCCATTCCAAAAGAGTAAAATTCCCTCACGAATCTCCTCTCAACTGGCCACAGGCCATTCCAAGATTTAGCATAAAGTGGTTTCCCCCGGATCATTCTGGTGGAGCCAAGGCACTCTGCTATGGCAGCGGCTATAACTGGGGCCATAGCCATTGTCCGGGCCACCATGTAGCCGGTTGATGGGTGGACAATCCCAGAAATCCCACCAATGGCCATCACATTTTGTGGGATCCGAGGAAGCGGTCCGCCCATCGGAATCAAGCACTTCTCATTCTCTAAAACCCTGTTCACTCTAATGCCCAGGTGCCTTAGCCTTGCAACCATTCTTCCTTTCACTTCCTTGTAAGACAATACTGGCCTACTAACAAGGGAAGTTTCTTCAAGGAATATCAAGTCTGAATCAAATGGCATTGCATATAAAAAGGTGGGAAATCTTGAATTGCTAACTCTCAAATAAGGCTCATTCCCTAGATGGGAATCTCTCCAATCCATGAGAACCATCTTATCCAAATCAAAAGGGTGGTCATCCACTTCAGCTAAAATCCCATGAGCAATCTGATAGCCATGGTTTCTCTTCTTATCATACTCTATGAAAGTACTTGCAAAACCACTAGCATCAACAATTAAACTCCCTTTCAGCTCATTCCCATCATCACACAGAATTGTAGACTCAAATTCCTGGTGCTCAATTTTCCACACCTTTGCCTTGTGAAATCTAACCCCATTCGAGATACACCGTTCCATCAATTTCTCCTTCAGTTTCTTCCTACTAACTCGGCCATAAGGACGGCCTAAATACTTGATCCTACTATCATTAACATAAACGCAAGCCATAGGCCATGTTTTATCCAAGCAATCTTCAAGGCCTAAACTTTCAAACTCATCAACCCAGACACCATAATTGTTAGGCCACATAGAAAGTGGGTTAGGATCAACGCAACAAACCTTAATTCCGTACTGGGAAACTTGCTCTGCCTGACGAGTGCCTGCCGGGCCAGCGCCTATGATGATCACATCGAAACGAGAACGATCCGATGGATGAAACCATGGAAGATCAATGTCTAAATACTCAGGTTTCTGCTCAGGCTTCAAGTCAAGGAAATCTCCAAACTTGCTGCTGTTGTGGATCCTGCCTCTAATGCTTCTTGGAGATGGTGTTTTGCAATGGGTTTTTTGGAAGAGGAATGAAGGTGTGATTAGGTGAAGGTTTTGTTGAGACTTGGTTGGAGGCGGTGGGGAAAATAACAGAAAACCAGTGGCCATTTTTACGAGAAGGCCTTTGATGAAAGATAGTACGAAACTAGGAAGGTCAGAGGAAGTGATATTGTCTAAAGTGCATAGTTAATTTGAGAGTTTGGCAGAGAGGTCCAAAAAGGAATCTCATATTGAACGCCCAGTACGATACCTTTTACCAGTGTTTGGCGCAATTTATAGAAAGCAATCCTGCCTGAGTCATCTTGATTGATTTTATCAACTTAAATTAATATTTATTTGTCCGGTTGCACATAATTTATCGCCAGACGAGCTGCGCTGGTAGCTGTCACCCTGTGTAGATGGACTGAAAAAAAAATTAAAAATCAACCTCAGCATTTAACTTAAATAGCATATAATATTATCTGATCACATCCTAATTTGCATTCAAATATTTTGTATGTATATATTTAATAATTTAATTATTTTTATGATTACTTAAAAAAAATTCAAAAATCAATCGTCCTCTGTATTGTCAAAAACTTAAGAGGAAAAAATGGAAAAGGACAGACAATCGTCGACAGTATTGTTAGGTAACTGGTCGCAGAGAAAGACCATCATGGCCAGATTGTTCGTCAATAGATCCATCAATCTTGCCAACTAAACTTACGATGCTGTCGAACACTCTCTACATGTCACCAAGGTAGCTCTTTTTCTTTTTCCCCGCTTCTTATTCCTACCTATGGGTTAGAGAGGCAGATACTTTTTTCCCATTAGTTTTAAAATCCACTCTGATCAGAGGGAGGCTAACACCGTGACCCGTCTTAAAAACGGATTTTATTTTTGATTGTTGTAGTTATTCTTATAAAATTATTAACTTAGTAGAAGTTCTTAAAGCTCCACACGATTAATAAAATAATTATCATGACGGTTTATAATTTATGCATAAAAAAGTGTTTAATAATGAAATAGTTATTTATGTTGCAATGGTTACTTGATGTTACGAGATACTTTGACTATGAAATTCATAAGTTTTTATTATACTGAAAAATTAAGAGTCATGAATATAATATAATTGAATGGCTGCAACTTGTCAACTACAACGTCACAAATGGATGTATGAAAAAAAAATGCCACTTTCATCGACTTATTGTTCATTATAGTCGATTAAGAACCCAACTCACATATAAGTTGGCTTTCATGACTTAAAAGTGTAACTTAAGAAGGCTTGGCTTTTGTTTTTGTTGAATGACAACTTTAATGCCATAGAATTAGAATTTCATTTTATTTTTGATCATTTTCTTGTTATATTGAAAAGAGATATACATAAAATTCTTACATGTAGTGAAATTCAAAATCCTTTATTTATCTATAATGAGACCTATAAAAATTTGTGTTTCTCTCTCTCTCTCTCTCTCTCTCTACCATAACAAAAATAATTAAGAGAGAGAGAGAGAGAGAGAATGCAAATCTAACATCAATTTTAAAAAAATAATTAAGGGTGTGTTTGAATATATTTTTATTTTTTATATTCTTAAAAATTATTTTTAGATTAAAAAATAATTAAAAGAAAGAGAGAGTACAAATCTAACATCAATTTTAAAAAAATAATTAAGGGTGTATTTGGATATTTTTTTTATTTTTATATTTTAAAAAATTATTTTCAAAAACTATTTTCAAATTGAAGAAAAATAAAAAATAAAATGTGAATGATATTGTAATAAAGAAATATTTCATTTAATTACAAAATTAATATTCAAAATAAAAAAATAAGTTTAGAAAATAATTAAAAATTATTTTTATTTCTTTAAATTATATATTTAGAGAATAATTTTTAAAAATAAATTTTAAAAATAGATTGTTAAACAGGTTCATCTACTTTTAAAAATAAAAAAAATAAAAAACTACTTTTAAAAATAAAAAACAAACAGAGCCTAATAAATTTGTTTTAAAAGTTTCCGTGGCTTTTAAATTTGCTTGAAGCCGTGTAACGGCTTCCAACTTTAGACAGGCTACGCCAATGCACAAACCCTAATTGGCGTTAATGGCTAGTGTCATAAAGTCAGGATAATTGGCATTTATTTGAGGCAAAACGGCCAAATGAAACTAATGGCCATTCACACAATGAACAAAGTATAATGACGTTTCTTTGTCTTTCTTCCAAACGGTCATACGCAGTACTGAAGACCAACAGTTACAAGACTCTTACGTTGCAATTAGTAATAGGATCAAATGGAACGGATCCAAATAGAAATGAATAAAATAGAAGGCAGAGTCTTCAATGCAATGTTTTAAAACTCGGTTGAACTGAATGATTGAATTGATTAATATGTTTGCATATTTATAAATATATATATGATAAAAAATTAATATATTATATTATGAATTAATATTTTTAAATTATTAAGAATATAATATTTTTTTAAATTTTAAATTTGTATATTATTATTATACAAAAATAAATATATTTTTATTATTAATATTTATGGTAACATGTATAATATAACTTAAATGGAATTAAGAAATATTTAAAATAATGAGATTAATTAAAATAGTATAATTTCAAATTATATTTAATATAAACTTAATTAATATAATGTATTATATAATAAATATATTTTGTTTGTTTTTTGGTCAGAATATAATATCATATCAGGAATATATTTTTTTTATGACAGATGGAAGTTGGAGACACGCGTTGGTCCAGTGGCTGGCATTGTACTTGCGCAAAAAGAGGGGCGAGGTCTCGTGTCTCCTTGGCAGTGCGTGTATACTTTTTACTGGAGTGCACAGTAGAAAACAAATTATAGTTTGGGTGTAGAAGATGATACCGGAGGCTGGATAGAAGCATCAAATTAAGTCAGGTTGATGAGGACCCATACAGCAGAATATTTGCTAGTTGTTATCCAATATCCAAATTCCAGAGAACCAGTAGTTCTGTTAATTAGATTATAAACATGTCTTGACTAAAGTGTTGGGCACAACATGGCTGAGTCACTATGCATCAATCTACAATCATAGTTAAATCTGAAGTCGATTCGAACATGTGTGACATAATATGATCACTTCCTCTAGCCGCATGACATCAATTTTGGAGCTTGGCTCTGGACAAGCACAAAAAACGCAGGCAAAAGCCATGGCAGAAAAATAAGCTTAGCTTAAGTGGTTTCAAGAATGCTCAAGAAGAACCAGAAAAGAAATTGATTTCCTCAAAGAAAGAATACAATCCCGAACAAACGGGTGATATAGAGGACAAGCTTGCTGAAACAAGTGTAGAAATTCAAATTCTTCAAGAGAAGATGAAAAAGGCCCATGTTTCTAAGATGAAAACTGTTAGAGGTGTGACTTCTGAGCTCAAAGAAGCCACAAAGGCACTACAAGATGTTGTTGACGAGGAAAGCAATTTAAGAAACTTACTATTTTCTCTTCGCATGGAATTAGAGCAAGTGAAGAATGAGCAAGATAGTTTAAAAGAAAAAAAATCAAGCAGCAAAAATTCTTGCAGCTTGCCTATCTGGTTAGTTAGAAAGTAGCAAAACAACAGAATCCGAGCAATCTTCCATGGATTAGTCAGTGAACAGCCAACGAAAATTCAGCAGTTGTCATCAGAGGCAAAAAAGAATGCACAAGAGGAAGCAGAAGAAAAGAGTAAAAAAACTGAGGAGCTGAGGCAGGAAGCCAAAATAGCCCAGGCTAAGGCTGAAGAAGCAAAAGCAGCACAAAAAAAGGGCCCTTGAGGAGAAACTGATGTAGCAAAATCAGAACAAATGGGAAGAATTTGAGGTATTGAACAGAAAAGCCGGGGCTGTGAGGATTTGGTGGGGGGAGGGGAAGACAGCAGCTATGGCTCAAATGAAGGAGATCGATGCAAACAAGGACAGAGCTGAAGTGGGAGTTGTTTACTGGTTCTGGGCTCGACTGGGCTATGTTATGATCCGGCCCAAATTTCTGTCCTCACACGTGCTACTTTTAAAACTAAGGGGGTCAATATATAAATTAGCAAATTTGCCAATAGCCTTCATTCAAAGTTGGCTTCTCAGTTGTATATGATATCTCAACGGCAGCCGGTTATTCAATGCTGCACCGATTTACAATTTTTTCATGCATAGAAGTCTCTTTTTAAAATAAAATCATCGTTCCATAATTATATTTCGCATAAATGAAATATAATCTCATTGAATAATTATATTATAGAAATCAAATAAAAAAAATCAATAATAATAATACTTTTAAGAAAAAATATAAAATTGAAATCATATTTATATAAAAGATAATATTATTATTTTTACATTTATAACACTTTTATAATTGAATGTAAAAAATATAATTATTAATATTATAATTAATAAATAATTTTATAAATTAAAAGCATAAATAATAATTTATTAAATTTTTGTACTAAATAATTTTTTATAAAGAATATAAAAATATTTAATTTTAAATTTTATTATTTAAGATATAATCAATAAATTATTTTAATGATATAATATTAAAAATAGATATTATTTTTTTATTTATTAATAAATAGTAATGATAAAATATAGGAAAAATATAAGGAATAAGAGTGTAAAAAATTTATTGCATAAATGATAGAATGACCATTCATCATTTTTGTTATATAATGAAAATTCTATCATTTAATAAAATAAATATTTCTATTTTACAATACTGATAAAAAAAAATTTCTAATTAACAGCATTGTATTAAACATGACATTAATCAAAGATGAAGACCAATTCTTCTTCCCCAGTGGTGGTTATTACCTTCTTTTTTTTAATGACTTAGAATCGGTATCCCAGGGCAAGCCAATGGCAACAATCTCAGAGTCCAATTGTTTTCCAGAAAAATGCCTTTCTAAAAGTTATTTTCTAAGCTGGCGGAGGAAAAGTAGGTTTAGTCTAACAAAAATTGATAGTGAACGCGGGAAAAAGTGATATTCCCCTTTTTAAATAGAAAAAATACGTTATATTCTCTTAAAATTTTAGCCAGTGACATATTATTCTTTTAATCTTTAAAAGGTAACACTTTGAACCTTCAAACTTTAGATTAAAATGAAAACGTTAAAACTCAGTTGAAACAAACGCAAGAGCTTTGATGTTTTAAGTCCATGATTTTTTCTCTGTGCAACCTTGTTTTTATTTTCTTTTTTAATTCATCTCTCTCTCTCTCTCTCCCTCTCTCTCTCTCTCTCTCTCTCTCTATATATATATAGTGGTAGAAATCAATTCCTGCAAATTGATTTTGTAGTCATACTTCTGGCGAGCTAATATTTTGAATTTGACCAGGGAAGCTCACTTTCTATTTTATGGTGGTGTCAATCCTATTTGGCCATGTAGTATACTTTGCTGGGACAGTTCAGCTATGTTCTTGTATATTAAAATGGGGTTGTAACTATGGTTCGGAAAGATTTGATTTGGATAGATTTTAACAAATTATAACCATATTTTCGACAAAATTAAATGACATGTATATGTTTATAATTTGAATAGGTTATGTACTACGTCATAGTTTTTGTACTATATTTCTATCGTATCATAAGTTAATAATAACATAAAAAAATTTAATACATTCCTAACTTAAATAATAATTGTATTGTATTACTATCTCTATAAACTCAATCTTAATTTTCATAAAACATCTCCTATTTGTGTTGAGTTTTAATTATATTATATTTAAAATTGTTACCTCAAGATTAAATATATAAGTTTATGTTGTATACAAATTATAACTCATATGATATAAATTATTTTTATTAAAAATTATTGCATATTATTGTTCAAGAAAGAATAAACTAAATTTTGCAAAATTACAAAACATGAAACTAATACTTTAACTCTAAATTTTTTGGTTCCAGAGATGATATATTCAATGGCAAAGTATAAAGTTGGAGTTTACCGTATCCTGCGAAGGAAAAGGGATAACAAACACTTACGAATAATAGACAAACTTTATTTATATTAACAAGATTTTAACGATTTTACTCTAATTTAAAATTTAATGGTGTAAAGTATTGTGTTTTAAATATTAGGGAGGTAATATGTCATTGAGTTACACTTTGAGAGACTAATGTATATTTTTTTCTTTTTTAATTAAAAAAAACTATTCTTTTAAGTCATATTCATTATATAATCTTACTTTTCTTCTTCTTCTTCTTTTTTGCCTTTCTTTTTCTTCTGTCCCCTGTCACCTTTTCTTTCTTATTTTTCTCTCTCAATCTCACTCTCATATGTTTCCCCTTATTTTTTTCCTTTCCCTCTCTTATTTTTTCCTTTTTCCTTTTTTCTTTCCCCACACATTTTATTTTCCCTCCTATCTTTCACTTCATTCTCTTCTGTCTCTCTCTCTCCTATATTTCTTTCTATTATACTTTCTCCTCTAACTCTTCCATTTGTCTTCTCACTTTTTCCTTCCTTCTTTATCTCATATTTTTTTCTCTATTTTTTTTATTGCCCTTTTATTAACTAATTGTTAATCTATGCCTTCCTTTGACATTGTTTCATTTTTTTTTATTTCTGTCATTTTATTCTTACAAATGCATTAAAAATTATATTGAAATAATATTTTGATAAATATAATTATTATTTGTAAATAAAATCATATGAATATAAATTAAATTTATGAAAAAATGATAAAGATAAATTTTTTAAAAATATTTTAATGTTATTTTTAGCAAAATGCTATATCACCCAAAAATAAGAGAGGAAAACAAGTCCCAATTAACTTTTGAATTTAAATTTGAAAATAATGCTTTTTTGGAATGGATGATGGATGCATTAAAATATAAGGGTTTGTTTGTTTTTTATTTTTAAAAATAATTTTATTTTTTTGAAAAAAAATAGAAGATCTTGTTTGTTAACTTGTTTTTAGAATTTATTTTTAAAAATTATTTTTTAAATATGTAATTTAAAAATAACAAAATAGAAATAATTTTTAATTTTTTGAACTTATTTTCTAGTTCTAGATGTCTGTTTTGTTTTTAAAATTATTCTCTAAATATATAACTTAAAAATAATAAAAAAGAAATAATTTTAATTATTTTTTAAATTTATTTTCTTATTGTGGATGTCTATTTTATAATTAATTAAAATATTTTTTATTTACAATATTAACCATTTTCTAATTTTAATTTTCTTTCAATTCAAAAATAATTTTTTAGAATAATTTTTAAATTACAAAAATGAAAACATATTCAAACACATCCTAATTTTCAGAACTCATTCGAGTCGCTTTCTTTGATTCCTATAGTAGAGCTCTTATTTTTAAAACATAATACACATAACTTCTAACTTTTGCTATTAAAGATTGTTTATTCCTATATTTACAACATTTTAATAATAAACTAATTATAATACTGCTTAACTTTAAAAATAATATATATATATAATGTTATTTTTAATTAAAAATAGTTTCTTTTTATGTACTAAATAAAAGAAAATATTTTCTACTATGTTGTTAAATAATAGAAAATTAATTATTTTTTTAAGAAAAGACTTTTTATAAAATTCCATTTCCCGACGACATAAATCGACCTTTAATCTAAATATTAGACGCATTTGGTCTTTGTAAAATAGATGGGGTAAAAAATGTACGAGTTGGTAGAATAGAAAAATGTGATGCAAGTGGCATAAGTACTTGATTGCTAGAGATAAGAATTCTGCGTGTGTAAAACCATTTCTTCAATTTTTTTACATATGACTAGGATGAATATATCCTGAAGTATTCGACCCCACCCCGCCCCCCCAAAATAAAAAAAAAAGAAAATTATATCCTGAAGTAATATATCAAGAATCATTGTACCGACTATTGGTTCAGAAGTTAAAAAAGCACAATTGAGAAGAAAACAAATCATCATTATTATTATGAATGATACATTTATTTATTAAATATATTAATTTATCTAATTTATTTATTAATTATAATCAATGAAATTTATATTTAATGAATTTAATTATTTATTATTTTTTAAAAATATTTTTAATTATTAATAAAATATTATTTTATTTTTTTCAGTATTTTATTAAAATAATAATTTTATATTGTTGTTATATATATTTATTTATAATTTAATTATTAATTATTTTGTAAATAATATTTTTAAAATTTAATATAAACTTTTAAATAAATTAACATTTCAATCTTCCGTATAAACATGTTATATCTAAAATTACCGCTCCAAATCATCATCACTATTCCAGCGTTTGTCCGTGTACGGGATGTCACTTAAATTACATCCGAATCTACAGAAGAATGTCATGTCTCATCTCGTAAAAACTGTATCCACTACTTGTGATACAATGATACTCGATTTTTGGCTCCGAATGCCATTTTAAAGATTGGGTGAAGTGCCAAAAATCTATTGAGATCGGCTGACATTAAGGTTGGAGAAATTCTAGAGTACATAAGATGTGTCACATAGAAGTATTAGAAATTTTTTTATTTTTTATCTATTATTTTAGAATTTCAACAAAATATTAAATATTCTTTTCTCAAATTTGTTCTTCTTTTTCATTAATAAAAATTTCTTATTCTACACCATTAATTAATTTATATTTATTCTTTTATATTTTTCTCTCTATTTTTAGTTATTTTAAATTTTATGCATAAAAGATAATTTTGTAAAATTCACTAAAAATAAATAAATTAAATTACTTTCTTAATATATATAAAATTGATTAATAATGATAAATAAATAAAAATAGAGAAAGTATCAATTAAATTATCTATAAGGGTTTGTTTGGCTATAGGTGAAAATGGAGGGGGAGTAATTGGAGGTGAAAGACTTTTCACTTAGGTCGTTTGGAATGAATGAAAATAGAGGGGGGAGGAAATAGGAGTGAAATTAATTTCTTTTGCTTGGAATAGATGAAAATTGAGGGAAGAGAAAAAGAAATTAAGTCAAATTACTATAATACGCTTATAGTATATTATATAAAGATAATTATAATATTAATTTATTAAACTCAATTAAAAATTTTTAATATATTGATAAAATGTTATACATTTAATAAGAAGTAAATTTTTTTAAATAATTTTAAATAATATACTAAATTTATTTTACACATCTATCTCTAATATTAATATTACATATTATTAGATTCAAATATTTTCATATATTGACATTTTAATGACATACTTCTACTTATTATATTCTAAGTTGTAAAGTCTAGTAAAAGTAAAAATTATTATTGATCTTCAAAATATTTTAAATATTAAAAATTCTAATTTTCATTTTTTAAGATGTTAATATCACCATAAATTAACCATTTATTATTTTTATTTAAGTAAGAATTTTCCTCATATTTAAACTAAGCCACAACATCAAATCTTCTCAATGCATGTAAAAATTTGTTTGCAAAAGAATACACTATCTTACCTTTCTCATAATCGATAATAAGATAAAGTAGTAGAATAATTAATTTTTACAATTTTGCCAAAGTCAATTAAAAATTAATAATATGTTAATAAAAAGCTATGCAATTAACCAAAGGTAGATTTTTATTGAATAATTTAAATTAATAATACTAAATTTTTATTACATATTTTTCTCATTATATAATCATTAATTAAAAAGGAGCAACGTCCTAGAGCCTAGAAAAAATAATTGTTAAACCTGTGGCTATTCTATTGCTTATTATTAGTTTTTTACATACAATAAAGACAAGAATTCAAAACAGGGGGCAACACGCTTTGTGAAAAAAGAAAAGGTCAAGGCTAACACGACCTTTGTGGGAGGTTGTTTTCGATCTAGACTCTAGACAGAAGGGCACCAGGCGGAACCAAAAAAGAAAAAACCACTCATTTCACCCTCATTTACCCTTTATTTTAGAGGGATAGGAATTACTACTGGGGCCCACCGACTTTTTCAGTTACAATATCACCTCTCTCTAATTTCACCCAGTAATCAAACAGGAGGAAATCAAAATTTCACCCAACATTTCACCAGAACCTTTTCTCCCTCCTCAGTTTATGCCTTATCCAAACAAGAGCTAAATTTTAATTCAATGTTACAATTATTGCTATAATTAATACATTTGACTCCAAATGAGCGATGTCTTACCTTCTTATAGGTTTCATGTTGATTTCAAAATATCATAAATATTTTATCTTATATTTGATTGATACAAAATCCATAAAAATATAAAAGATTTATTTATTTGAATAACTAAATGCACCAATTGCTACTACAATTATTATATTGGATCAAAATTATAATTTAAAATTTAAAAAATTATTTTAAATTACTTTATGTAATACATGCCATATATTAAAGAATTTTTCTTAAATTAGGGATGAAAATGTGTTAAATTGGTACCCTCTCTATGCGCTGTATATTATACAATGAGATATATATATTAATAAAAACCATGAAGATTAAGGATTGTAAAATTTTAGATTCAAAGTAGAGATGTACATCGATTGGATCATCAAGTTTTGGGCTGAACTTTTTGTGCAAAATTACATGAAATTTATGGCTCAATTTTGAGTCTGGCCATTTAATTTTAAAAAAAAATTGACTTAGGTTGATTTAGCCTTGAATATTTTTGTACATTCCTCAAAGGTATAGCTCAAAAATTTGAATATTATTTTTATTTTTAAGTGAAATAAAAAATATATATTTAAAAAGATAATAAAATATTTAAATATATAAAGTATCTAATTATGTCAAATTAAATTTTTTATATAAAAATAATTAGATATAATTATTTTTTATAATATATAATTATATTGTTAAAAATAAATTAATACAATCATGTCAAACCAGTTTATTTTTTATTATCATGGCCCAAATCTAACTTGAATAATAATCGAGTCATAAAAAAACTCAATATATCTATCAAATTATAAAAAAAAAATTAAATACTATATTTTTTTCAAGTTTAGCCTATTCAGCTAGTGGCTCAGCTCATGTAAAGCTTTAATTTAGAGCTTGCCTTGTGGTTTTGCTCTAATGAGGCACAAATATACTATGAAAATTTAAGCCTTTAACCTAGAATAAATTTTGAGGCAAATGCAATATTAGATTAATTTATCTCATGGGACTCTGTAATTTCAATATTAAATTTTTATTCATATAATTGATGCATGTATATGTGTATGATATTATTATGAATGTAATTTTTTTAATAATTTAACTATTAAAAATACTTTTTAACAATTTTAAATTTTAAATTATTATATATTCATATAAAAATAAAATCAAATAATAATTTAATTATTAAAATTATTATTCAAATTATATTTTTAAATTTATATTATCACCATCTATTAAATATTATATATTATTTATATATAAACCTTAAATATATTTTAAATTTTATTATATTTTTTATTTTTATTTTATATTTATTAATTTTTCCGTAGGATATCGGTGTCCCACAAATTACGAGGATGATACCTCAAATTTCCACAAAAGCAAAGAGGGGACAAATGACGAGGGTTACAATGTATATCCCGTCCTACCTCACCGCATAGCCATCCTAGAGACTACTTCGGGCCGATGCTCTTGCAGGTGCTTTTATTACCCACTTTTGCTGCTGCTTTGACTACATACATGCTTATGTTAACTCTAGGCGTCTTGTGCTCGAACATTTCGTCCACATGATTTCTTTACATGGGCAAAGAAATCCATATTACCTTACCATCTATTTCATGCCAGGACAAAATTGATAAGGCTGACAACAAAAGTTGACATCATGTGCTGCACAGTACAGCTACAAAAGCCAGCTACCAGCCCTTGACAAACGGAAGAATTGCTAAAGGAATGTGTAACTCGAAATGAGTTACTTTAAAATAAGTGACAACATACTTCAATCATTTACTTATACGCATAATATTTCTTGTATTATTTATGATTATTAAAGAAATATTCATCGAGAGAATTTTCTCACTCTTATGTCTCATTTATACAATTTTATAATTGCTCTATTTTTAATACTTTTTGCCACAAAAAAAAAAAAAAGCTGACTGTAGTGTTCATTTTTTCCAACTAAGGATGACATGAATGCGAGGATATGGACCTAGATTCCAACACGGTTGCCTGTTGGTGATGATTTCCCAATCACTGGCAATTAGAATCCTTAGATGATAAATAAGTAGGTTTATGAATGAAGAAGAAGTCACAATAAAAATGATATGCTGCTACTGGTTGTGTTACAAAGTGCTTGCGAAAAGGCCCTTACAGTATATGTTCATACCTGTTATTTTAATTCCATTCTGCACACCATTTTTCATCATTTCAACTTTTCCATGTCTAATACTGTAATACATCATTAGAAAAAAGATTAAGCTAAAAAACCAATGACAATTCATTGCAGAAGCCATAAATCTGAAACAAAATATTCAAATTTGTACATGTTACAACGGCATCCTGTCTGGAGGCATCTTTACTTGCTCAACTTTATTTTTGTAATCAATACTCTCCCTCACGGCACCCACAAGTAAATTTTGAAAGGGGATTGTTAACAGCCATGTGTGGGGATTAATAACCACTAATTCTTTATTTGGATAAAAAAAACCATGATACTAATTTAATAATAATAAAATAATAAAAAGTATCAAAATAATTTAAATAGAGTAATATTAATTTAAAGTATTCAAGTTAACCATTTATTTTCTTGCATTTCCATAATAAATGCACTTATTAAATGAAATAGTTATTGGTAATAACAAATTGATTGTAATATTATTTATTATTCTATTGTATCATGATTTTTTGGCAATAACAAATTAGTATCATGATTTCTTCATCCAAATAAAAAAGTGAAGGTTGGCCTTCCACATATGAATATAAAAATTAGCAATCCCCTTTTTTAAATATGGCACATACAATTTTTTTTTTTAAATCCTTCGTTGCCCTATTTTTTTCCTTTACCAAAACCCAAATATTTCTAAATAAACAGCTATAAACTAACAAACAACAAAAAAATATAGATTAAAAACCTATTTTGGTTTATATAAGATTGAATTTTTATTAATTTAATTCCTAACTAAAACTTTGTACTAATTTAATCCATATAAAATTAAAAACTCTCAAATTTTAATTTTTCAATACATAAGATGGAATATGAAATTACTGTATAGAATGATTACAATCTAAGGGTTGTTAATTCTATAGAGATCAAATTAATAAAAACTTTTTTGATCATGGATGAAATTAATAAAAATTCAATCTTATAAGAATTAAAATAAGTTTTTAGTCAAAAATATATTACATTGCCCATAATGTATGCAACTACATCATCGGATGAAACTGAAACCAAAAAATGATCTAAAGAAAGATATTGAAAGATGGTATGCTGTAGATATTCACAGAATACGCCCCTTAATCATAGAATTGTATCTTATTAGGAATTAGCGCGCACCTGAAATGCAAGAATAACATTCATGATCTGCAGGAGCGCAGAGTGAAGCCTCCACAACAGGCAGCAATTATCAAGTAAATAAATAGAACTATCAAGCATATCAATAGCGCCCTGTCAAAGACCAGAATGACCCAAGGTCAAGAATCAAAGAAAAGGCTATTCACAACTACTAATTTCAGGCGTTCAATAATCTGGTTCTAGAAGAATAATGTTATTTTCACAACCATTTTAATACAGAAAAGAACATTCTTTTAGTCCAGAGCCATTGATTCCTCGTACTATCAGTTAAGCGGTGGTCCTGGACTGGTAGTTGACCCTTGTTGCAGCAAAAATGCTGTGTGATTAGCATGACACATCTAGAATATAGTTTTATAAGGTATACACTGCTCTGAGTTTTAAAAAGCCTAAGAAAGTTACTTACAAGAGTTTGGCATTTTTCACCCAAAGAGCTCTTCGAAGGCGTCTAGACTCTCTCCTAAAGTGAAATGCACTGTCTTGCATCGTAGATGTCTTATCAACAAGAAGTTCAATCCGGTCACCTCTCTTCAATACTTTTTCTACATTTTCTACCATGATAGTTTGTATCTGTAATACAGATTTAAAGTTGAATGAAAACCACTCAACTGCAATAGACGCATGCAGATATTGATATCTTTCCTTCCAGGAAGAAAGCCACTTTGACATCAATATATTTTAACACTAAAATGTCAAGGGGCATTTACAGTGCTATAATGTGTCTCCAAAAGGTACAATGTTTACTCAGATATAAAGGTACAATGTTTTGTTCCTTTCCGGAAAGAAAGCATACAGCTCATAGTAAGGGTTCTTGGCCATCATTCCAAGGGAATGAAGTATTAATAACCTTCCATGGTTAGAGATGAACCCCTTTGCATATGTTGCCACTGTCAAAAAATTAAAGAAAATATAATACCAAAGCATTTTGGCAGAAAGTACAAAAACAGAGGAGCCACAACATTATATTCAAACCAGATTAAAATGTTAAACTGATATATCTTTTTCTTGCAATTAACTGTCCATACTTCAAACTAAAGAAAGGAGGATAAAGATATTTACCAACAGGAAACAGTATTTAACACTTTAATTAATCAGCAGCATAGGATGTGTTCTCCCACAGTGACAGATAAAACAAGGAAAGGACAAATGAGAAAGACGAGGAAAAAGTTTGGTTCAAAATATTCTTGCCTCACCAACTTCTCCCTGCACTCGACTTAAAGTATCAGCACTGGGATTACTAGAAAAAAATTCCATTTGTCGATGCAAAACCCTTGAGAACTCATCATTCATTGCGTAAGCAGGCGCATAATGAGCCACTCTGGCATAGTTTTTCATAAATCTCATTTAGATATCTTCCAAGTAAGAAAAAGGAATTCTCCCTGGAACAAGAGAATATTTATGAACACAATTAAAAGGGAAAAAAAAAAGAAAGAAAGAAAGATAAAAGCAGCACTGTAACCAGTGAGAAATAAAGGTATAATCCACCTACCAAAAAAATGTTATCCAAATTTAATTGAGTTAGTGGAGACAATTAATGAAACTCGTTTACAAAGTTACATAGAGTGAAAAACTGTAGCTGAAGACCCATCCAAAAAGCAGCAAAAACATCATTAAAAATGCAAAGAAGAGAAGAGCAAACAAGAAAATTTTTTCTAACGAAGTTTATCAAGATAAGGGTCCTCTAACTTCAATCAAGTATGACACATACGTTATGATCTTCAGATGTTCACAGTGCTTTGCAAACCAGTTGAGATCAAGGAATCCTTTACACCCCCAACCCTCAATTTTATTTTGGCATTGCCATAGCAAACATCATAATATATGTGAACATCTAAAATTCATTTAAGTTTTGCAGCTGGCGCCTCTATTTTGACTTGCTAAACGAAGTTTATCAGGATTTTAGAATCAGATTCTATGATGGTTTTGATCTTCAATAACAGACATAAAGAGCAATTGAAATTTTACATTTTTCAGAGTAATTAACCATGTGAAGTATCAAAAAGTGCCCTCAGTTATGGGAGACTTCTTGTCATGAAGCAGTTATAAAATTTGAATGACTAGTTTTAATAGGAAAGGAGCAACTATTAAAGTCGAAGACAGAGCCTAGCATCTTGTTTTTGAACTTGGAAATTGGGTTGGCAGCTTTTCTATGGCTGGATAACTAAAATCCACATATAAGATTATATGGCAACCAACCAGTGCTAGGCCAGAGTTAATGGTATGTTTGAGTTAAATGGGGCTTGGCCTCCAGTTGGTTCTATAAACATAATAGAAATTTTATAATTTTATGTGTCTGAAAATTCAGTTAGTACCATGTAACAAAGATTAGATCAAATGGAGATTCTCCAAGACAAGAACCTACGGCTGTTGGCTGTTGCTTAGCCATCTAAAATTGTAAAAATACACTCTACAAGTTTCCAGGAATTTTGTTGTGCATTACAGTATGCTACTGATAATATGGATCATCTGTCTTAAAGGCCGGCACATAAGACAGAATTTGGTGTGAACTTTGAAGATTTCTGTGATTCCTCTCTTCCTCTATCTAAATAAGTTTCACAAAGTTTGCTCTTAGACAGTTTCCTTAGAAAGAAAAGTATTTCAGCAGCATTCACCAACCTAGATTTGGTGCTATGCATGATAATCAACATCTGAGGATACATAATGAATTACAGCAAATCTCAAACAAGGAAGTCAAATTAGCCGTTGAGTTATAAGAAGACTAAATTTCTATAGAAGTTGTAGAAAACGTTGATGAACATGTATTAGTGTCATAATTGAATTTCCTAGTTGTAATGGTACAGGAGTAAGCTTGGAGGCTTCACTTTTGATTTCATTACCAGCAAAGCTGTTTATTTTTGGCCGTTCCTTTTGACTTCATTTTTTTTTCGTTAAGAAGTTGAAAAATAAACAGTTCACTAAAGCAATCAAACACGGACATTCTCCATTTTGCAAATTATATTGATCTGGCAATTAAGAGACTTCAAATAAGGATGTCCAAGTTAAGACTTATCCTTTCCTGTATATCAATGCCTTCTATTCCACAAGGAGTATAACTGTATAAGATAGCATCCTTGTTAGAAATGCCACTTAGTCAGGAAATCCTGCAATCCAAAAACTGATTTCCCCCAAAAGGTTATTTCCTAGGACTTTCAAGCAGCGAATTACAATTGTATATTGATTCATTGGACCTACACCTTCAGTTTGTTAATTAATTACAACTATCTAAACAAAAGTAGAAAAATTTGATCATTACAGGAATCGGAAACCGAGTAGAGATGATGAACCATGAGGAAGGAAAATGATAACTCACTTCCAAAGGTGTCGTTGGCCATGCAGACGTAGGTGAGGCCATCGGACCGGAGTATGTGAAAGATATAACGATCCTGAGAGAAGCAAAGCCTGGAGTCAGCCTCAGCTGGCAGCTTCTCCAGAATCCGGCGAGCCACAGCACCTGTATTGCCAGTGATGGCGCTGAACTCCGCCAGCACCACCGCACCCCTCGCTACCAGAGCGTAGAGAATCGCCATTGGAATTCGGCAGTTCCAGAAGATTACCAGACCTTCCCCTCCACTCCTTTCTAGCTAGATCTGCCAGGTTTCACGGAAGCAGAATAGCATTGAAGCTCCGAATTCCAAAGCCATTATTTACGCTGTGTTTGTCATTTACTATTTGTTTCAGCATCGTTAGTCCAAGCATGTGGGGGGAGTGAAGTCCTAATTGTAAAATTCCGACTACGAGAATGAAGGTTAGTCACCGGTGAGTCCACGGTGGTTAAATTTGAAAGACTTGATGATAAAGTAAATATGGAAGTTGTTGAATGCACGTGCTGTTGATTAAGAGGTAAATGTAAAATGCATCTTTTAATTTTGAAATGTTATATTTTATTTTCATTAATTTTAAAAATTTATAAATCAAATTTTTAAACAATAAAAAAATTTCAATTATTATCTTTCATTCATTTAATTAATTGTTTTTAAATTATATGATATTTTAATTAATTTTTAGATAAAAATTGTAATATTACTTATTATTTTATTACATTAATTTTTATATTTTTGTAATTTATTTTTAAATATTTGATTAAAATTTTATATATTTAACTTAATTTCTATAAATTATACAATGTAAAAATTATTTGCAAAAAATAATATAACAAAATAATATATAATAATATTATCATTTTTGTTTAAAATTTTTTAAAAAAGAATATAATTTAATAAAATAATTAATTAAGTAAATAATAAATACTATTTATAAATTTTATATAATTTAAAGGTTTAATTTATAATTTTTTAAAGTTTATGAATATAAAATATAACTATTCCAAAATTATTAAAGGTAGTTTGCATTTTTCTTACAATTTAATTAATATAAAATATAATTAATTTTGATGCATGCATTAACGAAACATGAGAAGCTTTTTTATTGGCAGGGAAGGTAAATGGGAATTCAACTTTTTATATCGAGAAAAATGTAAACTCAATAAATATCGAATGAATGCCATTCGAGCCGAGTGTTCTCGACAAATCACGAGTTTTGTTTCTTAGTTTACTTTGTGAAGCCATATATGTTGTCTTATTGTCAGCAAAAGTTTTTATTTTCACTCTATAAATGATAAAGATGTAACAATTTTTTTATCTACAATAGCGTAACAACGTTTTACAATTATACAAATTTGATTTTTTATTTATAAAATATTTCCATTACAAAAAGTTGTTTAAAAGCCATTATTTAAATATATACTATATATTATATATAGCAAATAATTGTATACTTAGGTCCACCCAGAAATAATTGTATGTTTGGTATCATGAAATGCATTATTGGATAATTAAATCCTAAATATATTCATTTTGCAGTAGAAAACACATTTATTTTCATAGTAATTAATTACTTTAGTCAATCAGAATATATTTCTACTGAAATATGAAATGAAATTTATAGAGAAAGTGTCTCAAAATCTCACATATAGTGGCATTAACTTTCGAAGCTTCATCCCAGCAGTGGAATAAGAAATTTTTTTGGGTCAAATTTACACAAATTTGAATATTATGAAAAAATATAATTAATCTTTTTATATTATTTTATTTAATAATAATATGTTATAGTAATATTTCATCAAATTAAAGCAGAAAAATAATTAGTTCATTACTAAAATTTTATACACATATAAAATTAAACATACCAATTATAAAATATATAGTACATAAAGGATTAATATTAAATTTTTTAAAGATCAATATTTAATTTTTATAAATTAATTAAAAATTATAAAATTTATAGCGTAGCATATGAATGTAAGTAGAGGTTAGGCCATGGCTCTTCACCGCAGCATCTAGATCCGGCATCCGCCTGGGAACCAGTAATGTTCTTTTGACTAGCCCGCTCCCTCGGTTCGTATTCTTTTAGAGTCCCAAGTTGAAGTTGGTAAATAACTCTGAAAATCAGCAAGGTCTTCAGCTTTGCTTCGACTCAGATTTCCCCAGTTGTAATAAAACCATTGGGAATTTGACAAAATATTTGAATATAAGAATACAATATAATTTGACTAGAGTTTCATTTCCTCTTCTCATTGATCTTCTAGGTTTGAATCTTTTATGCTTCTTGCTGACTTGAATTGAATCAAGAGAACTATACTCTTTTTGTCACACACGCCAGAAAAATTTGCCAACTCAATTAACGTGGAGAAAGGATTAAAGTTTTTTTTTTTTTTGGCATAAATTTTAACTCTTGATCTTCAACTTAATACAAGGAGCTATCATTAAGCTAATTCTAGCTAAAAGACAAAGATCCATGTAGAGAAGAGCTATCATTTTTTTCCTAGGATCTTACACGTACCTTATTCTCTCGGAGGAAAAAAGATCAACAGGCAATCCTATTTTGAAACAAATATATTTTTTGAGCTTTTTTACCCGAGAGAGAGAAAGAGAGAGAGAGAGAAATTTAACTAGCGTACACCTAAAATTAAGCTGATTTGTGGCTTTCCCTTGCAAGTTGCAATCCCTAAATTCTCAATGAGAATGTTACTAAAGAGGCAGACATGGCTGAAGGTCTAAGCGTGGATTGACTTAGAGCCAATTTAGCTGCTCCCATTCCCATAGAGGTTCTACAGGGTCGTTCACATTCCAGTTTGTACTACTTGACCCTCCAGCTTCTTGGGCATCAGTACTATGATCTCCTCCTCCTCCTCCTCCAGATGAGCTTGATTGATCATCTCCACCCGCTGCTGCAACTTGTGAGGAATTTGCAGCCCCCCAGCCACCTCCTCCATCCTCGTGAATTTGCGCCTCTAATGGACGTCGATCAAATGCTCGAAAGCTTCCGGATACCACATAGATTCGGCACAAGCTGAATTCTTGCCTCAACTATACATACACCACCAATTGAGGCCCATTACACAAACTAAACGGTAATGAAAGCCATGAAAAATATGAAGATCAGCTTGCTGGATTTTCTCACAAGTTTGAGTGTTTTCATTGAAAGATTGCTTTTTTATTTCAAGCTTCACTTAAGGCAACGTAAATTTTGAAGTAAAAATATTGAACTTCTCAAAAAGATGGAGTTCTTAGTAGAACTACGTATTCTTGTTCTTGAAAAGAAAAAAACTTTTGAAGTTCATATACATAACTTACTAAGAAAATGGATGAGCAAGTTTTAAGGTTTGGATATTTGTGTGTATTATACCTTGGGAGGAACGTTGTTGGGTTGGCTGGAGGGTTCAATGGCTCTGTACTCATTCATCTTCCATTTGGTCTTCTTGCCAGTAGGAGCTTTCCCATTGTAAAACACCATTGTTTTCTTCACTCCAATGACTTTGTTATCAGAAGAGTAAACGCACCCAGGAGAACCCGTGGCCTTCCAATACCCAGAAGCCGTGGTTCTGTTGGGCCTCCCTCCTCTGGCTTCTCTTTCCTGCCTCGGCGAGAAGAAAAACCATTGCTCTGTATCTCCCCGGCACCACTCTCCTGCGAGCTCTGCAAAACCATCATAACAAAAAGCAAACCATTTTAGCATAATTAATTGCACTTAAAGAAAAAAAAGACTATTGCAAAACTACGAATGGGCTTAGTTATTTGTACCCGGAAGGTGCCATGGCTCTACGCCATATATATCAACGACAGGAATGACTCTGTTGATGTCATCTCTTTGGCCTTCAAGTTTGTTGTGTAGATAGAAAGCAACGAGTTCTTCTTCTGTTGGGTAGAACCGAAAACCAGGAGGCAGATCCTCCATTGACGTGGCTGTGAAGTTATGGTGTCTTTAGTTGCCGTTTTTTGTATTTGGAATGAGCTCAATATATAGGCACAGACACAGGAAGAGGACTTGAAAAGCGAAGTATAAAGGAGAGGGGTGTTGGGGCAGGGATGTTTAGCCAAGTGAATTTAGAAAAATCGCCGAGTTTCGGATTGGGTTGGAAACTTCCACGCGGTTGAGGGAGCAAAGAAAACGTCTTTGTCCCCGAAAGGGCCTTTATACGTGCTAAACCATTATGGCTATACGATGAAATGCTCCTTTGAATCAGTCATCGTTCTTTTTTGGTTTGGCTTTTCGTTTGGGTTAAGTGATAATGTAACCTTCTAGCTTGATGGGTGATTGTTTGGGGGGGGGGATTCTTTTATGTAAATTTAATTTTATTTATTTTATAAAATTCATATATACTAAAATAATTTTTTAATTTTTAAAACATTAAAAATTGTTAATTGTCATAATTTACTGAATATGATTAAGAATTCATAATATGAAACACAAAAGAAATTCTGGTTTGTGTGCCCGCCATTTGCCAATGATATTTGTCCAATTGTAGGCTTTTAAGTATTTAACTATATACATTTGCTTTGCTTGTATGCTGGGCTAGAGGACCTTATGCATGGAAGAAGTCATATATCGAAGTCTAAGCATAAAACAAACATACTCAGAAACAAAATAATAATATTTAAAAAAAAGTGGCGGGTTAGCTCCATCTTCACTGGATTATGACATTATTTGGTCATGATCAAGGGTTGATGAAGTGACATTTTAGAAAGAATGACGTATTCCAATGTATTTCAGTCAGACAATAAAAGTTTTGAAATATTGCATGTGATTAATGCAACAAATAAACAGACTCATAATTTGTTGTTCCAGTTGATAAGTTATTAGATGACCTTTAGGAGTGTCTAGGGTATTAATTTATTAGAAAAAAACTTTAATTTAAGTCTTATTTAATTTAATTAGTTATTTATTAATAAGTTAATTTATTATATCAAAAGTATTTAATAAAATTAATTATTATATCAACTGGAAGTGTAAATGACATAGAAAATAAGTTAATATAAATAAATGTATGAATTAAATAATTCATATTTATATTTAAGATCAAACTATACTAATATAATTAAAATATTTAGAAAATATAATTATATAAAATTTAATTATTATGTTTGTAATATTATATATTTATTTACTTATTTTTTTATATATTTATTATTTAAAATGATGATGTAAATTTTTAACATTTAATTTATTATATTTTACTACATTATATTTTTATTTACTTGCTTATATTTTATTCTTTTATATTGAAATAATGAGCATAATTCAAATATATATTTATTTAATTAAGATATGAGTTGTCATTTTATTAAAAAAATAAATTTTAATAATCATAAAATTATAAATTATTTTATAATGGCCATTAATTGCCAAAATAGAAAATTTTAAAAGTTTTATTATGGAAAATTATTTATTAACCTCCTCTTGATAAGAAAAACTTCATATATGATTCAAAAATAAAAATATAGAATTACCCTACTTAGTTTAATTAATAACGACTTTAACCTTTATCCTCATTATTTTAAAATTGTAACAAATATAATTATTAATTTTATAAAATATAACAAATAGAATAAGTATTATATAAAATAAATATTAAATATTATATCATGATTATAATAAAAAATTAAATCAAAATAGAATTATAATTGTTATTTGTATCTATTTTATTATTTTGTTTATTATTTTAATATTCAACTATGAAAATAAAATTTTGTATATTTCTTATTAACTTTATATATATTTGATAGTGTTAATTGTTTATTATATTATTTATTTAACTAATATTGTTCGTTGTTTAAATTATACTGTATTTTAATTATATTCAGATAGTTTATTATATATGTAGTCATCTTAATTTTTTTAATATAAAACTGCTTTGCATTTTACATTAAATTAAAAATATGAAATTACTAAATTAGAAAAATCATGATGGGAAGAAAGATTAGAAATATAATTTTAAAAAATAATTAAGGATAACTAATTTATTAATATTTTTTATTATTTTTATATAATAATTTTAAAGTATATATTATTTATCTTGATAATATTTTTTTAAAAATTAAATTTAAATCAAATAAAATATGAAAAATTTATTTCTAAAAAATATTATTTTTTATGTCAATTAAATAATTTGGAATAGTTTTAAAAAAAATTTACTCTCTAAAGTATTTAACTCCCGACGAAAATTTACATTTCATGAGAAGAAAACGACATTCATTTTATGGGAACCCAGCTGGCAGTACAGTAGCAGCACTGCCCTTTCACCCCTGCGGCTCCGCTGGCACTATCCTTCGCGTATGTACCAAACTCCCCCTTTTTGAAGCTATTTCCGGTGGATGTTCGCGGATGTTCTGTCGACGCGACAAAACCGTGTCGTTCTTGTGTCAATTTGGCGTATTTTATAAGTAAATGTTAAATTTTCTATTGTTAAACTATTAACTCAATAATAAAATATAAAAAAATTTAGCTCAATATTAAAATAATTAAATAATTTAAATTTTGTAGTAATATAACTTAATTAATGTGATAACAAATAATTTTCGATAATAAATCGATCCACTAATATTATTAATATAAATAAAAATAATTATTCTTAAATATTATGATTAATTATAAATACTTCTCATTAATATCAAAAAAGTTTCCTAATTAAGTTATCATTTAGAATTGGTAGGAGCAACAAATCATTATTAGAATTTATGATTAAAACTAATCATTCATGATTTGTAGTAAATCTTGATTTTACATTTATCTCATAATAAATTTATTAGATAACAATAAATTACTTTATCCACATTAATATTATATTTTCATATGATTCACTTGATATTATTATTTTATAAAATTTTGACTTTAATGATTGATATAAGAGTTAATAAATCATGTGAATTATATATATTATTATGTAGGTTCGGAAATTAAATTTTATCTTTTGACTTATTTTATATTTTATGATAAATTATTCTAAATAAAAATTATTATTAATTTTAAAATTATTTTATAGTGCTCATATTATTTATTTTCTACTTATATATGTATTATTTTTGTTCCTTGTAAATTATACACATAGTGTATATATGAGAAATTTTTTATATGATTCATCTATACATTATATGTGTTTTTGTACAGATTTTATTTTGTTAGATGAATTGCATATAATTATATTTTTCTAAGAAATTATTTATTTATTTTTGGCATGATAAATATCTTGTTTTATTATTATAGTTTTAAGATTATTTCACCGTAAGTTTCATTTTTTTTTTGGATATGAATACTATTTTTCTTATATACATGTAAGTGTGTGATTTTCATTTATGTGAAAAATAAAATTTTTTAATTTTCCGGTATATGTATATAGGCGTTTCCAAATGGTAGTTTTAGATTTATATTAATTCCAACAATGAGCTATTTTCAAACTATGGTTTTACTGTTTTACGGCATAATATTTTGATGATTTTTTCATGGTGTGCTTTATTATATCGTTTTTGTCCAATCAACATTTAAACGGCACTGCCATTTACAATTATAGCAAACCATACAAATTGCTTTAAACCATCTTTTGGCATGTTTTTAAAAGGCCGTAAATGGCCATAACTTTATTTTTAAATTTGAGCATTTTTTTATTTTCAGAAAATGGCCATAATTTTTCCATTCATTCTTGGTATATTTTTTGAATCTTTCATAATTGTGATTTATGAAAATTGATTGGTATCCATTATTATGATCGAAACATAATTAAAGAGAATTATAAATCACTTATTTTGACTATTTTTGCATTAAAAGCATTAAAATGCATTAAGACATTATTACATATATATAAGCATTTAAAATGCAATTTTTGGACTCCACTCTCTGAACTATTTTTTTGGCCCTTTTTTCATATTTTTCTAAAATTAAAAATATTTTAATTATTTTTCCCTATTTAATTTGGATAGCTAAATAATTTTATTTTGGTTTGAAAATTTTACTGTAATATTATTGCATTTTGACTTCCACATATATTTTTTGTGAAATTTTTTGACATTGTTTGGTCAATTAATTATTTTATTATGTATGTATATATATATATATATATATATATATATATATATATATATATATAGGAAAGTAATTTTAGAAAATTATTTAAGCTTATATTATACCAAAAAATTTTATGTAATTGTGAGACCACCCGTTGTGAGCCTAATTATATAAAATTTTGTTCATTTTTTAAAATTAATAGTTGGACTTAAGAGAGTATAATATTAATAATACTTTAATATCCTATCATTATAATATTATTAATGTGATTTATTGGTGATAATATAAATGTAAGAATAAGTGTTATGTTTCTAGAATTTTCATCACCCTATCGATATTAAAATTTTAAGAATATGATATTCAATCCTTTTATTATAGGGTCTTTAATATCACATCAATATTAAGCCTTAAAGTGTAATATTGAGCTTAATTATATAATTTACTAAGAAATTTTTTAGCATAATTAAGGTTAAACATACATTAATATTTCAAAATTTGTTTCATCAACTTCTTTACCTATGCAATTAAATACGATTAAGACACTTAAAAAGGTGAATTATGAGGACTGTGCTAAATTGTTAAAGTTGTATTTGGCAATCTGAAACCTTGATTTGGTGATTAGGAAAATAAAATTTTAAATCAATGCTAAGTCTACTGTAGATCAAAAAAATTATTATGAAAGATGGACCCACTTTAGCATAATCTATTTAATGGTAATGAAATACACGATAGACAAAATAATAAGAGAGAGCATTCCTAAAAGAACAAATGTAAATAAGTTTATGAATTTTATAGCTAACAAGTATAAAAAGTTTAATAAGGTTAAAAAGGGATGATATCTTTCATTACTTAGGAAATCAATGCATGATGGTGTCAACGGAGTAAAAGAACATATTCTAAGATTGATTAACTATTATAACAAGTTAAAAATCATGCAAGTTAATTTGAGAGAAAATTATTTGACTTGATGTGCACTGGAATCTCTTCCACCTCAATTTGATATTCTAAAAACATCTTATAATACTTAGAAGTTAGAATGGACTATCAACAAGCTTATTTTAATTATTACATAAGCAAAGGAAGACATGAAGAAAAGAAAGACTTAAGTAGTTAATTATACCTCTCATGACACATATTCAAAGTATAGTAGAAAGTCTTATCAGAAAGATAGTAAAAGATGTTGTAACTATAGAGGGAAGAAGGATGAGAAAAGTGAATCTAGTGGACAATAATATTATAAACCCAATAAGGCTCAATTCAAGGGGTAACTACAAGTTCTGCAATAAGTATAGGTATAAGAAAGTAGACTATTTTAAATACAAAAAATGAATTGAGAAGAAAAATAAAGTACCCATGTAGCTTAAGTTTATTTTGAGTCAAACATTATTGATGTACCATTAAACTCTTAGTAGTTAGATACTAGTGTAACTATTTATGTGACTAATTATCTTCAGAAGTTGAAAAATCTAAAGAAACTAAGCGAAAGAGAGCTGATTGTGAGAATTGGAAATGGAGATAGAATTAAAGTGAAGCATATAAGTTCAATGAAGTTAAAGTTGAAGACTAATATGAGCTTTTATTGAATAATGTAATTTATATACCTTCCAATAAAAGGAATTTAATTTCAATTATTACTTTAGATTCTATTGCATACTCTTGTTATTTTGGAAATGAAAATGTTAAATTATTTTATAAATCCTTTATTTTTGGTATTGGTTCTATGTATGATGGATTATATAGAATTAATTAAGATCATAATTTTGTAAATTTAGCAAACTTTACTATAGACAAGAAAAAATATTGAATTGATAAAAGATCCTTAATGTTATGACATAAATGATTAGGATACACCTTCAAAGAAAGAATTTGAATACTTATAAAGGGAGATGCACTTCATGATATAGACCTTTCAAATTTTGGAACATATGTAGATTACATTAAAGAAAAACTTATAGCTAAAACTAGAAAATGTAAGAGAAGTAAAAAGAAGAATATTCTAGAATTGATCCATACTAATATTGATACACTATCACATCTAATACAATGGGAGGCTACAAATACTTCATCATATTCATTAATGATTACTCTAGATTTGATTAGATAGAGTTACTTAGTGAGAAATCAGAATTGTTAGAAGTTTTTAAGTCATTCAAGGCGGCGTTGAACTGAAACTAAAGAAACAAATAAAGTGTGTTAATTTTGATATAGGTGGTAAGCATTAGTAAGTACAATGAAATAGGAAGAAACCCTAATCTTTTTGCAAGATACCTACAAGATTGTGAAATTACAAAAAAGAGGAATAAAACTTTTATGGACATGGTAAGATGCATGCTGACCTATACTTCATAGCTAAAATTCTTATGAGGTAATACATTAAAAATAACAACACACATTATAAATTAAATCCCTTATAAATCAATATATATAACCCCTTACGAATTATTATACAATAAGAAGCTTAGTCCATGGTATTTTTCGAGTTTGAGGTTGCAAAGTTGAAGTAAAGTCATACATTCCATCCATAAGGAAACTTAATTCAAAGACTATTAGTGGATATTTCATTAGGGTACCACAATGGCTTGAGGGGAAGTAAATTTTACTATCTAACTCATTTGACTAGAGTAATTGAGTTTAATTAAGCCATCTTTTTTTAGGATGAGTTAGATAATAGGAGCCAAATACCACCTATCATGGATTTCTTTGAAGATAAAACAATTGTTCTATTAGTATTAATATTAGAAGTGTTATCTTTTGTCACTCCACCAACTAATCTAGTACAACCAATGGTAGAAGATGTTAAGCCAAATGATATAAATAAAGTAATTTCATTAAGGAGATCTTATAAAATTCATAAATTGATAATTTTTAATGATTATCTTACATATTTATAGGAAGATGAATATGATATTAGTGATGATACAGATCCTACAACTTTTTCTCAAGCTATATCCAATTCAAATTATTTTGATTTGATAAATGTTATAAAGGATGAATTAGCTTTAATGCATAAGAATCAAGTATAGGATCTAGTAGAGCTTCCTGTAGGTTGTAAGTTAGTTAAATGCAAATAAGTCTTCAAGGCCAAAAGGGATACTCGAAGAAAGTATATAAGGCAAGGTTAATAGCAAAAGGCTACACCCAAATGGAAAGTATGATTATAAAGAAACATTTTCACTAATTTCAATCAAAGACACATTCTATGTTGTCATGGCTTTGGTGGTTCATTTTGATTTAAAACTACATTAGATAGATATAAAGACAGCCTTCTTGAATGGTGATTTGACAGAAACTATTTATATGAATAAGTTAAATAGTTTCTAAAAGAAGGGAAAAGAGTACCTTGTGTACTAACTTAAAAAGTCTATTTATGACTTAAAACAAGCTTCTAAATAGTGGTTTGATAAGGTAATGGCTTCTATTGAGTTCAAAGAGAATGCAGTTGAACAGTGTATTTATGTGTTAATGAGTGTAGGCAATTTTTTTGATACTACACATAGATGATATTCTCCTTATAAACAATGACATGAACCTACTAACTGAGATGAAATGAATGTTTTCTAAATATTTTCATATGAAAGATCTTAGAAACACTTATTATGTTCTAGGGATAGAGATCCATCATGATAGGCCTTGGGATTTGCTTGGTTTATCTTAACAAACTTACATTGAAAAAGTACTAAAAAGGTTCAATATATCAACTTATTCTTAAGTTTCCACATCCATTTCAAAAGGAAAAATTTTTCTCTAACTTTTAGTGTCCTCAAAATGATGTTAAAACAAGAAAAATGAAATATATTTGATATGTGTCGGTTGTTATTAGCTTGATGTATGCTAAGTTCTGATATAGCTTATGCTATTGGTGTATTGGGGAGATATTTGAGTAATACTAGTCAATGACAATGAATTGCTGTAAAAAGAGTCATGAGATACCTTTAAAATATAAAAGATTATATATTGACCTATAAGAGATTGAGAGATATTATAGTTACAGACTATTTAGATTTTAATTTTACTGGTTATCCAGATTATCATAAATTTACATTTAGATATATCTTTATGATAACAGAAAGGCTTGTATTGTGAAAAAGTGTTAAGCAGTCTTTAACAATAACCTCCATTGTGGAAGCAAGATATGTCATATGTTATGAAGCCATTTGTACTACTATATGGTTAAGGAATTTTATAGTTGGTTTTAAGATTATTGAGAGTATCTTAGACTTTTGACCATTTATTGTAATAATACTTATGTTGTAAACTTTTTTCATAACAATAAAAGTTATATCGTATAAAGTATTTTAATATAAAGTATCAATTTGTATGGTAGAAGGTACATGGACATATTATATGTATTGAACATATTTCCACGGATCATATACTCATAGATCCACTAACCAAAGGCTTAATGATAGAAGCATGTCATAATCATGTAATCAATATAGGATTAGCTAAGTCTTTAAATATTTTAGGTTAGTGGGAATACTATAATGTAAACTATTTTCTCGAAATGTACATAAATGAAATATTCATAATAAAATATTCATGTTTTGTCACATTTGTGCACATTTTTGTTATGGCATATTTATAGAGACATTTAGACCCTGTCTTAATACTATATTGAGAAATATAATTCTTATTTAGCATCTTGAGTGGATGCTTTGCCCAATATATAAAGATTTACATATGATTGTCATAATTTTTGTTATGTAAATCTTATTAAGCACAAACTTGTTATATATATCTCTATCAAATATTGTATATTGTTAACAAGGTGTAAGTGTACAATATATATTTCATTAATATCCCTATCGGATACTATATTTTATATTACTGAATATTTATGATCTCAATTTAAACTAATGAGTGTAAAGATGTAGTAATTTTCTTTTATATATTATTAAAGTAACCACTATTATTGAATTACATAATCTAAATAGGAGATTGTTAGATTTTCTATTGCAAACTTATTAATTTAACAATAAAATAAGATATAAAAAGATTTATTCTAATATTAAAGTGATTGAATAATTTGGGCTCAGTGGTAATCTAACATAATTAATGTAATAACAAGTGGTTCTCAATATTGGGTCGACCCACTAATATTATTAATATATCTAAGGATCCTTATTTTTAAATCCTATTATTGATTCTGAATATTCTCCATTAGTGTCAAAAAAGCTCCTCAGTAAAGTTATCATTTAAGATTGATAAGAGCAGCAAATCCTTATTGGAGTTCGTGATCAAAATTAATTATGAATAATTTGTGGCCTACAATAAATCTTGATTCTAAATTCATTTGATATTGAATTCATTAGGTAATAATAAATTATCTTATCCATATTTAATATTATTTTTTCACATGATTCAATTAGGATTATTATTTTATAAAACTTTGATTTTAGTAGTAAATACCAATTAAATAACCCATGTCAAAAGTGGTTAGTACTCAATGCCCCATAACTAAAGTTTTGAGTTCGAATTTTATGAATGAAAAAAATGGGTGCAAAGAGAGCTTTCCTTCTAATTAAAGTCTAATTTAGTTTGAATTTGGATAAATTAGAGGTTCAATATAATTTGTTGGATTTTGAAAATTTATGAACAAAAAATCAACAAAATATGTACCATGAACTCTAGATGCGAAAATGTATTTTCTTTACCCCAAAGCAAAATTTAATCTAAGAAACTAAAATAAATGTCGGTAAAGTTTTATTTTTTAGATCTTAAATTGATTTAAGGAACTAAAATAAATAAATGGATAAATATATTAATCTTTCAATTTATGTCCATAAAATAAATAATATCTAAGGTGCAAAATAATTTAAATAAATAAACTAAATAAATTAATGTGCACATGAATTAAAATTTACAGTTTATAATTTAAAATAAACTTTAAAACCTTAATCATACTGCCCCGATCTTGTTGTTTGGGGTGATTTTGTCAGTGTACTAACCTCAGCGTCTAAGACGATGAGATCCATCTATTGTGATAAAAAAAATATAAAAAATTGGCATAGTTAGAAAGTGAGACAATTTAATAATTAGTTTTAAAAGTGGATCATTCAAAAAATATGGAATACCATATATATGACTGCAGTGAGAAAAATCCTAGTGGCAGTATTTTTATATATTACTTTGTTGGGAAGTTGCCTTGTAAAAATTTTGCTTACTAACGCAATGATTGGGCTCAAATATTACTAACACCTTTTCTTATATCAACGGCGACGACCATTTAATATACGTAGGAGGTGGTTACACACTTGTTATTAAATTTAATTTTTGATATAATATGACATATTATATTATATTTAATTTTTAAAAAAATAAAGTTTTATATGATTAAATTTAATAATATATTAATACATTATTATCATAATCTTTTCTATATATATAATATTTTATCTTCAAACTCAAAATAGAAAAATTTTAAAAGTAATATCAATTATTATTTAATTATTAAAAGTATTAGCCCACTCACATGTCATTTTTTTTCTAGTAATAGTATTTGAATTAATTTGCATCTATATGTAATTTTATTGATATAATGATAAGCATGGTATCATACACTACAATAAAATAGATCAACACCGACGATATTTTTAGCGATAACAAACATTCGGTTGTTGCTATAACTTTTACCAATGACATTGTTGTCGATAATAAAATGGCGATTGAATGGGTGGGAACCGAAATATTGTTCGTCACTGAAGATTTGGTTAGGGGTGCAAATGGGTTGGGTCAAGTTAGGCTTTACCTTAAATAGGTCGGGCTTGTATTGCTAAAATATTGACCCTGAACCTGGCCTATTAGCCTATATAAGGCTCTATTTTAGGCTCGAGCCTGACTTATTTTAAAAGTTTAACCTAACATGTTAATCTATTTAAAAACCTTATTTTAAATATAAGCTTTTAAATAGGCCAACAACTTAAGACTTAAAAGGTTTATTATAAAAAGGCCTATTATAAAAAGGCCTTAAATAAGCTAATAACTTATATAAACTTGTATCAATATATTCTTAAAATATCCCTAATAATACTAAAATGAATATAAAATTTTATATAAGAACTAATTAATAAAGAAATAAATTTATATACTCATAACACAAAATTACTAATTTAAATATTTAATATTTAATTAAAAGTAAAATAACATTAAGTTGTCATAACATTAAAGGTAAACAATAAAGGCAAATTAGTTCACCATAAATTATATAACAAACATTCAAAATATTTCATCTATATAACAAGCTTGAAAAAAAAAAGTCTATATTGCTATTGCCTTTATAGTAAATAAATTTAAATAAAAAATATTAAATAAGTCGGCCCAATAGACCTGTAGGCTAAGTTTAAAATAAAAAAGTTTAGCCTATTTAATTAAAAAGGTTTCTATATTAACCTTAACTTGAACTCATTTAACTAAATAGGCTTGAGCCGAGATAGGCCTGTAGGCTAGGCTTAAAATAAAAAAATCTGATCTATTTAATTAAAAAGACTTTTATATTGACCTTAACCTGACTCGTTTAACTAAATAAGGTCGAGTCGAGTTAGGCTTAAAATAGGTCGGGCTTATAAGTCTCTTGATAAACCTACTTGACCCATTTGCACCCTTAAGTCTGGCATAATTTTTCATGCCAAGCCTTTAACAACGACTCTTCACCGACAATCGAAAAATTTGTTGCTATTGAAAAGTTTGCCTATACTATTTATCCTTACCATGCTCACAGCCTCATTTGCGTGTGCGGCAAAAAGGGAAGCTAAAGTTAGAGATTTTAGGTATTCTTTTTATGTTTTAATATTTTTTTATTTATATTTTTAATAATATAATTTTATTTATTTATATATATTATTTATTATTTTATTTTATTAGATATTATTACTGTTTATTGTTGTTTAGTGTTCGGTCCGAGGATATTTAATCAATAGATTTATTCTAGTGAGATATGTGTATTAAATTTTATAAAATTTTATTTCATTATGCAATTTAGGATATGAACAATTTGATATGAATTTTTCTACTATAATAATATGTAATGAATTAATTTATTTTGATGGCATGATATCTTTAGCATGAAATTAATATTAGTTTGATTTATATATTAAATATGTTTGTATAATTTTCTTTCATGCTGTAATTTATAAATATAAATTTTATTATTGTTATGTTATTAAGTACAAATGTAGTTTTAAAAAATTCAATATATGCGTAGATTATTCAGTTAGATAGATTGTTCTATAAATAAAATTTAGAACGTAGTTTTGGAACACAAAATTTTTTAATTTTGCTGAAACATAATAATAAACAAAATTAGAATAATCATATAAACATTTTAAAAAAAATATATCAACATGAAAATAAACTTTAAAGTATGTTAATAAATTTTTTTAATATAACTTTGTAAACATACTTTAAAGAACAAGTATAATAAAGAAAGTTTGCTAATAAAATATTTGATGAAAACATTGTATTTAATGAAAAAAAAATTATAATTAACAATAACATTAAAAAATTCAAGACATATTTTTAGAATTTCTCACAATATAATATAATTTTATATGATTATACAATTTAACAATGAGCATAATTCATAAAAATTTTATAATAATGTAAATTGAGTAAAAATAAATAAATTATCATTCAATAATGATTGTTATGTAATTTTTAATAAATAGTTCATATAATAATTTATACAAAAAAATTTATATTAAAAAAAGAATGAAGATAAATTGTTACATGAAATATTTTTTAACATAAAATTAAATGAAAATAAATTGTTATATGAAAATTTTCATATGATAGAATGTGAATGCAAATATTTATTATTTTTTAATTCTTTAATGTAAAAAATTCAAATGGAGAAATTTCCCATTTGTTGTTGCCATAAATGCTTCATAATATTATATATTGATTAAAATAAACAACATTTATCAATATAGAAAAGAAATTTCAGATTACAATTTATGTACTAATATAAGAATTTCATATGAATATATATTTTAATAAGGGTTAGAAGTTACACAAATTTCATAATAATATGTAATATTTATTTAATAGTGATTAATATGTATTCAAATTCTCATATTTTCAATGTTTTAATTGAAAATGTATTAAAAATAATAACCAATCAGTAATAATTCATGTAGGTTTTATTGTAATTTTCAATGAAATTTTCATTTTATCTATGAATTTATACAATATCTAACATTTTTATTTTGTATAAAAATAATATCTATTCACTATTGATCATTTGTATTCATTCAATGCAAATATTTTCAAATGCAATGTAAATTTTTTATAAGATAAAATCTATTTGAAAATGTGACTTAAAAATATTAAATATTTGAAAATTAAATACATAAAAATGTTTCATTTGAATATATTAATATTGGATATTAAATATTTGATGTTATATTTTTTATATATTCAATAATAATATATATTGGATATTTTATGCATGATAAAAATAAGAAAATTACAAAATTATAACAATAGAATTACATATGAGTACGAATTTTAAAAGGATTATGAAGATTTAAATTTCTATGTCAACGAGAATTCCTGTATAAAATACAATCAAAATGAATTTGATAGTTGTACACTAATAGGAACGTGAAAACTTTTAGCCTTTGAAAATATATCTATACTCATAAGATATACGGTTGGACAAAAGAGCTGAATACTTATAAAATACACATTGGGGCAAATGAGTTGATCCATACATCTTATGAATGTGGTATAGTAGGTTACAAATTTGAATTCCTAGTCCTAAATTATTAAATAGTAAAAATTTATTTGGATATTTAAAATAATTAACTATATAGATAATAATACACTAGAATAAAGGCATTCATAAAATGCTGCATTGTAAGCTAAAGATTATTGTAAATAAATTTTTACAATAATTTTAAATAAAATTGCATTTGCATTATAAGCTTATATTCATTCAAAGGTTGGTTGATCTTTATATGTCAACCAACCCTTGAATTATCCTATAAAGTTAGACAATTTGGGATATATTATGTAGTTATTATTGAGAATCTATTTAGCTCTTGTTTCACACCTTAGAAATTTTTTGGCATTTTAACTATTCTCTAGGTTTGAACTATACTGATATATAGTTTACACACTTGGAAAGTTATGGAGAGGTGTTGCCAAAATTTTTGTATGGAAGAAACAATGAGTATGGATGAATTGAGAACTACATAAATATATCGAATGGGATAGGATCTTACCTTTTAGAATTGGAGTAATACGGTGGATTTAGGACATATAACAAACATTAATCTTAACCTTTAATTCCATATGAAGTCATTTTTTTCTATTTAGTGGTACGATGTCAATAGATAAAAGCTGGATCCATCTACAAAATCACTTATTGGACAAGTATTAGAATAGTGTGATGATGTTTGTTGATAGAGCTAAAAACTTTGTAGATGAAAAGAGCTTAGTGAGATGTCCATGTAAGAAGTGTGTGAATCTATTATTCCAAAATTTAGGAACATTGGAAGAACATATCATAGATAATGGATTTCACCCCTTATACATGAATTGGATACACTATGGTGAAGCAGATGTTTCCACTTTCAAGGGAATGAGGGGGTATCTCCTGGTGATAGAAATGAGATAGTAAATATTATATACGATTTTATCGGCCCTCATGAAATTGAATAAATAGTTAATGATGAAGGAGAGGGGAACAACTACGTATCCGAAGGGGACATTGGATCGAATCATAGTGGTTGTGATGATTTATTTGCGCAAATGAAAACAAAACTATATCCAGGCTGCACATCATTCTCAGCCTTAAACTTTTTGGTGAAACTCATACACTTGAAGGTGTTATATAAGTAGACAAACAAGTCATTTGATACTTTCTTAAAGTTGTTGAAAGAAGTGCTTCCGATAGACAATAAATTGCCTAAGTCACATTATGGATAATAAACCCGAAACCCTTTTGATGCACTTGAAAGTGTTACATAAGTAGACTAATAAGTCATTTGATGCTTTCTTAAAGTTATTGAAAGAGGTGCTTCCAATAGACAATAAATTCCCTAAGTCACATTATGATGTAAAAAAATGACTCAACAATTTAGGGTTAGGAAATGAGTCAATCCATGTATGTAAGCATGACTGTGCACTTTTTTTTGAAAAGAAGATGCTTTGAAGGATAATTACCCGATATGTGGGGAGAGCCGATGGGTTGACAAAAATACGAAAGGGAAAAAGGTGCCTCAAAAGTGCTTCGGTATTTTCCATTGACTCCTCGGCTAAAGCAATTGTATGGGTTGAGGCATACTACAAATGATATGACATGGCATTATACTGATAGGTCAACAGATGATGAGGTAATGTGATATTCTGCTGATGGGGAAGCTTGGCAGGAATTCAATAGGAAGCATCCTGATTTTTTCGCCGACCCATGAAATGTTAGGCTAGGCTCAAAAGTATAGATGAATTTAATCCTTTTGGTGATAAGAATTTGTCGTACAGTATATGGTCAGTGGTTATGACTACCTATAACTTACCACCATGGATTTGCATGTCTTAATTATTTTTTATGTTGACTCTATTAATACCGGGGCCTCAATCGTTAGGCAAGGATATAGATGTCTTCCTAAAATCGGATGTAGAAGAGTTAAGACATCTTTGGGAGAGGGGGGTTGAGACTCCAGATGCTGACACAAATACTATGTTTAACATGCGGGCTGCTTTGTTGTAGACTGTAAATGATTTTCTCGCTCAAAGCAATCTCTTAAGGTGGAGCAGACAGGGTTATAAAGCATATTTTACGTGTAATAACGATACTCCATCAATTTGAGTTAGGGAAAAATTGCTTATGTTAGTCATCATCGTTGGCTTCCAAAGAGTCACACATGGAGAAATTAGAAGGAATTCAATGGGAAGACAAAGAGGAGAGGCCCTCCTCGTCCTTTTACTGATGAAATTATCATGGACTAGTTAGGTAAGGTAGTACAGAGACTTTCTGGTAAATATGTTTAATTTGGTGGTCTAAAGTGGAAGAGGGGTGTTGAAGAACTTAATTAGAGTAAGAAAAGCATATTTTTTAACCTCCCGTATTAGCCGACAATAATCTTGAGGCATAATATTGATGTGTTACATGTTAAGAAAAATATATGTGACAGTCTTCTAGGTACATTATTAGATATTGAGCACAAGATAAAGAATATAGAAAATGGAAAGCGGGATCTAGCAAATATGAAGATAAGGCCGAACTTGCATCTATATAAAGAGAGGGGCTAGCTTTTCAAACCACGTACTGTATACACCTTCAATTAGGAAAAACGATGACGATTTTGCTAATTTATAAAAAATGTAAAATTTCTTGATAGGTTTACTGGGAGTTTGAAAAAGAATGTGACTGATCATGATATGAGGTTAAAAGGATTGAAATCACATGACTATCATGTTATTATGTAAAGGTTATTAGGATCTTTAATCTGAGTATTTTTGTCGAAGGATTTATCATTTCCTATTGCTAAGTTGTGCAATTTTTCTAACCAAATATGCATTAGAACTTTTAATAGGAGGGATGTCTTACAAGCTAAGCATGATATTATCATTATTCTATGTAAGCTTGAAAGGATATACCCTTAAGCATTTTTTGATATAATGGTCCACCAGTTAATGCATTTACTTGACGAAGCATTGTTGAGTGGTCTCATTCATTTTCGATGGATATACCTATACGAGAGATATACCAAAAAGTTAAAAGATTATGTCAGGAATTGTGCTCAACCTGAAGGTTCAATTACAGAAGGATATGTTATTAATGAGGCATTGACATTTTATTCCATGTATCTAGAAGGGGCGAAAACTAGATTTAAGGCTTAATTAAAACTAGGACGTAGCATCCAAACATGCAAAAAAGGCATTATTAGTGTTTCAATCTCAATGTTAACTTTTGGGAAAAAAGATCATATCTCATTTTAATGTGAAGGATCAAGATGATGCCATATGGTACATCTTGAATAACTGCATAGGGATCGAAAAGTACTTTCGATAAGTTTTTTATATTTATTTGTACATTTCTCCTAAATAATTACAACGTACTTAAATACATATGTTCTATAATAAGCTTCAATAAGAGCTTAAAAGAAGCGATACTGATAATATAGATAAGTTACAAAGAACAAAATTTCCCATATGATTTTCCTCTAAGATAAAAGTTTGTTCTTTCCAAGCGTGTTATATCAATCATGTAAATATTATTCCTCACTTGTAATTTTTTTTCAATTTAATTATTCATAGAAATGCTATTTTCATATATGTACCACTTACAAAGAAATGGTTCCCTTGAAGCCATTAAAAAGCTAATATCATTATCTTTCAGCCCTAATTTTACTGTTATGAGATACTCAGCATGCATTGTTAATGGAGTACGTTTCATAGTTGAAACTTAGGATGCGAAACATAAAACACAAAACAATGGCATTTCTATTCTAGGAGCTGACAACAACATGTTTTATAGTGTACTTGAGGATATTATAAAGCTGACTTATCTAAATAACTAGATTGTGAGTTTATTTAAATGCAAATGGTATGATATTGATTCGATAAAGAAGAAGATTTGCATTGATAAAAATATCACAAGCATTTCCATCAGCGGATAATGGTACAGTGACGATCCTTACATTCTTGTAACTTAAGCGCAATAAGTCTTCTTTATCAATAATCTTCTTAATGGGCCAAATTAGAAGGTTGTCCATAATCTTGTGCATCGTAACATATGGGATCTACTTGACGATAATGTCAATGTACAAGACTCATCATTCCTGCAGGAAAGCAACTCCTCCAATTTCAACTTCACAATTGATCTTAGAGATTTCTATTTAGTTAACTTGAAGGATAAAAAAAATGGTCCTTTGATCATTTCACCTTCTATGAATATTGAGTTTGCGAAAGACAGAGCGGATGTCTTCATCAACAATGACAATAATTTCAAAGACGAAACAATTGAAGATTATATGGAGGATGTACTTGTATGATTTAAGGATGACAAAGAAACAGACAACTATGGGGATAAGTCTATTAGGTCTATCGACATTGAATCAAACTAGGAAATAGAATTATTTTTTTACATGACAACTCACAATCGTGTAAAAGTTATTGTGTACTTTTATCATATGAATATAATAATTTGTATCTTCTCATCTGATTCAATTATGAGCTTTTCTCTTAAATGCTTACACAATGTGTATTATTTCAATTATGGCAGATGTTGAGACATGACACCAAAGAGGTGAGGCTGGAGGGAACCTTCCACATCGGTCCACTCACATTCCCTCGCAATGTAAGGCATCAAGTATCTTTTATAATTGTCCACACTTTTGTTAAGTATCTATTAAATATGATTTTATAGTATTGACATTTCTTATTATCCATCAAAGTTGCAACTCCAAGAAAGAAGGATCCGAATAACTCTTTCAAGCTGCACGAAAAGATGGAGAGGAGCGAGGGGAGATCGATGCCTATACAGTTTGATACGACTAGTACACGACATTTAATTGGGAAGAATGCCAGTCATCTCACCCGTGACATAGGCAGCATCATTCGAGTGCATGTGCCGCCTTATTATAAATCATAGCAGTTAGTGCCCTAGCAGTTATGAAATAGAGTTATGGAGGAGGTTTGTGTAAGTATTCATCTCCTCCTTATCTTAGCTTAATTGTATTTAGTATTGAAATTTTTGGACATAGTTCTCACTAATTTGTTATAGATCTTTTACTACAATCCCATTTCAACTTTCAAGACATCACTGAGGCCGAGCGAGATAGAGCACTTATTGGCCTGATGCGAAGCGCCGCCGACCTGTACAAAGATTAGAAGTATAGGTTGAACAAGCACTTTCTAAAGCATAGGGGCAACTGGGACCAGGATTTTGACCTAAATCATGCTAGGCACTTTGTGCCATAATCTATCTTACCCCAGACGTGGTATAGATGCGTGGATTTTTTTGATAGTGACGATTACAGGATAAGCATAATATTTAATAAAATTATATTAATATTTCATATATTTAAATTGTAAACATAACTATATTATATGACTAATTCTTAATTTGCAGGAATTGTCTACGAGAAATGCAAATAACTGAGCAAAGAAAGTGGTGAATGATAAGCATGGATTGAAATCCATTGTTGCACATTGTTATGATAAAGTAATTTAATTTATTATTTATTATTTAAACATATAATTTGTTACTAATTCAATAATTATACTTATCCTTTCTTTTTCTTATAAAATATGAATAGAGAAATAAGGAGACCGGTGAGCTGCAGTCGGTGTTAGAAAATTTCAAGGATCGACACACGTATAGGATAGGGGAGTGGGTGCATCCGACACTGCGGAGCAGTATGTAAGTACCCTAAACCTTATAAGTTTAACAATATAAATTTTCTTGTAGTTTGTATAATTAATTCTTATTTTAAAAATTCAAGACGAAGGTGATTAATTTGCTGACCCAACACACGTAGTCTAGTGTATCATCCATTGGCTCACTTCGCACTTTTGTGCAAATCGACGAGACTGCCATTACCGATAAAATGTGTGGCATTCATTGAGAATATAGGAAGGCAGTTGGTTATGTGTTGACTGGCTTAACATACCACTTGCCGGGCACCTTCAGTTCCGAGGGGAGTTCACACTGCATGTCCCAGGTGGGTGAGTTGCAGCAACAGTTACAGCAGAGTCGAGAGGAAATTTAGTAGAGTCGAGAGGAGTTTCAGCAAAGTTAGTTGTTGATTCAAGAGTAATAGCACCAACTTACTTAGCAATAGTAGCAGTTTGGGACATATTTGATGAAGCTAACATTCATACTCAAACAGAAGGGTTTCATGTTGCCTTTGCCAGCATTTGTTGCTACACCACCAAGGTCAAGCATATATACAACCACATCCGTTGCCCAGCCTGCTGGTCCATCCTAACCTGCCAGTCCATCTCAACCACTACCCTTTATGTATCGTTCACGCTGCCATGATGATGATGATGATGATAGTCCTAGCACGAATGATGATATATCAGATTATCTGCATTTTCCTTATTCTTATATTTTATATTTAGGATTTTTTTTATATATAGATATTTGTATGAATCATGTACATAAAATTTTTTGTATATAAATAATTTTATAATTATCTTATAAGTATTCAATTTTTTATATTGATTATGTGATTTTATTATATTCATACTATTAGCATATTGGAAATAAAAGGTATTATTATATAAAATTATAGAATTTAAGTTATAAAATTTAAATTATATAAAATTAAATTAAAATTTATCAAATTAACTAATTGATTCAAAATACAAAGTATTATCTATATTATTAAATATAATATACTAATTGCTGCTCATTTAAAAAAATATTATAAACTTTTAGGTCGCTAAAGGTTTAAAGAGAAAAATAAAAAAAAATAAAATTACTTTTGGTGACAATTTTATCATCACCAAAGAGTAATTCTATTTTTTTCTTTGTAGGCTTTTAGTAATGATATAATCATAACTAAAAATATAGTTTTTACCGACGACAATAATTGTCGGTAAAAACTATATTTTAACGATGACTATGTCGTCGTTAAAAGCCTTTAAATTTGAAATGAATTTTAGTGACAATAAAATTATCACTAAAAATTTATTTTTATTGATGATAAAAATATCGTCAGTGTAAATTGTTTTAAGAATGAATTTATATTGATGATATTTTTAACAGTGACTTTTACCTTCTGCGATGGTCGAAATATATTCAGTAATAATAAATGTCATAGTTGATAGTTTATTTCCCTGTAGTGTGAGAAATAATGATGATAGATATCACCACTGAGTGATTTTTGCGGATGTATTATTTCCGGTTGTAAAAGGAAGACTCGATAAGATTCTTGTAACTTCCCACGGTTGGGAGCCCTTTTTTTTTTGCCGGTGTTAAAGGAGGTTTGATTCAAACAAAAAAAAAAAGAAGTCTTATCTAAAAAAATAAATAAATTCTTTAATTAATAATTATTTAATAAATTAAGAAAAATAATACTTCTCAAGAAAGTATATTTTTCATAATGTACAAAAAGTTATTTGCCCACTTCTTTCTAAATAATTTTACTCCCTATATTTTTTCTAAATATAAAGATAAAAATTATATTTATTAAATTTAATTAATAATTAAGTTTATTAATTTATATTATAATAATATTAAGAAATACAATAATTATTTTATTAATATTTTCTAAAAATTAAAATTAAATTAAATAAAATATAAAAATTATTTTTTGTGAAATATCACTTCTTCAATATTAATTAAATAATTATAAGTATTTTTCAAAAAAATTATATAAAATTATTTCATAAAATATTTAATTTAACGTAAAAACTTATTTCTCGTAACGACCAGAGGACTTCTTGGCCATTGGGGTTGTTAATCATTTTTCCGGAAAAGAATTTCCTGATATCTTACAAATGCACAATGACAGAGTTTCTTTTGTAGTTCAAAATTTTTAAAATCATATATTCTTATTATGTAATTTTATAAAAAAAATATATTTTAAATATTATGATAAAATTTGTCATTATTAATGCCTAAATTCAATTTGCTGCTTGTGGGTCAATGGAATTGGTCTTTGGGCCTTGGCTTTAGTGCACATTATTGATTTTTTTTTTAAATTAAAATCGACCAGCTACTAAACTTTTATCTGATTGGACAATCATTTTAGATTTGGTGGATTAAAGTTTGTTACCCACGTATTAAAATTTACAAAAATTATAATACTATAGTATTCTATTTTATTATGAATTTAGTTATTAAAATTGATTTAAAAATATTTAGTAACCATAATTTTATAAATAAATAATTATACTGAAATGTAATTTCATTATTAAAACAGAAATATAATCATTAAGTATGAAATATGAATCTTTATTTAAACACAATATAATACCAACACTTAAATATATGTGTATGAAGTTTGGATAGTAAAAATAATAAAAAATATGAAGTAAAAATTTAAAATCCCTTAATCAATCAATCAATCAAATTTTGCAAATTTCTTTTTATTTCACAGCTAGTATTAATTTGGTGTAATTAAAAACTTCTCAATTGTCATTGTAATTTTGTAAATTTCTCTTATTAATTTGAATCTATATTAATATGACAGTCACACCTAATTTATTAATCTCAAATTCGATCATTTAATAAGGATTTGACATATTTTAGTCACTTCTATCAAAAATAAGTATAGTCAAAACACATGGGAACAACTAGACGGGGGCACATGAAATTTAAACGCGCTCTAGTCTCAGGGAGTAGGCATGAGAAAGGATCCAAACGCATAATTGAAAGGTCAACTGTTTGCCGCTGCATCTCCGCGCTTCAAAAACGCATTTGACAATTAATTATGGGAAAAGACTAAAACGTACATCTTTACATAAAAATTTTTAAATTTCATTCACCATGTGCACTACTGCACAGCCTTAAAAATTTGAATCTTTCAAGTGGACAAGTGCACCAAATGTAGTCACTCCGTTAATTACGTGTTAGATGTATTTTCATTTTCCTGGGAAATAAAGTATTCAATGTATCTTCGGAGATTGCTCTCCAAGAGTCCAAAAGGCCAAAAACTAACCCTCAAATATACATATAAAAGAACGTGACTTTATTTACAAGAACACGTGATTTCTATTCTAAATTATAGCTGTTTAACTCTGGCATCCACATTGGCATTTTAAGAGGACTTTTGACGTCGAAAAACACTTTTATCCTTTAATTATAATTATAATTATAATATGTATATTTACTCTTATTTAATCAGAAAAAATAATTATTAATTTTTTATTTAAATATTAGTTTTATAAAATTTATATATATTAAAAAATTATAAGATATTAAAAATGGATTAAAAATTGTGATTTTTTTATTAAATGAGATTAACAATACATATTATTATATTACATTATCTAAGCATAATATATGTCCTCACTTCTATTGGATAGAAGTAAGTTATAATTTCTAATACCTTAAAAATAAAAAATATATTTTAATTTACAATTAAATAATAAGATAGATAATCATCATTTTTTTAATGGATAAAGTAAGCCACACGTCATGGGTAAAGAAAAAGCTGACTTATTGTGCTTACATCCTGCAGATTAAACAATTGACAGAACTTATTAATAAGGATTTACTCTCATACAATTGGGTCAGGAATTAAGACTCTCTAAAATTAGAACCGACCTGAATCATCCAACCTAAAGATAAACAGAGCAATTTAGTTTGATTAATAATTAATATTCAGTTTATTTATTCGTCAATTTTCTTCATGTTATATCTATTTTCAACAACTGGCTAGATTGTTTAGACCGCCATATCCTCTCTGAAAGTGAACAATACAAAGATTAGATTTACAATAGAAATTGAAAGATGAGAAGTGAAACAACAGGAAAGAAGGTAATATTTGAAAGAAGTCATCATTACTTTCCAATTTTTCCCCTTCTTTCATTTTTTCTTCTTCACTCTGCTTCCAAATATCAGACCATCAATTTGAGAGCCCCTTCCATTTTTAATCTTCACTTTTACTTTTAAGCATCAGACTATCAACTTACATCCTATAGATTCTATTTTTACTTGGAATTTCATTTTTCAATGAATTTCAGAGTCTTGCCTTTCTTCTCTACTTACTATTTGATAATGTGAAATTCTGAAGGTTGAAGTTTTTTTTTTTTATTTTCAAGTTCATCTTGTTGTTCTACTTTTGGTACATATGGTTTGAGTCTTTTATTTCGTGTACTTCTCAAACATTTCATTAACTCTTAACAAAATTTTAAATCAAATTTACTCACATGACATCCTTTAAAATCGAGAAAGTTGATTTATACTAGTTTAAAAAAATGTACAATTTTATATGGGTGTCCAAAATATTCACCCGATAAAAAACAATCAATTAAAATTTCATTTCAAAACCGGCTTTAATTGACCTGTGGACAGGCCTATCGGAAACCATGCTTAAGTAGAGAAAATTACATTATTGCTAATTATATGATATTCCCTTACAAATTGGTTAGATTGTCTATAGTTCGGTCCGAAAATGCTAGAGTATATGAGTAATAAAAATGGTGTAACTATTGAAAATTTAAGGAACGACTGATTAAATAATTGGAAGAAATTATGATACATATAGTGGTATACAGGGGCATCACAAATTTAATAACACATTAAGTTCACCTTTTTCAAAAATAAAATTTAACATATCACATAATTAAATGTTAATTATCAAATTTAGTAATATACTCATGCATCACATCATCTTCTAATTGATGATATTCTTGTAGTAAATCATTGTTATATATAATTTTAAAATAAAAATTAGTCTTGGTGAACAAACTCTTAAAGTTCATCACCTAACAAAACAAGTCACAAGCTCTAAATCTTATGAGATCCACATTTCAAATGGAACATGAAAATATTATTTGGGGACAAAACACATAAGCAAAATAAATTATTTATATAAATCTATTATATTGTGCATTATAAGGACAAGTAGTATTAATTTACCTCCAATTTTTTTTAAAGGCAAAATGTCTTTATAAGGAAAAAAAAATAAACAGCAATAAGCCTAAGGGTAAGGACCTTATTAACATCAACTAATAAAAGAAATTACAAATCAACAAAAGGCATTGACACAATATGAAGACCCAACTCACATAAAATCTCATGATTTGCTAACTAGTTCGCACACTTATTGCCCTCAATACAAGTGTATTGAATTGACTATCCAATTTTTGTTGATCAAATTTTGGCAATACAATAATAATCTACATGAGAGTGGATTATCCAACTTTTCATCAATAAGCATGTCCATTAATCAATCTCCAAATAACAGCTTTGAATCCTATATCTCAAGCTACAAAGAGTCCTTCTTAAGCACCTTAAGCTTCAACAACTAGCACATTATGTGATCCCAAATTTTTATAATATCTTTTAATCCATCCTCTTCTTGAATTATGGAGGAGACTACCACAATCAACTTTAGCTAATTGCAAATTAACAGCCTCATCATTATTTAACTTTATCTACCCATTCTTCAAGCATATCCACCTAATATTTATGCATTGGGTCATTAGAATTGTCACCATAGACTGCATAACATTAGTTGCTAAATCAATCTTTCTAACATGTTTAAGAATAGTAGAAACAAAATTCTCTAAGAAAACAAAAGTAAGCTAAAAAATTTATTTATTTCTCCACTCTTAAAGATATCATAAGGTTACACCTTAAATGATTGGCCAATTACTTTGATCATTATAGAAATTGCTTTCTACAATATTTAACTCCATGCACCTATGAAGATTAGCTATAAAGAAGCATATTTATTTCTAGCCTTTGACTGGTTTAAGCTAAACATCTTTCATAACCTTGCAATCATTTAAAGCATGGAGCATATTCTCAATAAGCTTATTGTAAAGCTAATAAAAGGGATTGCCAATATTTCTTCGTCCTTTCTCCATATTTGTCAAAAGCCCATTATGAATCAACCTCCATAAGAAAAATTAGATTTTCTCAAGGCTTGGCTATTTCTAAATAATCCTTCAAAGTTTGTCACTAGCACTTGTTGCATCTCCCCTTACCAAGGGGCATACAAACTTATAGTCATTGCTTATAGAAAAGGTGTTTGATTTACTCTAATGTTACATTTTGTAGTTCTTCTTTGCTACAGAGTTTGACTAAATGATAAAGTGCGGTTGAAGGCTAAGATATGAAGGAAGAAACTCATTCAAGATATTCCAATTCAATAATTAATTATACTTCATATATCAACTACCATTACAATAGATACATATTAAAGAATTATAACATGAAATTGATCTCGTAACTTGAAATTACCTATCCAACAATTATCCCAAAACATGATAGACACTTTATTCTTTACAACTCAAGCTATTTTATGCAAATAATACTTTCTCAAGTTATTTTATGTAAACAATACTTTGCAAAAATGCTTCTAAAGACTATATAAAGACTTTAAAAAAATGGAACCACCATTCTTGGTAACTGGACCATTTAATTGGATGTTATTTTTTATACCTTAAAACTTCAACCTATAAGTTCGAATAGCCTAAATACAATTACCAAACTAATTTTAATAAATAGGCTTAATTTATATTTTTTTTAGGTTTTTAAAGCTTAAACTTCCAAATTCTTTATTTTGGCATATTTTTGTCCAAGTGATCATATGTAATCCTCTCTTATTCAATTGCTAGACCTAGATAAAGGTTCTTTCATATTTTCCAATCTCCACTCCATAAGAATTATATTTAGGATGGAAGTTGTTTGCATTATATAAACAAGTAAGCTTGCATAATTGATTTTGCCAAAACATATTTTCTTGCCATTAATAAGTAAGATATCTTCCAACAAACAATGTAATTTTGATTTTTTTTATTAAGTAACCATAAGTAATCTTAATAACTCTTGTATGAACTAAAGGCAAATCAATTTATATCCCAAGGCTTGAAGAAGGAGAATTTAGAACGTTTTCAGAGGAAAAAAATGTTTATCTTCACCTAATTAACTTTTTCCTTAATAATTGACAAAAACTCTAAAGATAATTTAGAACAACATCAATCTAGGATTTCGATGCCTCCCCAAACAAAAGAAAGCTATCCACAAACATTAAATGAGATATGAGAGGACCTGTATGGCTAACTTTCATAGGAATCTATTCCCTTTTAGCCATAAAATCATAAATAATGTGAGACACCTTATCTATACATAGGACAATAATATAAAGAGATAAAGGATCCCCCAACCAAATTCTGTGAGATAGCTTGAACTCTTCCATTTTGGTTTCAGTCCTAAAAATAATAAGAGAAGTAAAGGAAATACATTTCATAGTCAAATTAACTAAAGAATCATTTAGGTTTAATTTCATAAGCATTTCTTTAATAAACTTCTAATCCAATCTATCATAGGCTTTTTCAAAGTCAACTTCAACAGCAAAAATTCTCTTTTGACTCTTCTTCTTTCTCATTGTATGAATCATTTTTTGAGCTATTGCAATATTATCTTTAATCCAATGCCAATGGATAAAACTTTTTTAAAAAAAGGGAAATCAAATTAGGGAGCAAAGGTTTCAAATTGTTAACTATAATCTTTATTACTTATTTATATAAGATGTTACATAATAAGATAAATTGGAATTGATTAATGAACTTTAGCTTATCCATTTTAGTAATTAAACAAACTAAAGTTTAATTAATATCTATCATATCATGACCTTCAAATAGCTTTTAAATGTATTTATAAATACAACCTTTTACCACATTCCAATTTTTTTGATAGAATAAAGTAGGGTAAGAATCCTCACCTATGGTTTTCTCTCCTCCAATTGAAGAGATAGCTTATTTAACTTCAACAAAACTCACTAAAGCTAAAATTTTTGCATTTTGGTCATCATTTAACACAAGAAACTCCATGTTGGTATAGATACTTGGTCTAATGACTTCCACCTAGGTAAATAAATTCTAATAAAAATTTACAATCAAATAGTACAATCTTTTTATCTTTCTACCTAACAACTCTTAGAATTCCTTGACATTATGATTCTATTTTTATTTCTTCTTATGATTATTTTAGTATGCTAGTATCTAGAATTCTTGTGTCTTTTATCAAGCCATTCTTATTTGGATTTTTACTTTTATAAGACTTCCTTTTGTTTTAAAGTTTTTAACAAGATTCACTTGTAATTCTATTTTCAAGCAATTTAGGGTTTTAGATTTCTCTTTCCATCTCTTTATATCTTTATAATCTTTGCTAACAATTCTTTTTTCTTTTCTTTATATGATTAAAGACATTTTTATTCTACTTTAACATAAGAGAAGTAAAATCTTCTAAAGTTTGCATAATATATGTATTTGCATTCCATTTTGAGGCCAATAAATCTTTAAAATCCTTATGTGTTAACTAGGTTGCTTCAAGCTTGAAAGGATAATTATTTGAGCATACTAGAGCATTTTAAATGTCAATCATAATTAGATTATGATCCAAAAAATTTTTGGCAAAACTTTAACAAAAGCTCCAAGAGAATAAATTTGCTAACTTATACTACATAAAGCGCAATTAAGTTTTTCAAATAAAGGGTCATAATTGTTTCAAGTAGGCCCTACCCAAGTAAATCTATCTTTTTTAGAATTCACTTTCAAAAGGTTGTAGTCATGAATTCTTTCATTGAAAAATTGGGATTTATGCTAATTAAAAGAGTTTCTTCTCTTTTCTTATATGAATCTTGAATGTCATTAAATCCTTTGCCATCACCCAAGCCCTTTGAACTTGTCCACTAAGCACCTTGAGCTTATGTTATAGCTTAATTTTCATATCACTTAAAGGATTAGCATAAACAATAGTAAAAAAATTAGGCCTTTGCATTCTTTGAAATAATTTTAATGTGAACAAATTAGGAGTTTTCTTCTAAAATATCAATGGCCATAGTTAACTTTTCTATCCCATCTAAATGCCATTTCAAGAAACCATTATCCGATACTAAATAACAAATTGTAAAGCTAATACTCTTAAGAATGTTTTTTTCCTTTTTCATTTTTTATTCTGGTTTCCATTAGAACTAGTAATTCTAAAAAATTACCTTTTAGGATTATTTGTGCATGTGTAATGAAATCATCATGACCAGCTCCTTAGTAATTCCATAAAATTATTCTTTTCATCATAAAAAATTTATAAGATTAAAAGGAAAGAAATCATTGAACACCTAGTATTCCATGCAGTTAATGCATTAACTTAAACCTTTATTGTCTTAAGCCCTTGGATATCTTGCTTACTTTCATTAGCTAAATCATGTAAAAGTTTTAGGTTTGAACCAATATTAGCTTCCTTATCAATGACTTTGACACATTAGACTACATGATAACATTTGGCTTTACTTATGATTGTGTTTTAAGAACACATGACAGCATCATGCTCAATATATGATTAGCTTTCTATTGACTCATTGAGATTAAGCTTTCATCTCTCTCTCCTACATATTGCATCTAATTAAGGTTATGATTAGAAACCTTTCCCACCCATTAAGAAATAACTTTGGGATTTTCATGTGATTATTCTCATTATTACCCATGCAAGCTAATTTTAACCTAAACTCTTATTTAAATTTTGGTCCCCTTTTTTTCCCCTATTTAGCCTTCATCCTTAACAATGCTCTTCCATCCTTAGTGTTTTTCTTCACCATAACATCCTTAACACTCTTGTTATCCTTTTGAGCCTTCTATAACTTTCCTTTGTTATAAAATTCTCCTCACTTATTTCCTTTTTATCACTTAAAATTTTGAATGTGGAACCCACTTATTCCATCATAACCTTAACTTTCAAATGATCCTAATCTTTACTTTTCTTATTTTTATTATTTCAACTTTCCTTTGTATTGGGCTATTATCCTCTCCCTATGACCCATTGATTTCATATTCCTATTATCACCTTTAGGGTTTTGATTTTCCATTGTCATAGAATTCTTTTCTTTCTTTTGCAAATTCAATTACTTCAAAGGACAATAATTAATAAAGTGGCCATACTTACTACATTGGAAGCATATCATATGAATGCTTTCATATTTAATACAAATTTTCTTCCTTTTAATAGAGGAATCTCTTAGCAACTTTTCCTTTAGATTAATTTCTATGCACATTCAAGTATATTTACCTTTAGCTTGATTAAATATCGTATTATCAACCTTAAGGGTTTTTTCAACCTTATTCCCTAGGAAAGTGACAAAACTTTTCATCGTACAACTATATCGGTAACCCAGGAAACCAGATCCACATAACCACATGATCAATCTTTACTTTATTAAGATCAAAATTTGAATTTCATTGTCTAATAGACAAATAATGATCATAGATAATCCATGAGCCCCTTGTTAAAGCAAACTTATAATTAGTTACAACACTAAACTAAACTAAAATAAAATCATTAGTAATGTTAATGATATCAAGGATACCATCACAAGCCTTGAGTTGATGTAACTTATTCTCCAGTGCCTTGAAACCAATCCTTTTTTGTAACAATTTAATTATTAAATTTTTTTCCATGGTCTACTCATCCATTCTTCTTCTTTTTAGGAAATCATAAAGGTTGTGTAAGACTTGCCCTCAATAAAATTTTCAATTATTTCAAACCTATTAAAATTAATAACTTTAACATCATCATCCCTCCTTTCTATTTCATTATCATTACAATCATCTTCCGTAAATAGTTGTGGAATCTCTCTGGCCAATGGCAGAGTTACATATATTTTAATATAAGTTTGTCCCCTTGTTAAATTTCTTAAAAGTCTATGTAAAATAATATGTGTCATATTAAATATTTTCACTAATTTTTAAATTTTATTCTCACTAAAATATTAGAATACATTTACCCTTACGAATTGTTGGGTTTTGACTTAGCCATTTTGACCAGCACCTATCTCAATCTCCGAAACGAATTGTTGGGTTTTGACTTAGCCATTTTGACCAGCACCTATCTCAATCTCCGAAACGACATCCCTGTATTAATGAATCCCTTCTTCCTTTCTTGAAAAATCATCCTCTCCATTCTTAATCTTCTTTACACTACACTTGGGTAAATTAACTTCTATCTCCGTAGCCTCCTTTTCTTTCAAAGAGGAAACCTAGCAAAGCTCATTTTTTTTATTTCTATAAAATTCTCTAATTTACCTCCAAATTTAAAAAAAAAAAGATTTGATAACTCTTTTTTATTTTGCAATTTTTTTATAAAAATTTTCGTATGTGATGCTAACTTTAAAGAAAAGGAAAAGAAGTATATTGCGTCATATGAGTGATGATTTTTCCAAGGGAAATTTGGTCATAGAGACTTCTGTTTGGCCAAAACGATACTCACCAAAAGGCACACCTATCATTTTCGTTTATTAATTGAGAAATGATCCATTTTTTTGTTTCTTTTTCTATTTTAAAATCAATTCATTCGTATAATAAAAATTATTAAGATTATTAAATTAAAACATTTGACAATAATAATAAATACTTTTTAAATAAATGAATAAAAATATTAATTTATATTTAAATAATGTCTGATTGAGTTAAATAAAACTATTAAATATAAAAAATATACATATGCTTACTTGTAGAGTATTAAAATAATATATATATATATATATATATATATATATATATATATATATATATATATATATATATATATATATATATATATATATATATATATATATATAGTAGAATGCTGTCATTTTTTCAAGACACAAATTGTTTATTTATATAATCATAAATTTGAAAAATTATATATTGTACAATATGTAACAAACTAAAAATAATTTTAATTTTAATTAGAATATATATTTCATACTAAAAACGTAAATTAAATGTAATTTTTAAGACAAATAATAACTGTTGGAAGTTGCAAAAAGATACAATTTTATTTTTGTTCATGTGAAATACAATAGTTATACATTTTCATTACTCTAGTTGTTGCATATTTTTTATTTTTTTTTTCATTCTTTCTTCTGAACTAATTATCAATTTTTTGTATTTTTTTAATTGTAGGAATAATTAACATACTAAATATATATATATATATATATATATATATATATATATATATATATATATATAATAATTATAGATTGAATCTTATATATAGTAGAAGACATAACTTTCAGAAAATATTGAATACTATTTGAACCAATAACTTTAAATAATTTTATGTATTTTCAATGTAACAAATATTTATCGTATTTTTATTGATTTGACTCAATTATAAATAGAGCGATAAATTGAATAATGATTATTGTTATAATTTTTTTTGGGTTTGAGGATCTTCAATATCTGGTATCATATTGGACCCCAATTAATCTAAAGTCGAGCTAAGTTAGATCTAATATAGGGCGAAACTCTTTCAGCAATATTTTTCTTCATTTACAAAATTCAAACTTGAGGTCTTATTTAAGAAAATTGAACAAGTCTCTTAGGCCAACTGTAATTGATATTGTTATAGAAATTATATTCTAATTGAAAGTGCATTCGGTTTGTTACATAATATAATACATGATTTTTTAAATTTATGACTTAAAAAAATAAAGAGAATAACTCATGCACACCACTGTGTACGTATTTTAGTTTAATGTTTTATAAGTAAGGGTATGTGCATTTATTATATTTAATATTTTTATTTTAACTCAAATTTCGCATTCATGCATTTAAATAATATTTTTATCATTAAATATATACAATAATTTAATATTTTAACTAAAATTTATTTTATGATTAAAATTTGAATTCAATCTAAATTAGTCGTCTAAAATTAAAAAGAAATAAAAAAACAATTAGGATCCCCCGCACTGAATGCAAATCAATATTTACGTTCGTTGGGAATGCGCTGGACATTTTTGTTCCAATTGTTCAAAATTCTGTGGAAGCAGCGGAAATTTCCGTGGAAAAATTCATATAACATTAATAATTTAATTCAAAAAAATGATTGAATAGTCAGTATAATAATTTTAAAGAAAGAGATTACTGACAACTTAGGCATTGCTTGGCATGCTGTATAAAATCTGATAATTTAAGGTAGATTATACAATTAAATATTTAAGAATTTTAAATAAATTGTATAATTTATTTAATTTTTTAATATATCAAATTTCGTATAAGATGATCTGTTCTCTAAAGAAGAAGAATTAATAATATAGTATTAAGATAAGTATTATATTGTTAAAATTAAAAATAAAATTATATCCTTATCTTCCTTATATATAAAAAAAAAGATTAATTTTCTCTCTAAATTATTTATTTTTTAAATGTATACATTCTTATAAAATATGATAACAAATAAAGATAAGATAGTTTTATATAAATCTTCACTTTATATTATTATAGACCAAATGTTGTATATATTATCTTATCTTATATAATATAATATTATATTATTTAATAATCCTTATATTATACTATTGTGTATATCAAACAACACCTTGGTGGTATTCTAAACAGTACAACGAGGCTCTATTATTTTGAGATCTTTTCTTCTTATTGTCTTAATTTCAAATTTAAAATATTATATATATAAACTCAGTTTGTTTTACTAAAAAGTATTTTTTTAAAAAAATATTATGTACTTCTATACTAATTGAAGATTGATATACTACTTGTATTAGTGGAAAAAAAGATTTTTTTTAAAAATAAATGAAGTTGATTTTTTCAAACTCTTCATATTTAGAGGTCGTTTAGTTTGTTTCAATAATTTGAGAAGTTTTATTTTTCAAAAAATAAAAAAAGATAAATTATTTGATTAGTTGTTGTCTAACAAATTTGGAAAAGTAAGACTTCATGAAAAGTCTTAATTCACACAAAGCATGGAAAGTTGTTTTTGCAATTCCCCTTAAGTTCTACTTCATATGCTATTTATGAATATAATAATAAAATTATTCTTATTAAATTTAATTAATGATAATTAAAATTTATTAATTTATATTATAATATTATTAAGGATATAATAATTATTTTATTAATACTTCTTATGATATTCAAAGTTGAACTAAATAAAATATAAGAAGATATATTTTAGGAATATTAATTTCTATATATTAACTAAATAATTTTAAATACTTTTTAAAAAATTTATATGAAAAGTTATTTTTTTAAAAGTTCAATTTCTTATAAGAAATTACTTTTTGTATGAACCAAATGACTTCTTAATATTAAAAAAATAAAATATTTTTTCTAGTTTTAACATTTTATAATTATATTTTTCAAAAAGTATTTCTTGTTGAAAGAAACAAAATCTTAATTACTTGTTACTTTTTATAATTAACAAACCGTTAATGCTTTGTTTTGATAGGAAGAAGGAAAGCGTTAGACTTCTCAACATTTTTAATCTGTTGATTCAAAGAATTATTTACTAAGTATTAAAAACCAACAGATTGACTTGTTCAATCAATTAAAATCACTTTAATTAATTAAAAGTTAACCTTTTTAAGCTCTGTTCTATATAAGTAATTGATAAGTTAGTTAATAACTGATAAATTAATTTAGTTAATAACTAATAAATTAATTAATAATTAATAATTAGTAGTTAATAAATTAATTAATTATTTAAGAAGTATTTCATAAAATTAGTTATTGAACTAATTGTTGAACTAGTTGAAATTGTAAAATGATGTGGAAAGACATACTAATAGAAATAGATATATAATTAAAATAATTTATAACTGTCTAAAATTTAAATTATATTAATACAATTAAGGAGTTTAAAATAAAAATATAATATTTAGTATTTAATTAATTATATTTTATAAGTTTATATATTTATTTACTTGTATAATTCTTATTTTATTATTATTTATAATATAATTATAGTCACTTAAAATATAATTAATTATATTTTATGATATTATTTATTTATATATTTATAATTTAAAAATAGGATATAATTATGTTAAAATTAAGTTAATTATATTTTATAAAAATATTTAAATTTATATTATAAAAGGTATAGATTGTAAATTAATAAAAAATAAGGATTTATTTAAAAAAAATTTGAAGAGGTAGTAATTTATAAATTATAAATTATAACAGATAACTCATTAAATTAGAACTTATTTTTTTCAATAAGTTAATATGAGAAATACTTCTAAATACTAATTTATAATTTATTGATTAGATTAATAAGTTATAAGTTAATTTATTTATTATACAAAATAGGACTTTAATTTTTTTTTATTTGGATGGAAAAAAAGAGGAAGGAAAAATTTAAAGGTAAAAAAATTATAATTTTATAGTTATTTCAAAATTTAATTTTTTAATTTCTTTGTAATTCAAATTTAAAATAAAAATCCTCTTCTCCCTTTTTAATTTTTTTCCAGTCAAACAAAAGATAAATACATGTATAAAAGTACGAGAAAATGATGGTCTTAATCGAGCAGTTGAATTGAGATCTCTTTTTTTTGGAAAAAAGAATGATGCAAGTTGTAAAGATAAATAAATACAAAAAAAATTATTTGAAATTATAAATTTCAATGAAAATTAGATTCCAAGATAAAAATAATATTTTTATTATTCTAAAAATAACAGAAAAATTAAAAAAAAAAAGGAAAAAGGGTGGATCAAAGCCCGGGAGCAGCAGCCTTTGGGCAATCTTTTGACTTTCCCGCTGAGCATCTAAGAAAAATTGTTTTTGCCCTTTTTGTCGGGGGTAGATCGGAATTCAGTGGGGATTCAATCCCCCATTCCAATACATCGCTCTAACTTGTGGTCCTGTGGACGTAGTATTGTGCATTCAATCCAAGCCTTCGGTACATTTAACCTAAGAGGGGGAAGGGACAGAGTGGGGATTCCACACCGCAATGTACCGTGCTGACTTGAGGGTACAGTATTATGCCAATCCGTGTTAGCCCCTAATCTAAGTTAAAGATGTTACGTAATTTTTTATGAAGAAGAAAAAATAACTAACCTGACCTGAATATTATTATAACTATTATTTGGAGAACAAATCTATTATCATAACTTTATTAAAACGTTAATAATATTTAAAATATATATTTTTTTTATTTGTTACGAATTAACACCTTCTAAATTTATATATTTTTAGAACGATTTGGTTGTTAGCACCTCATTTAATTTTATTTAAAAGATATAAGGTGTTAATTTTAATATGTCTTCTAATTCAATTAAAAGATTTAAAGTGGCTCACATGTATATTTGTTAAGTAAAATAATTATTAAATAATTGGGCATGTGAAAACTATCTAATCTCGTAATTATATCCAACAAATTAATTAAAGAATAAATATTGGTAGGATTTCTAATCTCAACTAATGTTCTGAAATTTACGATTTCATTTGAAAAGATTACACATAGATGTATAAGAAAGTAGAAATTAGAAGAATCTATCCAAATGAATTTTATACATGAATAATAATGATTAAAGGTAAATTATTCAACATCTTAAAATTTATTATATTTTACATATCACAATATAATAAACTTTACGTTAGTATTATCAATGAGATTCTTAATTAGTTAATAAATATATAATTTATATTTATTATTAATAAGAATTGAAATAAATGTAAAATAAGATGTTGAAAAATTAATTATTAATTTTTTATATTTATCTTAATTTTTATTAATAATATATGTATAAATTATTATATGTGATTAACAAACTAAGAAATTCTCTGACTGGCTTTCCTCATCTGTCCAAATTCAAATAGCATTTTTCGCTTTTTCTCCGGAAATGAAAGCTGAGGGTTGCATGACGTATGGTCAACTCTTCGTAAAATAAAAGCACGTATGTCGGTGGCAGCTTCATTTACGTTTAGTTGGCAAGAAAAATGGAGGAGTAAGAAGAGAATTTGTTTTGAAATTTGAAACGAGGAGAAAATAAAAAAAGATTTAAATTTAAAATGCTTAAAAATTATAATTATATATTTTATTTTTAAAGTTTTTATTATTTTTATTTTTTCGTGTAAATAAAAAATAAGATCAAATTTTAAAATTTATTTCACATTATTTTTCTCTCTTTTTTTTCCCATCTAAACAGAGTTGTAACGCGGACGTCATGAATGGAGCCAAGACCTAGTCGTTATAAAAATTTCCAAGGTGGGATAGATAGCGAAATCTCGGCATTAAATGGAAAGAAGGAGTCTTCATATTAAGACTTTGCCATAATTATTATGTGATGTTTTATTAATTCACCTAACTTCTAATTGGAGGTTCTTTTGGGGGAGGGTTTTTTTTACACTATGTTTGGAATAGGTGAAATAAGGGGAGGAAGGGAATGGGGCGGTGAAATCAGAGGTGAAATTATGTTTTTTACCTGTTTGGGCACAAGTGAAAACTGGAGGGGGCGTAACTGCAAGTGCAAAAAATACGTGGGCCCCAGCAAAATTGTCCCCCCTCCAAATAAGCGAAGAAATTCGGAGTGAAATTGGGACCTTTTTCATATTTCCTACTGCTGCCCTTCAGAACCTCAAAACTCTTCCTCTGCGCATCTCGTCTCTGCCGCAGCTTCGTCGTTCTCGGTCACGATCGGAGAAGAGAAGCCGCGTTCGGAACCTCAAAACTCTTCCACTGCGGATCTGGCTCTCCATCGGTGGTAGGTTCTGTTTTCACCTGTTTTTTGCGCATCTAGCCCTTCACTTTACTGTCGTTGCTGCAAGTGGTGTGCCCGTCCGTATTGTGCCCCTCAACCCACCGAATCACATCTCGTCTCTGCCGCAGCTTCGTCGTTCTCGGTCATGATCGGAGAAGAGAAGCCGCGTTCGGAACCTCAAAACTCTTCCTCTGCGGATCTGGCTCTCCATCGATGGTAGGTTCTGTTTTCACTTGTTTTCTGCACATCTGGCCCTTCACTTTACTGTCGTTGCTGCAAGCGGTGTGGCCGTCCGTATTGTGCCCCTCAACCCACCGAATTGCATCTCGTCTTTGCCACAGCTTCGTCATTCTCGGTCACGATCGGAGAAGAGAAGCCGCGTTCGGAAGCAGTTGAAGGCCGCCGATTGGAGCGGAAGACCGTCCGAGCAGGTTTGTGTCTTTTCCTTCTAGTTTTTCCATATGGCTGTGCCGTGGCTGCGTTCTGTGTGCAGGGTTGTTTGATTTGTGCAACCGTTGGACTTGGCCGTCTGATTCCGTAGCAGTTGGCGGCCAGACGTTGTGCCGAAGCCAGAAGCCACCTTGGAGACGTCGATCGGAAGGTGTGAGCTGGGGACGAAGGCGAGCTGAACCAGGCAGAAGGGGTCGCAATCCAGGTCGGGTCGGGTCGGGTCGACATCGTCGGTCTGATTTGATCCGAAGAGTGGCAAACTGATCCGTTTTTTTTTTCATAAAGAATTTAATTTAATTTCCAATTTTTTACATACTCAGTATTCCTTCCTCCCTTCTTCCTAGTTTGATACACATATTGGCAGAGGCACTGAGTGGGAATTTGATTTGGAAATGGAGATTGCATGCTTTGTCCATGTTTATTTTCATTACTGCTTAAGTTTAATGAAGTCAAGGAATTCTAATAAATGGATGCATATACTGTTATTTTACCGAATGTTTAGGATTTTCTTATAAATTAATATAACAGTATAAATAACGTGGTCATATTCTATTTGGGATAAATACTATATAATTTGTCCGATGCTATTATTTTGATTTTTTGAAATATTTATATCAATACTAACTTGATTAAAATTGTTAAAAAGGAACATTGTAATTAGTGAATATTTAAATTACACAAAATTATATATTGATGTTATATTACAATTATAAATAAGTAAATTACTGTCATTTAATTTTAAAAATAGTGGATGGTATATTACATAATATGTAATGATAGATTAGTAGATTAATTTTCAAATCCTTTCGTTTGGAATTGTGAATGCTAGCAAAATAATAACTTCTGCACAATGTGGTGTCATTTGTATTGAGAAATTACTTAATATTAATTTGAAAATATGTTAAGAGGCTGTAATAAAATACAAATTTCACTTATTGAACAAAATGTAAATGAATATGGATGAATTTAATTTTTTTTCTTACACCAATATATTAGTTTCTGTTGATCAAAATATAATTATTCTATCATGTAAATTAATGTCTGACACGCACAAAATATTTATATAAGTTACTTGAAATGTCTAACAAACTTATTAATATATTTGATGTACAAATAATCTTTTACGAAGATATGATGGAATATCCTAAGTATATATATATATATATATATATATATATATATATATATATATATATATATATATATATATATATATATATATATATATAAACAACTATATAAAGGTTTTAAATAACTACTCCAAAAAAAATTAATGTCCGGATATAGGTTCAGAATTCATAAATTATCTTCTTTATGTTACTCTAAAATTATTTTAATTCTAAAAATTATATATTGATTTAATTCACATTACAATTAATAGTGAATCAAACAATCAGAATTATTGGTATTTAATTTATCCTTGTTATATATACGAGTACATATTACAAGAGTTTCTTATGAAGTTGTTTTACATACAGATCAACCAGTGAAATAGTAAGAATCCTTATCCAAGGAAACAACAAAAGATTGATAGTCTTACCTCATCATTGCTTAAGGTAAATGCACATCCATAACTATTAATCTTGCTTATAGAGCTATATGGGTGTTTGACTGTTGTCTACTAATAGTGGTATTGCATGATTATCAAATGTATTTGAAACTTATGTGTGATGCTTTGTAGTTCATGTTCACCTACATCATAGTAATGAATATTCCATGTCATGATAACATGTTGATGGTTTTTTATTAATAGTTAGACATTGGCCGTATCTTAGAAGTTGTCGTGGAGGATAATATGGATGATTCATTCGAAGAGTGGATGGAGCTATTCAAATTCATTAATGTAGACATGATAGAAGAGTGGGAAAATTTATGTAATATGTTCATTATCCAAATGGTATCATATACTGTTCAGTCAATGCAATTGTTGCAACTACAAGCCTCTTGTTTGCAACGTCCTGTTGATGAGTCTAGTGGTTCAAGAGATCAAATGCGTCAACAACTACTTGAAGACTTATTACATCCTGATAAGTGTCATAATCTTGTACGCATGAGCCCACATGCTTTCTATCAACTGTGCCAGAAGGTGAGAGGAACTGGTAGAGTGAGGGATTCTAAGTATGCAATAGTGGAGGAGCAGGTTGCCCAATTTTTACACATGTTGGCTCATAATGTAAAAAATAGGACTATGTCTTTCTTTTTCTATCGATCTGGGGAGACAATTAGTCGTCACTTTCATAATGTTTTACGATCCTTAGTTTTGCTTGGCGAAGAGTATCTAGTTCAACCTACAGGATCAGAGGTTCCTCAACAAATTTTCAATAATAGTAGGTTTTATCCTTATTTCAAGGTAATACTATTAGTTAAGATTGCTAAATTATTTAATTCATGTGTGTTGTTCCTATTGCAATCTTTATTTAATTCAAATTTCAAATAATTAATATAACACAGGATTGCATTGGAGCCTTAGATGGGACTCATATACGAGTTAAGGTATCAAGAGAAGATGCTCCTCGATTTCGAGACAGAAAGGATTACCCGACGCAAAATGTGTTAGCAGTTTGTGATTTTGATATGAAATTTATGTATGTTTTATCTAGATGGGAAGGAACTGCATCTGATTCTAGAGTCTTTAAACATGCATTGACTAAAAGAGGAGATAGGTTGAAAATTCCTAGAGGTAAGATAGATTTTTAGAATGACATGCTTTTAAATAATAGGATAACTTTGTTGCCTAGAAGTTCTTTTGATGATTGATATGAAGATAGTGATGTATGTATGTATGTATGATTGTAATGAAACCTAGGTAAATTTTACCTAGGTGATGCAGGTTATCCCTTGAAAAGTGGGCTATTAACACCATACAGAGGGGTACGGTATCATCTAAAGGAGTACACAACACGTGGTCCACAGAATGCAAAAGAAATATTTAACCATCGACATGCTTCACTCAGAAATGTGATTGAAAGAGCATTCGGTGTGCTTAAAAAAAGGTTTCCTATTATAGCCAGTGGATCGGAACCATTTTATTCTCTCACCACTATGACAGATATCACGATAGCATGTTGTGTACTACATAATTTTCTGATGGATGTTGATCCCGATCCACGGTTGATGGATGAAGTGGATCATGAGCTGTTGCATAGTGAGATAGAAGATTTTGAGGACCGTGAAGCACGGAATAATGAGGAAGACTATCGGGAAGGATATCTCCTAAGGGAACGCATAGCCACCCAAATGTGGAATGACTATGAAAACAACTTGTGATAGATAGAGTTTTCCGTATTTTGGGTCCTTTTGTAACTTTAAGGGTGATGAGGATAACTCTTGTCAAATAAACAGGAGCTTATGTAACTATTTTACATTTGAATTGCAAGAGTTGTACTGTATGTAAACATGGCATTTCACTAGTATGATGTATGACAATTGCACAAGTATGTTGTCTCGTTTACGATAATGTTGAATGCAAATGTTCTATGTGTGAGTTCTTAGTAGTTTCAAAGTTATCTCCATGAATGTGTTAAATGTAATCTAATCAGTATGGTTATAGACTTTAAACAATAATTAATATCATAGAAAACTATCTAATTGGTCAATTTACTATTTTAATATCAGAATGCTGATGCTAACATCACCATTGTTTCATATTTTACAGATAAAAAATGCCAAGGAACAGGAAAACTGACAACAGGGGAGAAGGCTCATCTAGGGACACACTTCGGTGGACCCCTGAAATGGATGCATTGTTGCTTGACGCATTACTAGAAGAAGTGCACAAAGGCAACAGACCTGATGGGACTTTCACTACAGTGGCGTATGCCACCATAGTAACGGAGTTGAAGGAATCCATTGGACCATTTTTGCAGAAGCATCACATCAAGAATAGGTTGAGAACATTGAAGGAGCACTTTAACGAGTGCTATGACTTGTTTCACAAATGGAGTGGAGTCGCTTGGAATCCAACTACAAGAATGTTTGACGCCGAGCCAGAAGTATGGAACGAGATTTGTGCGGTAATGATTCAAATGGCATCAATTTTAAAATGGCATGCCTTTACTTATAGTGTTTCAGAAAAGACATATGTTTCGATTGTGGCGCACTGAGTGAGAGATTATCCATGTTGAATTTTTGTCTAATGGAATGTTTAATTTGCAGGACAAGCCAGAAGCTCAGAAGTGGAAAAGGACTCCCATCTATAATTATGATAAGTTATTAGAGCTATTTGCTAGAGACAGGGCTACTGGTGCACAAGCTGAAACAGTAAGGGACAAAGTTCATAGGTGGCAGAGAGAAGAATTTGACCTCAATGATAGCTTTGAATTTATGTCTGGTCCAGATCTTCAATGGGGAAGTGAGTCTCCAAATTTCACACAGCATGTTGGTACATTCAGTTCTGAGGGACCTCCCTCCCACCACTCTCAGGAGTATGCGTCTTCAAATCCCTCTACTCATTCACAAGGAACTTCATCTTCAAAAGGTTCTAAAAGAAAAGCACCAATGGTTGATGTGATTGAGAAAGGGTATGAAAGACTAGACATAGGAATGGAAAAGTTAACAAATGTGATGAAAGAAGTGGCAGACAAACACACCCAGGCAATTAGAGAAAGTGTAGCAATGTTTCAGAGTAGTAGACCTCGTTACTATAGCGAGGCAGAAGTTTGGGGGGAGTTGGAAAATATAGGAGTGCCGCAAGATTTCCTACTAAAGTGTTATAACTTTTTGTGTGATAATGAGAAGGCTAGGAATAAATTCTTTGGTGTCTCACCTCATTTTCGTCTACAATTGTTATACCAACTCATGGCGAATGTTGGAGATGATTGAGTTGCTTAGGATGGAAGGATACAAGGCCACTTTGGAGAAAAATATAAGGTAATGTGATTATTTATTGTTGTATATTGAGTTTGCATGATAGTTAATTCGCTTGTTTGTATTTATGTCCTCACAATCGCTATTCATATCCTTAGGGGGTTTTCTGACTATGTGTTTATCTTAATTGTAGGTATTTTGGCTTCACCAATTCATGAAAATGTGCGTGATATGGAAGTGTTGACTACACTAGACTATACACTGATCATTGTAGGGTGGGAGTTAGTTTTTGGATAAAATCATTATTATTGTTTGGTTATTCACAGGAACATGTGACTAGACACATTATGTTATGTAATGTATTGTGTGTGTGTGTATAATTAGTAGAGTATGAGAACTGACGACGATATTTAACTTTATGTAATTCTATTGTGTTATATCTATTTTAAAATTAAGACATAGTGTTATTGAAAGATCAATGATTTAAACATGTGAAGATAGTAATTTGCCCTTATGTAAAGGGTAGTTGCCATATATGACAGGTCTTTATTTTGTTCAGAGTTAATGGAGCTGTACAATGTATGTACGGTGTATCGAAGAATGCAACGTTTACTGTCAAACATCATGTAATTTGATTAATGTGATAGGTATTTGTTGTGTCTGTGTGATAGGTATTTATTGTGTTTACAATTATTGGAGCAGTGCAATGTATGTACGTTGCACCCAAGAAGCAACTGTTTTTCGTTCAACCTTAGTTATGTTGATTGTTATTTCCACTAATTATACCTCTTTCGCATTAATTTTCAATATAGGAGTTTGTATATTTATATAAGTAAATTATTGCTTCTATATGTATGTGTGTATATGTATATTGCAACAGTTAATAAACATAATATATATCATCTACTACCAAAAAATAAATTGATAATATTAGGAGAAATGTGTTTTTTACTATTTAATTTTATGTAATGATATATCATTTATTAATTAATTATGTAATAAAAATATATTAATTCTAGTCTTTAAAAAATGTATAATCAACTATTGATTAATGTTATTAGTAATAAAATAAATCAAAAGTAATTTAAATTTGTCAAATGAAATTATTATCATCAAATATGTATAATTCTATTAAACATTTAAAATATAGTAATTTTACTACCTCACCATAAGTATTTTTCTAAAATATAATGTAAATTTTTTAATATTTATTACTTATATGAAAATAAAAAATTATAATTTTTTAAATATGTTAGTATCCAGAAAAAAATTTAATATATTTTCTTTCATCCATAAATTATTTGTTATTTAATTTTACTAAATAATATTAAAACTATCTCAACATAAAATAATAAAAGGATATTTTAGTCATTTCACAAATTTACATTTCATTTCTCCTCTATTTTCACCCATTCCAAACAAAAGAAATTCATTTCAACCATATTTACTTCCCCTCCTATTTTCACTCATTCCAAACAGCTCAGGTGAAATTATTTTCACCTTTATTTCCACCCCCCTCCATTTACACCCCCTCCCATTTTCACCTAATGCCAAACATACCCTTAGACACGTGTTAGGTTGGGAGAAAATTTTTTTTCGTCTAACACTGTCCTTTTTTTTTCTTGTTAGATATAATAATAATGTAATAATATAATAATAACATAATATAATAACAATGATATTATAAAAATAATAATATAATAATAATCTATATCTTTACTATTATAGAATCTATAAATTTAATGTAATATAATTTTTATAATAAAATATTTCAAATAACAAATAATTTAAATTTTTTACTTAATAAGTTAATTTGTTATATTATATATTTTATTATTGTTTATTTTTATAATAAAATAAAAATAATATAATGTAATAATCTATATCTCTGCTATTGAACTTTAATGTTACAAAATTTTTAAACTTAATATAGTATAATTTTTAAAGATAAAGTATTTTAAATAATAAACAAATTAAAATTTTTATTTAATAAATTAATTTTTATATTATATATTTTATTATTGTTTATTTTTTATAATAAAATATGATAAAAATAATATAATATAATAATCTATATCTTTACTATTGATCTTTACTGTTACAAAATATTTAAGTTTAATATAATATAATTTTTAATGATAAAATATTTTTAAATAATAAATAATTTAAAATATTTTGGGACACGTGTTGGGCTGAGAGAAAATTTTTTCCAGCTCAACACTATCCCTTTTTTTTCTTTAGATATAATAATAATAATGTAATAATAATAACATAATATAATAACAATGATATTTTAAAAATAATGATAATAATATAATAATAATCTCCATCTTTATTATTAAAAAAGTTCCAAAATTAATATCATATAATTTATATGATAAAATATTCCAAATAATAAATAATTTAAAACTTTTATTTAATAAGTTAATTTATTATATTATATATTTTATTATTGTTTATTATTTATTAATATAATATAATATAATAATAATCTATATCTTTACTAGGGATAATAATAATATATCATAATATAATAACAATGATATTATAAATATAATGATATGATAATATAATTATAGCCATAATAATAATATAATAATCTATCTATATCTTTATTATTATAGAATCTTTAAATTTAACATAACAAAATTTTTATAATAAAATATTTTAAATAACAAACATTTAAAAATTTTGATTTAATATAATATAATATAATAAAAATAATATAATAATAATCTATATCTTTTATATTAATTTTTACTGTTACAGAATTTTTAAATTTAATATAATATAATTTTTATGATAAAATATTTTAAAAAATTAATAACTTAAATTTTTTAATAATTAGTTAATTTTTTATATTATATATTTTATTGTTGTTTACTGTTTATAATATAATATAATAAAAATAATAATATAATAATAATCTATGTCTTTACCATTGATCTTAATTGTTACAAAATCTTTAAGTTTAATATAATATAATTTTTTATGATAAAATATTTTAAATAATAAATAATTTAAAATTTATTTTTAATAAGTTAATTTATTGTATTATATATTTTATTATTAACTCTTTATATTATATATTTTATATTTAAATTTTTTAAATATTTCTAATAAATTTAAATTTTAGTATATAAATATTATATTTTTAAATTCAGTATTTAAAAATTAAAGTCAATTTGATTTATTTAAATTTTTTAACAATTTACTAATATCTAATTTTAGGTGTTATATATCAATTTAAATGCATATCAATTAAAATTTTGTGTATGCTTTGTGCTTCATATATTATTTCTAATACTTTTTTTCTTTTTACTTATATTATTTACAACTCAAATGTTATCTATTTACAATTATAAATTCATTATAGTTTAATTTTATTTTTTAAATATAATACCAGAAAATTGAAATCAAATTTATTTATTTAAATTTTGTTAACATTTTCTTGATACTAAATTTTAGGTACTATATATTAAATTAAATATATATATTAATTAAAATTTTACAAAATTTTATCACAGTACAAATTTTTATAGTAAAAATATTTTGGATATGATAAATTTTTATTTAGTTAAATTAATTTATTTTATTATATATTTTATTTTTAACTCTTATCATTTATTAACTTAAACATTATTTTTCTCCTTTTTATTTGCTCTATTTATATTTTCCCCATTTTATATGCCTACTTTGTATTACTTATAATTAAGATCTTAATATCATTAAGTAGTATAAATATCATATTATATATTTTATTTTTAAATTTTATAAATATTTAAATAGATTAAAATTTTACTTCAAAATTACTAATTGAATCAATTAATTATATATTATATTTTTAATAAAAATATTTAAACATATTAAAAATATTTGAATATCATTTTTTAATTAACGAGAGGATTTGGAAAGGCTCTATATTTCATATATTATTTATTTTTATTTTATATATAGCATATTTTATTTTTAAGTTTTTTTACTTTACAATTCATATATCACTTCTCTTATTTTAATTTATTTTATTACAAATTTTTAATTTTTTTGTATATTATTTATGATTTATACATTAAAATCACTAAATAGTATAAATACAATATAATATATTTTATTTTTATTATAAAATATTTTAAATAAGTTAAGGTTATAAAAAGTATTATCTAAATTAATTATTTACATACTATTTTTAATAAAACCATTAAAAATAAATTTTATTTATTTAAATCTTATCAATGTTTTCTTCATATTAAATTTTAAATAATATATTTCTAATTAAATATACATTAATAAAGTTTTATTTATATTTTATAATTTGAATATTGTTTCTCTTTTTTTTATCTATTGTATTATAGAATATATTTAACTTGATGTAATTTATGCAGAATTTTTTTAATGACAGAATAATATATGATAATATTTATTTTATGAGAAAATTATTATAAATATTATTTTTAAATATTTTTATTATAAAAATATTTTAAATAAGTTCATAATTTAATAGAAAATATATAAATTGAATGAGTCAAAAAATAAATATAAAATTAAATATTTATTATGATGAGTTGAAAATTATTTATATTATTTATAAGTATAAAGATGTTATTAAAAAATAAATATAATTAAAAATTTTGGCAAAAAATAAAATATTAAAAATTTTCTTGCAATATAATCTATATCTATACTATATTAAAAAGAAAGGTTTTTTGGTCTTTTTTTGTTAGGACACATGTTGGGTTATAAAAAAAAATTTTCCTATCAATAATGTCTAGGATTTTTTAATTTTTTATATTATTATAATATAATTTAAATATTATTAAATATTAAAAATTCAATAAAATGTATTTTTAGAATAAAATATTTTAAATAATATAAATAATTTTAGTAACATATTCTAATTTAAAAATACAATAGGTTAGATTTTGTCAAAATTTTTTAATCTATATTTTTTTTCTCATTTTATCTATTCTATTATATGTATTTCTTATCTTTTCATATTCACTCCTGCTACTTGAAATTCAAATATAATATATTGAATTGAATAATATAGATATAATATAATTTAATTTTTTTTATTATAAAATTTTTTTATAAGTCATTCATTTTATATATTTTTAATTTATTTCTTTTTTTAAAATTGTTTTGTTTTATCTTTTGTTCATATTCACTTATATTTTAAATAGTATAAATATAACATGATATATTTTATTTTATCACAAAATATTTTAAAGAAATTATGTGAAAATAGAGTAATATCAATAATTTATTATTTCTTTTGTAGTAAGAATTATTAGAATAATGTTTAAAGAACTTAGTTGATATTGAGTTAAAAACATTTGCTAGAGGCCAAAATTATATTTTCAAATAAAAATTATACTTTTTATTAAAAATTATTATATATTATTAAATATTTAATTCTTGATAAAATTATGAAAATTATATATTTATATAATTAAGTTACTTAAAATAAAATTTGAAATAATAAAAAAATATCTTATTTATTTTTAAAATTCAATTTTCTTACATAAATAATATATTTTAATATATGAATAAATTATTGTATTTTTGAAAAATTATTATTTTTATTAAATACTGACCGTGCATGGGCTAAAAAACTAATATATATATATATATATATATATATATATATATATATATATATATATATATATAAGATTTTAGATTTAAATGTCATATATAATAGAAAATATAATATTTAAAGTTATATGATATATCATCATATCATTAAAGTATTAATTGATTGGTAACCTTTATGACTAGATAAAAGAATGCCATAATTAAGGTTAAATTCTATTTATTATTATTCTCTCAATGACTTTATTTCATAATTAGCTGATTATATTATCAGTTAGTTGATTGAATTAATTATTAATTAATTTAACTAATCGATAGCATTATTTATTTATATAAAAATATTTGATAAAATATAAGAATATATATATTTTATAATTTATTTAAATATTATTTTATTTTAATAATGCTTTAGATTATAATATATTATTTATTATGAAGAATATAATGATAGATGCAATAATTATTAAAATTTTTTTGGTAAATATTTTAATATTAAATTAATTCATATATTTATCATTTAAAAGATTGATGAATTCTAAATTTTACATAAGAAAACATATTTTTTACAAGTAATATCATTTTGTTATTTTTTTAATGTGTATTATTTTTTATTTTAAAAGATATCATTTGATAAAAATTAATAATTTTATCAATATATTTTCTATTATTCACTATGAAGTGAAACATATATTCTCTTATTTTTTATACAATTTGATAGAAAAAGTATAATTATATTCATGTGACAGTTTTATTATTATGTAAAATTTTTAATGTAATTTATTATACTTATTTATTTTTATTTAAAAATAAATAATTATAATTTATTATATGTATTACAATTTTATCTAAGAAATAAATAACATAATTTATTATTTTTTTATTTATTAAGGATAAAAATATAAAAAAAATTATAATTATGAGAAAAATATCTTTTTCTATACTAAATATAAATCAACTCTTTCAAAAAAATTTATTCTTAACTTTTTTAAAATAACTATTTGAGGATTAATAAATTAATTAAAATATAATTATTTACTAAATATTCAAATTAACTAATTAACTTAGTCAAATAGTTAAAGGCACTCGAATATGCTAAAAGTTGATTAAAAAGTTGTTTGCTAAATACCTTCAATTTCCCTTTTTAAGTCTTGTTTCAAAAAAATATTTCTTTTTATTTATTATTTTAGAAAATTAAAATTATATTTATTATCTTCTTTTAAATATTACCATTACTATCTTAATAAATATTCAATAACTTTATTTAGCACTTGATTTTTAATAGAGAATATATTAGTAAATTATAGCTTATCTCTTCAAAAATTAAGATTATTTATTATCTTACTTAATCCTCACGTATTAACTTTAAATGATATTTAAAAAGAAATGGAATGAGCATAACTACTAAGTATTAAGATTGTGGTTAAATTCTATTAATTATATGATTAAATCTTATAAAGTATGAGAATAAATCTTATTAATTATGAAATTAAATTTTATTAAGTATGTGATTAAATTCTTTAAATTATTATAACATTATCTATTATATATATTAAATTACTTATTTATCTACTAAATAATTATGGTCATAATTATGTAATTTTAATATTGAGGCAAAATGATGTTCATTAATCAGGGTTAGTGAACACTCTTAATATTTTACCCATGAAAGAAATGAATAATTTTAACACTTAAGGTTTTTTTTTTAAATAATGGAATGTAATTTCTTAATTTAATAGAAAAAAGTTGAAGAGTTATAATTTTTTAATGGATTAAGTCATTTAAAATTTTGTATAAAAAATTTTCCATCCCTCTCTCCACTCATGATACCACTTCTACCAGCATCAGAAGCCTAAGGTAAGTTAGATTTGAATTATTCTCATGGTACAGAAGCCTAAGATAAGTTAGATTTGAATTATTCTCATGCTAATTGTATTCTCATCCACAGATACCCATCCCACGGTGTAATGTCTGCCATCATGACCCAGTCCTAAAAATCACATCATGCGTGTGCATTCCAACGGATTTGTAAGACAGTTGCTTTTAAAATTCGAAATGATTTCATTTGGGGCCTTTAGCTTTGGTTTAGGGGATGACCTCTTGTTGACTTAAGTCATATGACGGGGGTGGGTGACTTGCGATTTGAGGCATAAGACAGGGAGGGAATGAATGGAGTGACATTCGCGTCACATTTTGTATCACCCGTCGATTTCTTTATTTTATTTCTTAAATACTAAACTTTTATTAATCATTAATTTGTCACTGAATAATTTAAATTTCATGTTGAGGCATTACGAGAACTTCAGAGCAAATCGAGGGTCCTCTCTATTGTCTCTTCATTGATACATAGGCTTCCTTTGGTAGATTGCGTTTCAATGAACTTTTAGCTGATTTTACCAAAATTTAGTTGGTTGATTAGAAATAGCCGTTTGGTAGATGACTAGTTGAAATAACGTTTCAAAACTTCTGATCTTGATTCAGCTATTTTAGAAAACGCTATAATATTCAACGTTTTGCTTTGGCTGATGCTTGATACTTATTGATTTATCCTTTTAGCTTTTGGTAACTGGTGCTTTACTTTCTTTCATTTTTTCCTTGCTTTTCCTTGCTTTTTTTCAATTGGCAGCTGGTGCATCTCTATGCTTTTTTTCAACTAGTAGCTAGTGCATCTCTTTCCTTATACCTTATTTTTTTCCTTGATTTTTATTAAATTTTTTATTGCTAAATTTATTTTTTATAAAAATTATATTAATTTAATTTTAAAAAATATTTAATTTATAATAAATTATAATAATATATTATTTGTAAAATTTTAATTTATCAAATAATATATAAATTTTAAAATAAAAAATATTTAAATAATTTATAAAATATATTCATATCCTTATTTATCATTTTATACACAAACAACTAATTTTAAATAGTTAATTTTACCAAACACTTTTATTCAAATAACTAATGCAACCAGCTGGTCAAATAAATTAACATAATCAGCTATCAGCTAACAGCTAATTGAATCAGCTAACCGCTATAACTATCAGCTGATTGCCAAATAAAGCCATAATTCGATCACGAGAGCAATGGTATGTCCTGACATCCTCAACAATGTTAATTTTAGAAAATTTCTCCGTTATCTCTAGAGTTTTAAAATATGTAAATTAAATAATTAACCACTTTAATTACTAAAAATGTAATGGTATGCGAAAATGAATACATGTGACAATCTAAATTTGTATGTATTAATTGATGACACTCTCTAATTTTTTCACGTACCAGGCTGCATTTGCAAGAATTTTTATTTTAACTAGAATCTGTTGGAACTTGGAAGAGATGATTTAGCTGAGAAAGCTGCAAATAGTTTGGTCCAGACTTCAATACCCTACTAATTTACTAGGGCTTCATGCCTTACTCGTGTGGCGTTATCTGGATTATTAATTTCTCATTAACTTTGCTGCATTCTTTAGCAAAAAAGGATAGATTCAGTTTCTTCAATGTCCAAAAATATAATTTCACCATTTGACCTTCAATTTTAATAAAAATATAATTTAATCATTCAATCTTTTATTAATAATATATAAATAATAATATTTATCAAATAATATATAAATAAATAATAATAATTTACACATAATAATATTATATATTTTATAATATCAAATTAATTTTAATATTATATATATTATTATATTATATTTCATTATTTATATATAAAATTAAAAAAATTAAATTAATTTATACAATATGATAAAATAATAACATGATGTTCTTTGAAAGTTTAATTATTAATTAGACTTAATTTATTCATTTATTTAGAATTTTTGATCGATATTACTGTTTGGAGACGAAACAGTAACGTGTTATTGTCTAGACAAAACAATTAGATGTTACTGTCTAGACGAAATAAAGATAAAATAATAACATGTTCTTTGGTATTTTAGTTATTAATTAGATTTGATTTATCTATTTATTTATAATTTTTAGTTGATGTTACTATTTGTGTTTGGGGACCAAACAGTAAAATATTTTTTTTGACAATTTAATTGTTAATAAAACTTAATTTACCTATTCATTTGAAATTTTGGTTGATGTTACTATTTGAAGATCAAATCGTAGCATGTTACTGATTGAAAATGAAATGATAACATGATATTTTTTGAAAGTTTAGTTATTAATTAAACTTGATTTATCTATTTAATTAGAATTTTTGATTGATGTTACTTTTTGAAGATCAAATAGTAACATATTACTATATAGAGATGAAATAGTAATATGTTATTCTTTGATAATTTAGTTATTAATTAAATTTGATTTATCTATTTATTTAAAATTTTATGTTAATATTACTGTTTGGTCTCTGTTTGGAGACCAAACAGTAATATACTCTTCTTTAGCAATTTAATTATTAATGAAATTTAATTTATCCATTTATTTAAAATTTTTTAGTTAATGTTACTATTTAGAGATGAAATAGTAGCATATTACTATTTAGAAACTTAGCAGTAACATTTTATTCTTTAACAATTTGATTATTAATGAGACTTGATTTATCTATTTATTTAAAATTTTTAATTGATGCTACTATCTAGAGATGAAATAGTAACATATTACTATTTACTATTTGGAAATAAAATAGTAACATACTATTTTTTAATAGTTTAATTATTAATGAGACTTAATTTATTTATTTATTTAAAATTTTTTATCGATGTTATTGTTTAAAGATGAAATAGTAACATATTATTTTTTAATAGTTTAATTGTTAATGAGACTTGATTTATCTATTTAATTAGTATTTTTTGTTAATGTTAGTATTTGGAGATGAAACAATAGCATGTTACTATTTGAAGATTAAACAGTAACATGTTATTTTTTTACAGTTTAGTTATTAATGAGACTTGATTTATTCATTTATTTAAATTTTTTTTATCGATGTTACTATTTAAAAATAAGATAGTAATATACTATTCTTTGATAGTTTAATTATTAATGAAACTTAATTTATTCATTTATTTAAATTTTTTAGTCGATATTACTGTTTGGTGACCATATAGCAATATGTTACTATTTTGAGTTAAAACAGTAACATATTATTTTTTTGACAATTTAATTATTAATAAGACTTTATCTATTTATTTATTTGAAGTTTTTTATTGATGTTATCAAATAGTAACATGTTACTATTTGAAGATCAAATAGTAAAATGTTACTATTTGGATATAAAATAGTAATATGATATTTTTTGACAGTTTAATTATTAATGAGACTTAATTTATTTATTTATTTAATATTTTTGATCGATATTACTATTTAAAAATTAAATAGTAATATATTACTATTTGAAGAAGAAAGTGATATACTGTTCTTTGATAATTTAGTTATTAATAAGACTTGATTGATTTATTTATTTTAGCAGTTTAATTTTTATAGCACCATTAGACATTACAAGAATTGAGGAGAAAAAATTTAATGTGAGCTTTAAATAAATTTAAATTGAAGAAAATGAGATCAAAGTCGATAAAATGATAAAAAAATAAAGAAAAATTAAAAAAAATTGAAATAGGCTTTTTTGTGCTAGCCAAAAGGTGTTTTGCAAGCATGTAGATTTCGAAAAGTTATATGAAATCGATAAATAATTTACCCTAATCGGATAATCGAGCATAATGTTATGGTCGTTCAAAGTCTTTAACTCAATCTATATATTTTCAATTGGATGAACCTCACCGAAATTAAATTTTTTTATTTTTTATTGAAAGATCATAGGAAGATGAATAAAAATAAGTGATTTTGTTACTATTTCATAGTCAAAAAATTAGAAAAATAGATTATATTAAAATAATATTAAAAAATTAAGATCTTATGAATAAAAAAATTAAGGTAAAAAATTCATAAATATTACAAAAAAGTAACTTTAGATCCAATTAAAATGAATAAATAAAGTCTTATTAATAATTAAATCGTCAAAGATTAACATGTTACTATTTTTTCTTCAGAAAGTAATATGTTACTGTTTGATTTCCAAACAATAACATCAATAAAAAATTTTAAATAAATGGATAAATTAAGTCTAATTAACAACTAAATTTTTAAAGAACATCATATTACTATTTCATCTTCAGTCAGTAACATGTTACTGTTCAATTTTTAAATAGTAAAATTATCTTAAATTTCAAATAAATGGATAAATTAAGTTTTGTTAATAACTAAATTATCAAAGAAAAGCATATTATTGTACTATTTGATTTTCAAACAGTAACATTAACTAAAAATCTCAAATAAATGGATAAATCATGTCTTATTAATAATTAAATTGTAAACGAACAGCATATTATTATTTCATTTCCAAACAGTAACATGTTACTATTTGATTTTTAAACAGTAACATCGATAAAAAATTTTAAATAAATGAACAAATCAAGTCTCATTAATAATTAAATTATCAAAAAATAATATGTTATTATTTTTTCTTCAAATAGTAATATGACATGTTACTATTTAGTTTTCAAAAAGTAATATCAACTAAAAACTTCAAATGAATAGATAAATTAAATTTAATTAACAATTAAATTGTAAAAAAAAATATGTTACTGTTATGTTACTATTTAATCTCTAAACAGTAACATCAATTAAAATTTTTAAATAAATGGATAAATTAAATCTTATTAATAATCAAACTGTTAAATAATAACATGTTACTATTTTGTCTCCAAACAGTAACATATTACTGTTTCTGTTTTGTCTCTAAACAGTACATTGATAAAAAAATCTTAAATAAATGAATAAATTAGGTTTAGTTAATAACTAAACTCGTAAAGAATATCATATTATTATTTCATCACATTGCATAAATCAATTTAAATTTTTTTAGTTTTATATATAAATAATGAAATATAATATAATAATATATGTAATATTAAAATTAATTTGATATTATAAAATATATGATATTATTAAGTATAAATTATTATTATTTATTTATATATTATTTGATAAATATTATTTATATATTATTAATAAAAAATTAAAGGATTAAATTATATTTTTATTAAATTGAATATCAAAGGATGAAATTATAATTTTTGGATATTAAAGAAATTAAATCTATTCTTTTTTTCTAAAGAATGCAGCAAAATTGGTAAAAAATTGATGATCTAAAGAACACCACACACGAGTATAGCATGAAGTCCTAATAAATTGTCAGGTATTAAAGTCTAGACCAAATAGTTTTCCTAAAGAGCCCCTCACCCAGTTGTACTAAAACTCGTGTCAGGAAGGGCTCATGGCTGAGAGCTTTTTGCTTGTCTTATTGTGACCATTCGACAAAGTTGAAGTTTTGTGGTGGGAGTTATCCAATGCCATTCAGACATCCGATTGTCCGTAGAAATTTTTGTCCCCTTTACTTATATTCAATTTTTGTATGATTAAGGTCGATTTTATGCTGTATAGGATGGGATAATGCCCACTTATCTGAGTTAGGATCTCCCATGTTATAATATCCCGACAATTGGTTTAACGAAGTCTAAAATATCAATATTTTGTCAAATGAAAAAAAAAATTGTAAGTGCTACTTGGAACAAATAAACTCTCTGACCATTTCGCAGCAACAACTAGTTGTAAAATACTCGTTCAGCATTTTGAGTTGCTATCGTATGAATAAAAGTCAAGCACTCAACTAAGTTATCCAGGAACTTATTCAAATAATTTAATGATGGACCAATTAATTTAGTCATAAAGTTTATTGACTTGCAAGGTAAAAGGATGCTACCTCGCCATGATTACTCGTAGAACAATTCTACTTTATACTATTTAACAACTTCATACAATATATTAATGATTTTAGCTAAATAGACGTATTTTTCTTGGTCTTCTCAAAGTCCGGTAACTGCAATATTGAGTAAATGTGTATAATCTGCTATTATTCAGTTTCGAAACAAGGAAACATGAATGAAGTCTATTTAAACTGTCAAAAGTTTTCCAGATGTATTCCAATTATGCGCAAAACTATTGTTAACCACTAGATTATTATTATTATTATTATTTTAAATGAAAGCAGGACAAAGCTACGAGAAAACTACACAGTCAGATCCTCAACTTGCACGTCTGTCTGGGATAAGCAAAGGATAACACTCATCTGGTGATAGGGTAAGGGCAAGAGCTGCACATTCATCTGAACCATTAGATACCATGCTATGTCATTTACGTCCGGTTCCAAAAGCCTTTCCAATATCCAGAGAAGAAACTAACCGTGATCGAACACCATGTCATCCGACTAGCCAATAGGCCAAGCTTCCGGCCTCCCCTTGCAACAAGGGTGAAAAAAATATTTATATTTAATGGATCTTATTTAAATTATTAAATATATCTTTAATAAATTTTTACTTAAATTAGATTTACTTTTTAATGGTTTGGGTTTAGGTTTATTTATTAAATATTTTATAAGTCTAAGCCTTTTTTGAATATCATATTAGTTCTATTGTAATATTAATTTATATAATACATAAATTTATTTCTTATAAATATTCAATGAATCTTAAATCCCTTTTACGTATCACATTAGATCTACTTAAATAATATATTTTATAATTAACTTATTTTTATATTATATCATATATATATATAAATATTTTGATAATTTATTTAAGATAAATAATATTAAAATAATTTAATTTATATTAAATTATAAAAATATTTTAAAATGACATTTATTATTTTGTAATATTAATTTGTACAATGATAAGTACCTCATAAAGATTTATTTGATAAAATTAATAATGATACAATCTATATTTATCTTAAAATTACTATAGATAATATAAATAAGTCAAAATAAAAATGAATGTAAATGAGAAAATAAATATGATCATTCATAATTTATAGATATAATTATTATTAATAAGAAAAAAATAACTTTTGATTAATTTGTTTAATTATCACATTTTATAATTATGATAATTTTTATATTAAATCTATATAAAAATTTATAATTTTTTTATAATAGTGACCAAACACTTCCGATTAATAAATTCAATAACGTTGAAGGTTATTGGCAATGTTTAAATTATATATTATATTCCTTACATTTAGATTTTTGTCTAGTCTGGGTTGGGCCCAGACCCAATTCATTGCTATGTGTACTTGCATCCCCCGTCCATTCTTACGCCCCTCAGCTGTAATTCTCCCCTCAACCACCCGCGGAAGGAATAAGCAGCGGAACAAATATTAAAAGCTGTAATACATTTTAATGGGTCCATTAAACCAAGGACCGTCCGGGTTCGAAATCAGATGTGTTAAAAATCCTAATACTTAAACGGAACACAAAATAGAATGGAAGAACACTTGCCCGTCCTACAAAAGAATTTGAAAGCAGAAAAACAAGCAACATGTTATTGATGGATTCATTAAGCTTTGTGACTTGCTGTTGATTAAAATTGAACCCCAAAAGTGTCAATTGCACTCGCCACGGAAACTAATTGGCATAATGCATTAATCTCAGCAACGAGATCCAAACAGTATTCTTGAACTGCACCGAAACTTGGCCTCAATCAGAAAAGCTAGTCATTATAATCTCAATGAATTGAAGCAAATTAAGGGAACTTTAAATTATTTATGTCAGCCACGTCTGACCTGGCAACAAGAACTGGAAGGAGAATAGTGATGAGGATGAACGTAAAAGAAATCTAATTCACATTTTAACAAACAGAAAGAGTGCTTTTTTTCCATTTTGTCAATAAGAAAAGAAGATCGCGAACGTACCGCACGCAAAGAAGAGTTCACTCTTTCTTGCGAAGCTGAAGCACTGCGTAACTAGCAGTATTTTCCCGCTCTAAAGATGCAATTTATTTATCTAAATCCGTCAGAAGCTTGTCTTCTGATTTGAAAGCAACTAACTTTAGAATAGCCTCACAGTACTTATTGCAGCTCCGCTCAATCTTTCTCTCCTGAATTTGCTTCTCAAGACCTTCAATGTCAGCACGCACTTGCAAGATCTGCATGCTAATTTCATCTTTTAACTCAGCTAAATTCCCCTTCTCTCTAATATTAGCCTCAACAATTGCTTTGCTCCGTAAAAGCGGGATCTCAAATGTGGCCATATCCTGCAAGAAAGGAGGGAACTTTTCGGGAAGCTTCTTCAATGGAGGTTCGTCTTTTCCGGTGGTTGGGCGAGGGAGAAGCCTATTTTTTGATGATAATATCATCTTCAGATGGACCTATGCGTAGCTCGCAGCCATTGTTTCTTCACACTCATAAATTTTCCTTTCTTTTGCCAGCATTGAATTGAGATGGAGAAGATAGAGCTTCCAGTTACGGGTTCAGCGCTCACCACAGAAACCGCTGCCCACCAAGCCAACAGCGATGGACAAGGAGCGCCTTCGTGCCTTGTGGGTGCTCGGCTACTGAAGCCCAATTATTTACAATTGGGCTAATTATCTTGCAACGAGTGACCCAAATAGTTTATGCTGTTACCTTGCAATAGTCACTGGCCTAAACTCAGATGGTACAAATTAGTGCCTGCGTAATTGTGATGTCCCCTGGGTTCAAAGATCAAATCCCCATGAACAACTTTGCCAGTATTTCATAATTTCAAAATAAAATTATTAAATTTATCTAAATTTTTGTTTAGTATATTCAAAAATAAGATTTCATTTCATTTTTAATTTTTTTAAAATAATGTTTGACTTTTAAATAAAAAGGAGGTTTCATTTCATTTACATTTTTCATTTTAATTACATTTAAGTTAGTATGAAATTCATCAAATTTAATAATAATTTTATTATAACTTATTTTATTTGGATTAAAAATATATTATATAAAATATTTATTTGTTTTTTAACATTATATTTACTATGATATTATCAAAATTTACTTTTTAATTGAATTTTATATTTTTTAATATATTTTAAATAAAATAATTCCTTTATAAATGGATTAAAATTATTATTTTTAAAAAAATTTCTAAATAATAAAATTTATTTATATTAAAATGAAATAAACTCAATTCTAAAAAAATTCATACCAATTCAACCACAGTAAAATAAATGCAAAATTCTTGCATTGTTTGGTTTTTTTATTTCTAATAATGATAGCATAACTATTTTATCTTGATCTAAAGAAGGGAAATATATCTAGTCTTAGTGCTGAGAATTTAGATTTGATTTTTGGAAAGTGTAAAACATGTTTTAGGGAATAAAATGAGATATTATAATTTTTGATAAAAAAATTTGAAAAGTAACTTTTAAATTTGTAATTACCCACTCTGTTAATATTTTTAATTAAGGATTGAGATATCTCATTTTACTATTTAAAATGCATTTTTAAGTTCAATTTTAAAAATTTTATTACTACTTTTACTTGTATTTTGATAAAAAAATAACATTTTAAATTTTAAAAGTTACTTAATTATGAAGTTAAGATCTTAAAATAACTTATTTATCAAAATAATATATAAGCAGAAATAATTTCTTATACCTATTTGTTCCTATTCAACTCACTACTCACTATTTAATTATAGTTCTTAAAGTGTCATTCCTAACAATATAATGGTGTATTTGTTTGGATAGAATGAAATGAGATAATTATTTCATAATTATATTTAATATGATAAGGAATAGAATCAACATTCCATTTTATTTTTATATTTGGTGTAACAAAATTTTGATAGAATAGAATAAAAAAATAATAAAAGATAATAATATCCTTATTAAAAAATAATAAATATATTTTTTATAATTTAATAATATTATTAATATATATGACATAATTAATAATAAAAATTATCACAATTTAAATTTTATTATCAAACTTATAATTAACAAAAAATTCTATTATAGAAGTTAAAATTTCTAATTTACTAAGTTTTTATATTAAATATTTTTTATAAAAAATACAAAAATGTCATATTTTAAATTTTATTATTAAAAATATAATTATCAAAATATTTTAATAGAGAAATATTTAAAAATTATTTTTTTATCATGTATTAATAAAAGATAATGTTGAAATATATAAAAAATATGAGAGATATGTGTGTAAAAGAGTCAATTTATAAATGAGAAATAATACATTCTATTACTTTTGTTACAAAATGGATATTCTATTTTTTATTGAAAAGATTATTCTTTATAAAATGATAATTCTCATTCCATAATATATGTTAAATAAATTTTTTTATCATTTTCATTTCTATTCCATTTTATTTCATTGAATCAAATGCACTTTAAGCATCCAAATCTATCATCACAAGTAGACCTGACAATCTTGACCTATATCCATTTATCCATTCATATCCATCCTTATTTTGATCAATCCATATCCATTCATTTTAGCTTTAGGGTAACTATGAGTTGAGTCATTATTGGTCCATTGAAATAAGGGTCATATTTGGTTAACTCATGGATAACCATTTATCCATTTATATTCATAGGAGGTAGATTTATATACTATATAAATAAATATTATAAAATAAAAAAATTATAATAAAATATCTTTAAAAATTTAATATAAATTAAATATCTTTAAAATTAATTTTTTAAAATTAAATATTATAATATTATTATATATGTCATAATATCAATTTTTTTATAAAAAAATAAAATCAAGTCTAATCTTTTGTACTAAAATCCATATAATTTATTATTTTTACTTTTTAAACTTAAAGATAGCCAAAATTACCTTTTTCAATTTTCAAATAAAAAATCTTATAATATTATATGTCACATGTAATATATCATATAACTATATGTTAAATTCTTGATTATACTTTGTAAATATCAACACACCAATAAGGTCAATTTTTATTTTTAGGTGATACTTTACAAATTAAAATCTAATTGTTGATATATATACAATTTTAAAGGTACAATTTATTATTGTAAAAGAAAACATATAATTTAGAATTTAGAATTTTTTTAATTTTATTGTAATATCTATTTTAAATTAAATAATTTTTATTTAATGTATATTAAAATTAAATTATTTAATTAACTATATTTAATATTAAAATAATTTTTAAAAATTAATATTAAGAAAATGAGATAAAAAATTATAATTTTAAAAAGTAAATAAAAATAAAGAATAAAAAATTTGATAGCATAAGTTTATTTTGAAATAATACTAATAAATATAAAATAATGGTGAAAAATAATATTAATAAAAATGATAAAATATAAAATAATAATAATTTAATGGATAAATGGATGGGTTAGGTTAACCACATATGCAAGGGTCATGGATCATCCATGACTTACTTAAAATTTTATATTGAGTCATAAATGGATAAGTGGATCAATAATGACCTATTCACTTTTGACCTAATCTATATCCATCCTAACCCATTCATTTGCCACCTTTACTCACAAGGGTTTATGGATGGACTTCCACATACCAGCCAAATTCCAGTGCAGTGATACATCACTTGATGAATGGCATAAATACAACAGAAGATTTTTGCTTGGCTCAGTGCCACTCTCTAATGGCAAGTTTATGAAATTTTGAAATAAATTAAGACTTAAAGATAGATAATAGTGAATCAAACTTCTCGAATCAGCTTTAATGTTTAACTACTTATTTATTAATTAGTCAAAATAATAATCACCTTGTATTTTATGTAATTTATATAATTAACTATAATTTAATAAACTAATAATTAGAAATAATAATTATTAGTATATAATTATTAATTTAATTTCCTTGATGTAATATTTTGATCAATTATTTATTATAACTAATCTCGAATTTATCATTAATTTATCAAAAATTATTTAATATATATAATTAAATAACATTAATATAAATGATTTATTGCATGTTATAATTTATATAAATTAATTATTAATTTTTACATTATAAATAAATAAAATAAAATTTAAAAAATCTATAATAATTCAAACTCATTAGGTTACATCTAATCATGGGTGATAATTTCTAATATGATATGATTACTCGACATGAATACAATGCATTTATTTGGGTTCAAGTTGACACGCCAACTCATTTAAGAATTTATATTAAATTTTTAAAAATTTTATTTAAGAAATAATTAATATTTTAATCATAGATATATATATATATATATATATATATATAATAAAGATATAAAATTATTAGTTTAATAAAATAACAATAAAAATTTTAAATAGTATTTTATTAATAATTAAAAATATTTTTTATGAAAAATAGTAAGTAATTGAATTTAATAAATAATTTTATAATATAAATTTTACTAATTAAAATTATTAAATAAGTTAAACAAGTAACCTATGGGTGATCTGTTTAGATATATTTAATAAATGAATTGATCCGAATGATACAAATTGATACTCCTACATCTAATGAGACTATAAAAATATCTAAAACTTATTTACAAAAAAATTAAAGTTTATTTATTAATATTTTTTAATAAAATTATTTGTTAACATTTAATGAAAAAGAAAATACATATAATATGGATTAAATTTTAAGCTACAATAAATTACACTTAATGTCTATATCATTTATTACACTTTTACTTTTATTTATAAATTAATGTGGTTTGTGATAAAATTTTATTTTTATTTAATTTTACTCTCATTTATCTTTTTTTTCTTTTTTATTTTTGTACTTTAATAACATTTTAATACTCAAATATTTTTTATTTTATTTATTTGGTATATAAAAGTTAATTATTTTTCAAAAAAAAGATAAATTTAAATATTGAAAACTACTAAAGCCTTTTTATCTAAATAAAGAATAAATAATAGTGTATTCTATCAATAAAAGTCAACATGAGTGTGCTAGAACTCTGAACAAACCTTAATATCGAGCAACTAGCAATAGAGAAGATACCAACTTAGAAGGTGCACGAAAAAAGAAAAAGCCAAGAGAAAAGGATTTAAAGGAGGCACCACGGGGATCTATTCTTATGCTAACTTAGCACTTTAATCGAATGATGTCAACAAGCCTCTTAGTTAATTGGTCTTATATAGAACTATGCTTTTAAAAGGTTTAGAGGGTGACCACCATGATTTGAGGGAGTAGGAAAATGACAACTTGGAAGAATTGGATGAAGGCGATGATGATTTAATAGAATTTAAGATTGATTTAGATGAAGATAATAAATGTTATAGAATAGAGGTTATAAATAAAGTTGTCGAAGGAAATAGAATATGCCCTATATTAAAACTCTTTGATAAAGAAATAGAACGTATTAGATGACCTTGGAGGAACTGCCTCATTGTAAAACTATTAGGACATAGAGTTGGATTCTATTTCCTTAAAAAAATTAATCCAGCTATGGAGGGGAGTGAAGGCTTTAAGCTTGTTAATTTGGAATATGATTATTATCTGCTCAAATTTGCTATAAAAAGTGGAAAGGATTTTGTATTTACCAGAGGTCCATGGCTAATTCTAGATCATTATTTAATAATTCAGAAATAAGTCCTAAACATTAACTTGTTATGGCTAGTATTGAAAAAGTGGTTGTTTAGGTATGTTTTCCTAAATTGGCAATGAAATACTATGACTATAAATATCTTTGTGCCATTAGTGATAAGATTGGAAGGATATCTAAAATTAACTATATGACAGAGGAAAGGGTAAGAGAAAAATATGCAAGAGTTTGTGTGTTGATTAATCTGAATGAGTCACCATTGCTGCAATTTCGTATGGGAATAAAAGATATAAAAATAGAATATTAATGAATTCATTTGATTTGTTTTAAATATGGAAGATATGGTCATCATGTGGAGGGCTGCAAAGAAAAGGAAGCTACTCATAAGGTTGGTCAAGGAAATATAGCAAAAAGAAAAGAAATAGACCAAAATGATGTCTTAGTTAATACTCTATAACAATTAATTCAGCAAAACTAACTTGTCATGGAGTTTATGGACTAGATGTTAGTACAAAGACAAAGATGAAATAGGAGGATAAAGTTTGGCAAGAAAAACACAGAGGACACTTAATTTGGAAAGTTGTCAATTTGCAACCTTTACTTACCTAATGTTTGAGAGTGAGATAGGTGAGCAAGAAGAGAATCGGAAGAAGACATATAATGAGTCAATTGAAAAAGAGAATTCTAGTCTACATGTTCGTATCCCCAAGGAAATGGGCAGCAAGAAACAAGAGATTAAAAGGCATCGTAAGGTTTTAACTACCCTAGAGAACAATCAAATGGCATTGGAAAATATGCAAACTAGCGATAACATCATAGTAGGCTTTCCTAGTAAAAGTACTATAGTCTAGTAGCAAGAGGTAATAATGATATCGAAGGATATTTTGTGAAATATCCTAATATTGATGACACCAAAGGCATGAAGTAATGATGACATCAAAGGACATCCAAAAGAGTATTGGATTTTCAAGTCTATATCTAATACTAACCAACACCTACCACATAGCATAAATCTCATAAACATTGATACTATGGGAAAACTACTTAACTAACTTATAGGATTCGAGACACCTTTAGCACCTATCATATATTGTGAATCCATGGTAGAAAAAACATAGCATAGTGGTGAATCAACTATACAGATGGATTTATCATGGGTGGAGGAAACACTTGATTACATAGAAAATGAAGGAAAGTTATTTAGTAATTATTTGTAATCATTCTTTTGTTTCTCACACTTGATGATTAATCTTATGACCTAAAATTGTGGAGGGGTTAGCAACCTAAATTTCATTGTTTATGCCAATAACATAATAAAGAGTTATAAACTAGCTGTGATTGCATTACTAGAAACTAAATTTGACTCAAGTAAAACTAATGAAATTTTTTATAAATTGCATTTTTCTAATTTTTTTGTTCAAGAAGGAAGAGGAATGGTAGAGGGGATATGGATTGGATGGAAGAAAGATAAAGTCAAAATAAAAGTCCTTCATTCATCTTCTCAACTTGTCCACCTCAGAGTTATTATTGGATATGATTCACGCTAGCTTTTGACAGTAGTTTATATGAGTTCTCAAGTTAAAACTCATAAGGAATGTTGATCTTAAATTCTAGAATTGTCAAAATCTATTAATGAACCTTGGGTTTTAACAAGCAATTTCAATGACATTTCTTATCATTTGGAAAAGAAAGGAGGAGTACCGATTATGGGAAGAAGATGTGAAGAATTCTCCATCTAGATTAGTAAATGTGGATTTATTGATTTAAGCAGGCAAGGCTTACACTTTACTTGGAAAGGTCTAATTTGTGATTGTTATGATCGAATATTTGAATGAATGGATAGAGGTTTATGTAATGAGAGGTAGAGACACAAATTTAATGATGCTATTATAAAGGTTCTCTTACAAGTTTTTTTTTATCATCATCCTTTAATGATTGACATTTTTAGTGGAAAAAGTGTGAGACTAAATAGACCATTTCGCTTTGAAGTTGCATGGTTATTACATAAATAATTTTCATAATTCTTAGATGAGAATTTGAATAGTTAAAAACTTTTCTCAATAATAACCAAAGTCTCCTGTAAAAATTAGTACTTTAGAATAAAGAGGTGTTTGGTCACATTAGATAGAAAAATATTGTACTTTTAGCTCGTATAAGGGGGGTCTAGTTAGCTTTGGAAAGAAAATAGAATCTATATTTGGATAATCTTGAGAAACAATCACAATAAGATCTACTAGATGTTTTAAAACAAGAAGTTTTGTGGTATTAGAATTCAAGAGCTATATAGATCTAGGGTGGAGACTGCAACACCAAATTTTACCATACGAAGACTATAGTAAGAAAGGGATACAATAGGGTTTCTATGCTATGGAATTCTAATGACACATAGATTGATGACAAAGATCAATTGAAGGATATGATTGTAGCCTACTATAGAACTCTCTTCACTGAAGATACTAATCAGTATATTCCGATCCAAACAAATTGCTTTTTTCTTGTTATTGAAGTAGAGGAATTTAGAAAACAAAATAAAAGAGTATTAGCCTATGAAATCAAACGTACAATGTTTAACATAGGTGCATTAAGGGCTCCAAGTCATGATGGCTTATTAACTGGTTTTACTAAGCAAATTAGGATAAAGTAGGTCACAATTTATCCATGTTCGTAAGTGAAGTTTTTAAAAATAGAAATGAAATTAAAAATGTTAACCAAACTTTAATCACTTTGATTTTAAAGGTGAGTCAACTTAATTTTATAAATCAATTTAGGCTAATTTCTTTATGTAATGTCAACAATAAATGCATTACAAAAGTTATTGTGAACTATTTAAAGTTTCTTCTACCAAATTGAGTCTCTTAATTTCAATTTAGTTTTATCTTGGGGAGTTGCATCCATGATAATATAATTATAGCAAATGAGATGATTCACTATATGAGGAAAAAGACATGAAAAAAAGGATTCATGTTATTAAAGATTGACTTTGAAAACATTTATGATAGAATTAAATGGTGCTTTTTATTAGATGTGTTAAAAGAAGTTAGTATTCCTAACCAATTTTTCTTATTGATTATGAATTATGTTACTACCCTAAAGATGAATGTTCTTTGGAATGGTAATAAAATGATTGAATTTTAGCTATTAAGAGGAATTAGATAAAGAGACCCTATCTCACTTTATTTATTTGTATTCTTTATGGAAAAACTATCTTATATAATCATAGATAAGGTAAATGCAGGCAATTGGAAACCAATTAGAGCTGGTAGATCCAGTTCCTTTATTTTTTATTTTATATTTGCTTATGATTTCATTTTTTTTTATAAAAGCATCACTTGATCAAATAAGATAAGTAGTGAAGTGTTTATCTATTTTCTGTGCAACTTTGAGTCAAAAGGTCAATCATGCTAAATCCAAGATCATTCTTTCTAACTTGGATCTTTTGATAACACATGGAATTACAAACCTTAGCGACTTCTCTCAAACTTAGGATTTGAGGTGGTATCTTGGTATTAATCTGATTCATCCAAAAAGGATAGAAGAAGATATGAAGAATCACTTATTAAAGTTAATGATAAACTTAAAAGCTAGTAAACTAAAACTTTATTGATCGCTAGATGAATAACTCTTACAAACTCTATTATATCAAGAATCCTTATATATTACATGTAAGTGGAGAGAATTCTTAGACGAATATCCTTGGAAATAGAGAGGATGCAAAGGAATTTCATTTGGGGACATGATAAAAGTGTGAAGAAAGCACATCTGATTGGTTAGCAAAAAATTTGCTAACTAATAGAATTTAATGGCTTAGGAATGGGAATCTTGGAGAAAATGAATACTACCTGGTTAATGAAACTCTATTTTAAAATCTATACTGTAGAAGATAATTTATGGGTGAAGGTTCTTAAAGGTAAATATGGCTCTAGAGGAGATTGGCCTTTGAAATCTATAGCATCCACTAATGATTCTCTAACTTGGAGAGCCATTAATTTTGCACAAAAAAAAGATAGTATGTGGCTTAAAGTAGCAAGTTAACAATGAGGAGTCAGTGCATTTTTAGTTAGATAATTAGTTAGGAATTCACCAACCTCTCATCAACTTTGCACTTGAACCTGTGGAAAATGATCAAATGAGCGTAAAGATCAAGGAGTTTATAATACATAATTTTGACTAGAATTAGAACTAGTTAACCTTTATGCTTCCAAGTGTTATTCTGGAATAAATTCAATCAAGACTCCTTCCTAGGTTAGATGCGGGACTTGATACCATGGCATGGGTGACTAACTTGTTTAGCATGTTTTTTGTTAGAGAAGCCTATAAAACCCTTATGTAAGATATCTAGCTAGCTCCAAAAAAGATTTCAAAATTAATTTGGACTATGCCAACTCCATAATGAATAAGGTGTTTTATATGGTAATTAGTTTATAATAGCCTTATTACGAATTCCTACACAAGTAAATGGGCCGAAAGACGTCCCTATTGCTGCCAATATGAAACAGAAAGGAAACAATCATCCATGTCTTACAAGATTATTCAATTACAAGGGAGTCATGCTATAGCTTGTAAACCTTGCTTACATTGCAGTCTTTTGTGCATGCTTGAATGAATATTGGTTCTACTTGAACTTAGAAAGTAGCCTTACTCAAATCAGGGATAGGCTAGTCAAATGGAGTACAATCTGGGTAGTTGGTTGCTAGTTGCTATAGCAATGGAGAAATAAGGCCATCCATTAAAATGCTTTCCAATATCTAAGTAACTCAGCTTCAGTCATACAACATTATGTAGAATAGGTGGGAGTTACATTTAATAGTGAATGCAAACTAGCATCTAGAGTCACAAGTATAGTATTAGTATGTTGGATTCCTCCTCTAGAATATTAGTTAAAGATTAACACAGATGCTATAGCTAGGGGTGAAGATAGTAGAGCTAGTTATAGCAGTGTTTTGCGAGACATGAATTGAAACTAGGTCCTTGGTTTTGCTAGAGCTTTAGGAAGTTTTATGTAACTGAATGTTAGAGAGCTCTATATGATCTCTAAATAGCTTGGGATAAAAGGTATAAGAAGATAATCTTTGAATGTGACTCTAAAGCTTTCCATATTTGCCTAACTAATCCCAACATAGAAGGGAACAACTGAGTGTGGCAATTCATAGATTGCTAAAGAAAAAGTGGGAAGTTATCATCTAACATACATATAAAAAAGGGAATGCTTGTGTTGATAAAATGACTAATTTAAGCATTTTCTTGGAGTCAAGAACACATCTCTTCTACAATCTTCTACCTTTCCTTTCCATATTAGTTCTTACTGATGTATTGGGAGTCTCTAAGACTTGTAAGATTACTAGTTATTACTTTCTTTTTCAAGTCTTATGACACCTTTCCATCACAAAAAAGTATAAAAAACTATTTTGTAACTTTTTCATTAAACTAATCTATTATCAATCAAACTTGTTTTAGATATGCTGCTATTTTTCTTTTAAAAAAAATTAAAGTGAATGCTTTGATGTAGCAATGTTTAACGTTTCCAATGTGCTAAATTTGAATATAGTTAAAATAAAAAAGAAAAAAAATGATAGTGTAATGAGTTATACAAAGATTAAGTATAATTATATTTGCAGTTTATTCTAATCTAAAATATAATTTCTGTTATGTATATTTTCTTTTTAATCAAAATCTAATAAAAATTTAACCTAAAAAATGTTAATAATAAACTATAGTTTTCTAGCAAATAAATTCTAGTTTTTTTTAGTGTTGTTAGAAATAATTTTAATAATGAAGACTTCGGATAATTTGATAGAAAATTTCAATTTAAATCTCTTTATTTTTAATGTAAAAAATATTAATTAATTTATATCACTTAAAATTAGTAACAAATAATTTACATTAATGTTATTTTATATTAAATAACCATTAACAGTTAAATTAATGATAGATAAAAGATTAATCCTAATAAATAATTATTCAAAACATTACACTATTCAAATTTAATCAATAATTATATACTAATAATTATTATCTTTTATTATTAGTCTATTAAATAATAATTAATTGTATAAATTATATAATGTATGAAATCATTATTATTTTGACTAATTAATAGGTAATAGGTAATTATCGATAAGAGAAGTTTGATGTTTTATTATTTGCCTTTAAATCTTAGTTTACTTCATCCTTTCCAAATATTGCCATATATCTTGAGTAAACATACATTAATTTAACCTTAATATCATAACTTTTACCTACAAAGAATATATTAAGTAAAAGGAGTGTTTTTATATAAAAGTGAATGGAGTGAAATTACATCTATTAAATTTAACATTGAAGAATTAATATTAAAATATAAAATTATGTGGCTTTTTTTTTTTCAAAAATCATATAACTTTTTTAATTGATTACATGTTCTTTAATTATATTTTAATTTTCACTATTAATGCAAGATCTAATTACCACAAATCACTTTTCTTATCTCTCACTTAAAATTATTCATGTCATTAAATATGTCGTTTATATATATTCAGCATTTCATCCAAACTTCATATAATCGTACATCTTATCTACATGTGGTATTCTCATAATTCCATTATTTCTAGAATCATCACATAATTCTTTTCTTCCCACAAATTGCCCCGTTCCTCACCGCCTTATGTAATTGTAAGATGCGATTTGAACCACACATCTACTGATGCATCATCGGATCTATGTGGCAAGACTTAGTCATCACCATTTATATTGGATTCTACTACTCAAATGAAGGGTAATTATCAAACACCTCTAAGAAGACTGTGATAGAATGCCTTTTAGTTGCTGAACTTGTTGGCAATTCACGTGAACCTCGTTTCATTTTGTTACAGTTGATTTATATTTATTTTAGACAAAGAAGCTAGGTGCTACTGTTTTTCATCTTTTTGGACAATGCTTCGTAAGCTAGTAAATTGCATTTTCTGTCAGATTTCATTTTGGCTTTACCTATTTCTAACATTCAGGCAGCCATAATCATTCATTCAGAAAAACAAAAGAGAAAGGGAGAGAATTTCCAGCCAGTCAGAGCTCCCTGTAATCCAAATTATTTATCATTTACCATTAATTTTGTATGCTCTGCTGATTTCCCTCCCATAGGAATTATCCTATCAGACTGGCATGAATTAGGATAAGCAGCCCATTCTATTGTGTATAAATATGTGGATTAGATCAGACTTCATAAATTAAATTGGAAGAAGTGTGTGAAAAATTTCAATTACATAAAAACCAAGACCTTCATATAGGCACAACCCATTAATAAATGGATTATATCTGGTTAACTTAGTCAAAACTAACTTAGAGGCTTATTCACTCGATCAATATTATGCCTAAATATATTTACATTTAATCTCATAAAGGATTCATAATATTTCATTAAAACTTATAATATCAAGTTAAAATTAGCATCTAACTATCTGCATGAAGAGCTTATCATTACAATTATAAGTCACGTTCATTGAAGTCTATAAACAATGAAGTTATACTCATTTCAACCTAAATACGTTTCCTGCTGTGATTACTACCGGCTACTAGCTAGCATCAGAGTATGCACAACAGAATCCTGCCATTTGCACTTGACTACTTGATCTTTTTACAGGAAGTTCATCCGACTGAACTTTCTCACAAAGGTGACCAAAAAAATAAGCTGTGAACTTCCATGGACAAACCCTCAAATTCTCGTAAAGTCTGTCTTTCTTAGCTATTTCTTAGTTTTTAAAGACCCCACAGCCCCCCTTTCTCTCTTTCGTGGGGAGCTGCGTCGTGCTAAAGATAATCAATATGGTCGCACTTTCTTCCTACAATGACCATGTCCTGCCGGCCAAGATCTCTCTTAACGCTGTACCTTCCTTCCCTGTTTGTTATGGAATGAGGTTCGGATATGCACACCATAAATGATGTAAAACTAAGTAGCCGGTATCAATGAAATCTTAATATTACAATTACTGTCGTTTATGTTTTCAGGAATTAATAAGAATTTTTTTTTCTGGTATGAAAAGTTTAAGAATTGAATAGGTTATTTTGTTCTAGGATGAGATCATGCTATTAACTTCTTTGAGGATTTATAGTAGTTCTTATAAATTACCTAATTTTTTGAGATTACTGATAATGAAATTTAATCTTAAAACTTAAGGTGATAATTTTTATATCAAATATATAATTAAATGAAATCCAATATTATCATTACTGACATTGATGTTTTGACCAATTAGTTAGAAATTTTTTAATTTATAATTAAATAACATGTTAAAAATTTAAATAAATATCTTTTTTTATATTTACCAGAATACAAACAATAATATAATAATCTTACTATTATGATATAACTATTTTTTTTTATCAAGACATGGTAGTTACATTAATTGCATCATTCAAAGTCCAAACTCAAACTTCAGTTTGCAGACTATATATCATCATCATCATCATGCAATACATAATTAAGTTCAGGAACTTCTTCACAACCTACTATAGAGAAGAATATAATAAAACGATGCTAAACTTACAACAACATACATTTATTCCACAACTATGCCTTGCTTCATATCATACACATGCATATTTTATGCCAAACATGAGCTATTAGTCGTTTTTTTTAATTCCCCATCAAACATTATTACATTACATTTCTAAAGCAACTCATCATAATCAAGGTATTCCAATGATGGGGAAGAAGGGAATGTAATAGCTGCTAGGTGCCAAACCCCACTCTGGAGGCAGAGGAACATCGATGGTCTCGGACGAACCCAAAGCCTTGCCTTTTGTATTTATTGGGCGTGATTCCAGGAAACTGAGTGGGGTGGAGATGGTGTAGCTGTTGTGTTCTTGGCCATCCACAATCCGGGACACCATGTTCTTCCTCCGGACGTAAAGCTGCTTCGACCCGCCAAGGAGCTTTGCAAGGCACTTTAAAGAAGATGACTTCGTACCATCCGAGGGAAGATCAGTCTCGAAGGTTCCATCATGTTCTGTAGTTGCCACAGCCAGCTTTTTCACATTTGCACACTTCACCGAAACCTTAATTCCTGAGTTTTGAGTGTTTTAGCTAACTTGAGTAATGGAAAATCAGAGCCAGTATATGATGAGAAGTAAAGCAAAAAAATTAGAATCAAGTTTCATCATCCTTAGAATATCAGCACAAGATATCTACATCAGAAGGGTCAAAATTACGACTTTTAAAAAAAAAAAAGAATAATGAAAATTATAAAAATGAAAAAATAATGGTAAATGCTAAATATGAATACAAATGTGAGCTAAGACAAACCAGATAAGTCGTGATTGTGAGTGCTGCAGTCAAGGCAAGAGACCTTGCCCTTCACAACTCGGGATGTTGTGGGTTCAATGCTGGCTAGAGCCAATGCAAAGAGGAGTCCTGTGATGACATGAGCAGACGCCATAGGAGCAGTTTGGAAGGAAGTAAGCAGTTGCTGGCAGATGAGAATGCCAGAGAGCTTTGAAGAGAAGATGAGAGTGTGGCTCTTTAAGTAGTGGCAGTACTACGACGCAACCGTATTAAATGAAGGGCCCCAAGAGCTACAATAGTAGTTGGTGTCGACAGGTGGGAGTTAACTTCATGTCTGCGTTTATCAATCTACAATTAAGTGTCCTTTCCTACTTAAGCCCTAAATCAACAAATTTATGTGCACTTAGAGCAATTATTCCTAAGTGGAGAGGACTAACAAGAGAGAGAAGCTTTCACTTATGAGTCATGACAATCACTTGAAACTTTTTTCTTTTTCACACAAGCATCAACACAGTCCTTTTAGCTGGGACCCTGAAACGCGGTGAAATCTTTTTGGCTCGTCATGAGAACTTTGTCCGATGCACGTAAGATGCTGGTGCAAAATATGTTGTTCTATCCACTAAATTCAGTTGAGAGATCATGTTAAGCAAATCCAATGAATTTTTCATCATAAAAATACGTGAAAGGGAGCAACTTTGCCGTGACATTAATCAATTAATGAACCTAGGAACCATGAGACGTGGATGGTTACGAATCCAATTCTGATAATGACTATGATAGTTGAAACTACGCACGCCACGAGTTTATATATGTAAATTCTCCTTGATGAGATGAAAGCCAACTGCTTAGAAATGCATTCAAATGTAAATCTGCCGTGATGTTCCTTTAACAGGTAACAGATGTTATTGCATGGAAGACTTCTTGTTCGACCTTCCCATTCATAATTTGAGAGGAATGATCATTTTAATTACTAACTGTATATGCAAGCTAAAAATTACTCATATAGCAAGATTGACTTGCACTATAGAGTTTACTTCGTCTTGCATAAAATCTGAAGATGGCTGCCCAAAAAAAAAAAAAAATCTGAGGGTTAAATTAATGAACATAGACCTCGCCCGAGCCTTTTTTTTTTAAAAAAAAAAAAAAATCAATAGAAAATATATGAAAATTTCGAGTCAGTTCGATTAAACGGTGTAAGATGGCATTCCTGCAACAAATACTAAACCATGTAAGCTGAATCTGGAGTTCTTCCTTGTAATAGACATACTTTATATTCGTGGCATGCAATCGAGAACTTTGAAGATGCCTTTTGTGGACCATGGCTATATCTACCCACCGCACAAGAATTTAATGAATCTGAGGTTCTCATAGGAAAACTAGAAAGGAAGGCATTACATTCTTGTTCGGGCCGAATGGTTTAGTGAAGCATTAACAGATCGAATTGACGTTAGTTAAAGATATCATTTGTGAAGGATGTCGTCATAGCAGGATTTGCGGACAAATTGCAAGATCCGGTAAGGTCTGAAAGTCCACAATTTTGAATCAAAGTCTACAGGGTCGAGAGCGACATTCATGCTAGAATCTCTTTCGAATAACCTCATGTAATAATAAGGACCTTTACAGCACCAAGATGGTTTTAATGGACAGCTGAAAATGTTCAGCCTCCTTTGCTCTTTAAACTTTCCTTCTTTCATTGCTTTGGCAACAAATGTGAGAATGCCTAAGATTATTTAAGAATAAATACAATATTTAATTCTTTATTTATAAAAATAATTATTATTATATTTCTTAAATTTTATAATAGTTATTATTATTTTATTTTTACACCTTTTTATAACTATTCACCCTTTTTTCATAAATAATATTAAAATACATGATAAAATAAAAAAACTAAAAAATAAATATATATTTGATATTGTTATGATGAAATTTATCTACTTTAATATTTTTTATTATTTTAACATTACAAGTAAAGAAAGAAATGAATAATTATAACAAATACAAAAATAAGGAATGCAAAAATAAAAAACTAATAATAATTATAACATTTGAGAAATGCAATAATTACCATTATTATAAATGAGAGATTGAATGTTGTGTTTACTCATTATTTAATTATCTATTTTGCCACTATTATACGTAGAAATGAACTCTTTGGTTATGATAAAGATTAGATTTCCTTTTTGTTATTTCTACATGCACTTAAATCTTCAATTTTGAGTCCCAAAGATAAAGATTTTACCAGTGATTCTGATCTGATTCCAATATTAGCAGAGCTCCTCATAGTACTTAGTTCGAGGTTGAGTGGAATCCATATATGCTACTTACAAATTCTCAGAAGGAAAAGAGCCAAAAAAAACTTACAACCATCTAACTTCAAATTTGTTCCTGTGGTATGCTGTATGTTGGACATCTGGGCATAAAATTACATGCTCCTCCCAAACATATGCTAATGTTTCAGCAGCAACTCTGTTCCAGCCAATAGCCATTTTTGGCAATTGGCGACAATACATAAGATATCAGAGGGGTCTGACTGTAAGATTTTTTGGGACCCGAACTGAAAATAAGATTTCTATCCAAGTGAAGCAGAAGAATTCCATCATGAGTTCAACGACAGATTTTTCCAAATTATCCATGCGCAATATAAGTGGAAGATATTACAGACAACAAGAAGATTGTGTTTATGAAATAAAATTGTGTCCTTCAACCCATAAGCACAAAAGGTAGCAAACAGAAGCGGATATTGTAACATGTCCGAGTCAAATTTTTTTGGCGTTGTGATGTGTCAATTTTCATGCTTCATAGATATTTACTAACAACAGCAACAACAATTTAATCATTCCGAGTCCTTACAGGATACAGGACCAAAAACAACCATCACATATTCACATTCTAGTTACTTAGAAGGAAAGCGTCAGAGTTGTTTTGGGGTAATATCATAGAAGAAAATAAAGGTGCTTAACAATCTGCAGTATCCATATATCCAAATCCCTGCTACTTAGAAGTCTTCTAATTGGTTTCAATAATACGAGAACTTCTGATTTCCAAAAAAATTGAAAAGAAATGAATTGTTTAATTAAGCATTATTTAATAAATTAGAAGAAATAAAACTGTATAGAAAATTTTACTTCTCACAAACATGAAAAATTACTTACACATCTCTCCCCAAATAAATTCTACTTCTTGTATTATTTATAAATATAATAATAAAATTATTCTTATTAAATTTAACTAATAATCAGAATTTATTAATTTATATTATAATAATATTAAAAATGTAATAATCATTTTATTAATAATTCCTAAAATATTTAAAATTGAACCAAATAAAATATAGAAAGTATTACTTCTTATGTATCAACCAAACAACTTTCATTATTTCCTAAGAAGTTCACATAAAAAATCCTTTTTTTGAAAATTCAATTTTTCGTAGAAAGTAACTTCTTATATAAACCAAACGACTCCTTAATCTCAAATGAGATAATTTGACAACAAGAAAGTATCATAGAGTGAATCGAAAGTTACCAAACTTTATATTGGAACCAACTGGATATATAACCTGCGTTGTGTAAATCACTCTTAAGTTCAATAATCTGACAACCCATATATACAAAGCACAGATGTGATCAGCAAATTCTGAATACCAAATCTAACGAAATTTATCCTCCAGCAAATACGATTGCAGTTTGCAGCATATTCTACCATTCTAATTGGAACATACATTGTAAAATTATGTTCTTGAATCTTTACCAACAAATAAACAGAACCATAATCTGTGTTATATGAGCATTTAGAGGCATGAATGCTTTCTTCCATACATAAAAACAACCCAATTAAATAAGAAGGTCGTCATTTTTTAGTTCTTCCAGAGCAGATTTTGAAAGTAAAAAAAAAAATGACCAAATGAAAGGCTAACTAAACGTTCAATATCACTGCCTTTTTCATCTTTCACCTCTGAATACTCATTCATCGAAAGAGAACATAGAATCAGAACCTGCTTCATTGCTATAAACCAAGGGTTGATAACAAATTATGAGTCTGAACGATCATAAATATAATTAACTGAACTAACCAAATAGGAGAAAACCTAAGAACCACAAATAATGTACAAGTCTCCTCAATCGAGAAAACCTGTTTGGCGCCACACTGCATTCCGCACCTGTCTCAAGTCCCTTCCTTTCAAGGTCCTCCCCGCACCTTCAAGAACCGAGCAAGCGAGCATAGGCGATTGTGCGTAATTCCTCGCAACAATTTCATGTGGGGGTAACATTTCTTCGTCATCATTGTCATCGTCAATATGATCTTCGTCAAATTCACGTTGCCTCCTCCTACCGTTCATTATTGCCTGTGACAGAAGCGGAACATTCACCGGCGCTGATTGAGGGTACTTTAAAGATGCCGATGGACCATGTACCCCAATTCGGTCCTGGGGCGGCTTCGGTATTGCAGGAATTAGTCGAGAAGTCGTGGACGACGAAGAAGCTGATGACGGCACCGAAGCCTTGTGAAAAAAATGCGAACCATTTCGGACATTCGGAGACGCTTCGTTTTCTGGAAGAGCGGCAAGGATACCGAACGAATCAGGCGGACCAAAACCGAAAACCTTGTGATTGTTGTGGTTGTGATGGTGAAGACGGTGGCGAGGGGTGGGTGAGGTAGACGAAGAAGCGGTGGAGGAGTGATTGGGTTCGGAATAGTCATCGGTCAAGAAAACGACTTCGTCCTCGTTGAGCTCATCGATGCCGTTGGCGCTGGAGGACGAGCTCGGGTTGTCGAGAAGTGGCGTGTGAGAGAAAACGCCGAGGAAGCGCTCCGAGGAGATGGATCTACGGTGGGGGAACCGGTTCGGATCACTGAAATCCATCGCAGATCGAATTCGGAGCTCGTGGATTCGGATACAAAGTGGGAAGATGAGAGCTCGGTAGGGAGTGAGAGGTGGGCAGTATAGAGGTTGGGGCTCATGGGTTACGCATTTTTATTTTTATTCCTTTTTTCTTTTTCCTTATTCTTCTACTTTTTATTATTATTATTTGAAAAAATCTGGCCCAGCGGCAGTGGGCCAGCGGAGAGTTTTAATGACGTGGCAAGGCGGGAGAATGGGGCGGGAAAGATAAATCTCGCGAGGAAAATATATGATACGATATGATGATATGATATCCAAATGCCAAGTATCCCGAGGAGGCGAGAGTATAAATACTCTAAGTTTCCATTTCATTGATAAAATTATACACGTTAAAAAATTTTAATATTTTAAAAAATATAAATTTTAAAAATATCACATTAAAAAATATTTTTAAAATATTATAATATAATATTTTTATATTTAAAAAATATTAAATTATTAAAATTATTTTTATACAAATTTGAATGATTAATTATTATAAACGGTAGTAAAAAAATAATCAATGATAATTAGTTAGTAATAATATATTTGACACTGACTATTAATAATAATTAATAGTAGGTGATGGTTAATAATTATAAATGGTAGCTAACAATGAATAATTTTAAAATAAAATATTAATTATATCAAGATTTTAATAAAAAAAGAAGGGGATAAAATATTTTATTTATCACAAAAATATAATATTTTGTGCCATAAAAATACAGAATATTCAACTCATTTTGTAAAAATATTGGATTAAAATATTTTAAAAATGTGAATATTTGTGGTTATATTTTTTAAATTTTGAATAAAATTTGATAATTTTTAAAAACATTCATTGAGCGCCCCTGTAATGCGTCAATTTAGCTTTCAAATGATTTTTGGTATTATTTTAATCTCGAAATATTTGAAAATTATTCATAACGGTCCTGTCGTCAATTTTAAATAATGGAATTAACTATGTGTTCCGCATGAAATTGATGTGATTTGGTATAATTTGATGAGACCTAACTAATGTGATTTTTCCATAAGCTCTAACCAATAATTAAAACGATACCGTTCTTGTCGCGCCTACTCTCACAAGTTTTACCAAGCCTACCGTCATCAATTGATACAGAGAGCAAAATGCAACATCTCCGCAAGCGGAAATTGTACGTAAAAGTGAATTTTTTTTTTATAGAGATATAATTATAAAATATTAATATAATAAAAAATAATTTAAATGTATAATATTAATTTAAAAAATTTTAATAAAAATTATTTTTTAAAGAACAAAATCTTTTATTATTATAATTTTAAATATTATTTTTTAAAAATTTAAATATATTTCAATTTTTTAAAATATAAATTAAATTATTTATTTTAATCTCTTTAATATTCAATTTATGTTATTTTAATTCCTCATTAATAATCCATCTAATTACTGAAAGGAGCGGATGAAGTGTTACCAAGTCACTTAATTATTGCCTACCTGACATCACATGTATTTGACATGTCACATGCTAAACTTTTTTATTCTTTATTTATTTTTATTTTTTTGATCATTTTTCCTTCTTCTTTCTTGAGATTTCAACTACCATCTTCCCCTTCTCGTCACTTTTTCTCTCTATTCCCGTTTTGCATTAGACTTCATTACAATTCATGGATTTTTGAAAATCTTCTCACCAAAAAAACCCCTCATCAAGCTTTATTTCTTTGATACCAAATCTAACGATTGTGAGTCGTAAGAAATATAGATTTAAGTCAATGATGACCCGAGTTTGCTATCAAAGTTTGGGTCAACCACCAAAAAGAAAAAAACCTTTTCCATGTATAAGCTACAAATATCTTCCAATGAATTGAAATGGTAAAATCCCACATGGCTTAGAACTTATTCTCAACCCAATTCAACAAGAAGAAATTCATAAAAATCCAATACCTTGGGAAATTGGATAGGCAACGATTTGATTTGAAACCTTGAGAGTAGGTTCAAATGCTCCAATAAATAGTGTTCATCTTCGATTTTGGTCAACTACGGATCAGGGTTTAATTTGAAAGCATCAAGGAGGTATAGCATGGGCTTTCAGCAAGGAAAAAAACTGTTGGTCAATTGGGATGTGCCGCCATTGGAGAGAATTGGGGATTTTGAGGGCAAAAGGCGATGCTTGATGCAGATAGAGGATTGCCACAAAAAGCAAATGGATCGAAAGTGAAGCATATAAAATTACTCTTGCAAAATTTCTTTGGCATCCAATTCATGGGGAGTGGAAATATCTTTGGGTCCTAACTGGAGTGTGCATTATTCTCTTTTCTCGATTGTAAGATGATTCGATCCTGGGAAACAATGGACTAGGGTTCACAAATTTGGAATTTTGATGCATTTTCTAATTGAAATTGCAAATAGAATTTTTATTTCCAATAATAGATTGCTAAGCTGGAAATAAAATAGGCAAATGAGGCCACAGTGAAAACTGATACTCCACATCAACATTTCTGTTAATTAATAGATAAAAGTTCATACTAAGATCATAACGAAACCAATTAATTATTTAAGAGTCAAGAATAGATTATTTTAAATAAGAGGAATTAAAATTACTCAATTTATTTTAAGGCAATTAAAATTATATTTAATTTTTTTAATTATAAAGTATAATTGTATATAATACAACTTCATTTATATGCAAAATGAATTTTTTTTTATAAAAATATTTTTTCAAAAATAAATGAAGCCAAAAAGAAAAGTAGATTGAAAAATGAAGATACATATGTAAAAAGAATAGGTGGCAAGCAACCCATTATATAAATGTGTATATGAATCCGATCAGATCATTCAAGCCAAATTATATAAAATTTAAAATTTGTAAGACTCGAACCCAACCCAAATTTTAAAATGTAAAGTCCGAAAGCACGGCCCAAAAATTTAAAATAATATTTTTTTAATTTTTCAATTAAAAAATATATATTTAAAATAATAATAAAATATTTAAATATATAAAATATTTAATTATGTTAAATATATTTTTTATATTAAAAATAATTAGATATAATTATATTATTTAATATATAATTATATTATTAAAAATAAATTATTATAATTAGATCGGCCCAAATCTGATTGAACCTATCGAACTTTTTTATCTTAACCTGAATTCGCCCAATTATTAATTAAATCATGAAAACAAGTTCCATTAAGCTTGTTGAGTAAAAAAAAAAATAATCTAAATACTATATTTTTTCGATCAAACTCATCGAGCAGACTACCAAGTACACCTCTACCACTGTGTTCAATCATTGTTGGTGATCGTTGTTTTTACTATTGTCGTTAAATAAATTCTAGTTTAAAGAGAAAAGTTGAGAAAGTGAGGTTTGTCGATGACCTCGTTATACCTTCCCTAGAATCGTTGATTGGAGGGAAGTTACGGAAAAATGCTTATTTGATGATTTATGCCTTTCATTTGTTTACTTTATTTATCTATTAAAAAATCCCCCCGTCTGTATAAAATTCGCTTAATTTCATTTTTGATCCCCTAAAATACATTTAATTCAAATTTGGTGCCCCTGAAATATAAAAATTTATTTTGATCCCCCAAAATTAGAATTTAAACACTTTTGGTTTAAAAGTGAACTTTCTATTAATTTTAACAGAAATTAGCTTTGGAAAAGAGAAAAAAAGGAAAAGTAAAAAAGAAAGAAAGAAAGAAGAGAAAATTGAATATATAATTTATTTATTCATTAAACTGAGAAAAATAAAAATAAAAACAAAATAGGAAAAAACACCCAAAATATTTAATTACTAGTTGTAATAAATAATATATCAAAATATTTAAAAAATAATAAGCAATTTACTTATTTTTTAAAATAATTAATAGAATTAGTAATTATATTAAAAATATATGTATTAAGAATTTAAAATTCATCATCGTATATTTAGAGTTTTGTTTTATTGCATTGGATAGAATTATTGAACATTAATGAATTTGAGTGTATAATTTATTTTATATTTAAATACTAAGTTATTTTATATAATTTATTCATCCAATTGTGATTTTTTTTGCTAAAAATATTTACATCAAATATTCCTAAAAATTTAATTATTATCAAAAGTCATCCCAAAAATAAAATTAATTTATAAACTCTAATAAATAATTAATTACATATTTTCATTAATAAGTATACTTTTTAATTTTAATTTATTATTTATTAAATATACTCAAATGATTTTAGCCATACCTTCTTTTTTTCCTTCTTTCTCTTTATCATTATTTTCTTTCTTTTTTGATGCGTCCAAACTCTCTTAATTAAAATCACTTATTATTCATAATTTATTAGTATTAATTCACTTATTATTTAGCATATAATTTATAATAAATGAATAATTTTATACTAATAAATTATTAATCACTTATTTTCATTTATATACTAAATAAGTATACTTTTTTAAAATTAATTTATTATAAATTAAATATATCCAAACTAAGAGAGTTTGGATGCACAAAAAAAAGAAAAGAAAACAACGATAAAGGAAAAAAGTAAAAACAGAAGGAATGGTTGAAATAATTTAAGTACATTTAATAAATAATAAAGTAAAATTAAAAATTATATTTATTTAGTACAGCAATGAAAATATACAATTAATTATTTATTATAGTATATAAATTAATTTCATATTTGGAATGACTTTTGATAATAATTAATTTTCTTTAGGAATATTTGATGTAAAAAATTTTAGTAAAATAAAATTTGTAATTGGATAAATAAATTATAAAAAATAACTTATCATTTAAATATAAAATAAATTATATATTCAAATTCATTAATGATCAATTATTCTACTCTATGCGATAAAACTTGTGATAAATTTTAAATTCTTAATAAATATGATTTTAATATAATTACTAATTTTATTAACTATTTTGAAAAATAAATAAATTGCTTATTATTTTTTAAATGTTTTGATAAATCATTTACTACAACTAGTAATTAAATATTTTAAGTGTTTTTCTATTTTTATTTTATTTTTATTTTTCATTTTAATGAACAAATAAATTATATATTTAATTTTTTAATTTTCTTTCTTCCTTTTTTTCCTTTTTTCCAAAGCCAATTTCTGTTAAAATTAACTTCATATTTGGGATAACTTTTGACAATAATTGCTTGAGAGATATTTGATGTAAAGATTTTTAGTAAGAGAAAATTCATAATTAGATAAATATATTGTAAAAAAATAACTTTTCATTTAAATATAAAATAAATTATATACTTAAATTCATCAATGATCAATTATTCTATCCTATACGATAAAACTAGTGATTAATTTTAAATTCTTAATAAATATGATTTTAATATAATTACTAATTTTATTGATTACTTTGAAAATTAAATAAATTGCTTATTATTTCTTAAATATTTTGATATATCATTTACTATAACTAGTAATTAAATATTTTAAGTGTTTTTCTATTTTTCTTTTATTTTTTATTTTAATGAATAAATAAATTATATATTCAATTTTTTTATTGTTCTTTCTCCCTTTTTTTTCTTTTTCCTTCTTTTTCTTTCTCCTTTTTTTCTCTTTTCCAAAGCTAATTTCCGTTAAAATTAATGAAAAGTTAACTTTTGGACCAAAAGTGTTCAAATTCTAATTTTAGAGGGACCAATATAATTTTTTATATTTTAGGGGGATCAAATTTAAACTAAATGTGTATTAGGGGGACCAAAAATGAAATTAATCCTATAAAAATTTTAATTGTATATGAAATGTGATGATGATAATGATGACATAGAGCTTGAATTAAAATTTCAATCCCTAAATTTTATTTGAGTTTATAATTTTATTCTCATATTTTTTATGATCAGATCTTTAATTTTTTTTAAACTTATAATTAATTTCATATCACAATTAATCTAGAGATGTTTATTTGTAGTTATCCAATAAGATGAATATGTCGATTTATGGATTACTGTTATTAAGCCAAAGAATTGGAACAAATTTTTTTCGTTACCTTTATTAGATTGGTTTGCATGGAATAGCTCTAATAATCTTGCAAATAATGGTGAGGCCCGATGACAGCTTTTTTTTGGCTTCCTTTGTTGGCTAATATGAATTATCACAATAAATTAGTGTTTGAAGGGGAAATTGAGAGAATTCATAATGTTCTCTTTATTGCTCAATCAAATTAAAAGTGTTTACAATAGCTCGAAGATTTCAGCTTCGGAAAGCTCATTCTTCTTTAAACGCGGACGCTGGTATTTGATGGCAATTTTCCTAGGTTATTGGTTAAAATGTAACACTAGTGGTTTAATGAGAAAACCTATCACAATCCAAACTCTAATCATAGTTGATGTGGAATCCAATTATTCAATTTTTATAAGCCTAACCCATTTTCATTGTTAGTGTACTAAAGTATACAGGAAATAATAGAAGAAAATAAACATGCAATAAGGGAAAAATAACAAAATTTTCATTTATTAAAATGATTCTGTAATGAAGAGAAGTTAGACCTATTTATAATATATCCATATTTGAAGATAAGTTAGTTTAACTAATTTTGAATGAGGTGAGTTTATATTCTTCTACCCTTATCCTTATATTGTACAAGGCTTAAAAGATCAATCTATATCAAAATATTTATTGCTACCTTTAGTTATACCACGCGAGTTCTTGAAAGTTAGCTTTAAGAAAGTAGTGAAGGCTCAACCTATGAATCTAAAAAGTAAAAACATGAAAGAATAAGTTTAGTATTTAATAAGTAAACATTCAAATACAATTAAAATTTAGAATTTAATAAAATCTTACCAATCATAGTTATCTTCCTTTAATCAAAACATTCATATTAAATAATACCAAACTTAGTCATTAGCAATCATGACATAACATTAGCTAACATTATTTAAAAATATTAAAAGCAAGGCTCACAAGCCTACTTGATTCTAACTCACAGCTTAGCATGCAAAATATTATCAAATCATAATATCTCTAGTTTAGGGAAAACAATTCAATAACAATTCATAAGCGATTAATTCAACAAAGGAAGTAAATCTTCTTGTAATTTTTTATTATTCTTATGCTTTTATAAACCCAATATTATCCTTTTATGATCTAACTTATCCCTTCATAAATAGTTATTAGATTTCGTTTAATTCACAATTATCATCAATGTTCCCCTATATCAATTTCCTTACTTATTAGCATGCATTAAGTTCATTCATCAAGTTTAATTTAATCCATTCATGAGCCAAGACTCTCATGCCTTCTTGCATGGTCACACATTAACCATTTATCATCATTTTATTACACAACACATGCATTTTAACATTAAAAGACTAATCTTATTCTTTAACATTCATAAAGAAATCAATTATTAAGGATTCAAGGGTGATAATTGACTATATATTTAACTATGGACTCCTTAGGAATAAATTCTCCAAGCATAACTAATTATGTAGTTGATTATAAATCTCTAAAGAGTAAAGGGATGGAATTGCAATTGATTATAAACTTCCTAAAAATAGCATCATAATTGACTATAGGGTGTTCACGAGTAGATTGATAACTTATAATTGACTTTGTAATCCCCAAAAGCAATTCTTTAAGGGTATAGTTAATTATGTAGTTAACTACAAAAGATCAAAAAGTAATTCCTTAGTATTCTAATCAATTATGATTTCCTAAGAAGTCCTTAGGGCATAGCCAATTACCACTTAAGTTTTCTATAGAATTAGTGCAAATCTATTATTCATATGACAATAAATTCAACAAAAACTCATTTATTAGTCTACCAAATTTCACCAAATCTTTAATACATATTTCTATCATCTCATTTATGCTAAATTCAACAACAATCTCAAATAAAACACCATAATCACATTTCTCATATAATTATAAAAAAAGACCTAGCAAACTCATCTTAAACCAAACAAATTCAATTCCATTAAATCTTAAAAGTTGTAGCTCAAATATTCACTTACCTTGTTTGGAGAAGATATCTGGATGTTAGGGTTGAAGTTTGTTTACTTCTAAACATCCAAAATCATTAAAATTGTAGTTAGAGTTCATATTCCCCATTTTGAGCTTAAATGCTTGGATTCTACTAAGCCCAAAGCAAAAATTGGAGAGGGGCTTGGAAATATTGTACGTGTAAGAAATCATATCATGATTATATGAAAAAATTGATGAGAATTGACTCTTCTTTAGCTTGATTGAAGGAGAGGAAGGAGGAGAAGATGAAAAAGGTAGAGAGGAAGAAGTTTCTAGAGGGCATTGGTGTTAGAAATGAAAAGTTATTGAAATTGAGGGATAAATAGGGGAAATAAAGGCTTGGACATTTTTAAAGATGTGTTCAAAATCTCTTCCACATTTGCATACTCACTTTTAACACTTATAACCTATAAATATTTTATTTCATCTCCCAACTGTTCCCAACCAATTCACACTAAATCCTTAATCTAAATCCATTCAATCAATTAAATAAATTCTACACAAAATTTTATTCCGTATTTCTTTATGCTAATTTATTATTTTCAACCAAAAACATTTTAAATTTTTAAAAAGTTGTAGCACACTTAAATAATATAAATTATAGGGGAATATTCTAGGATAGTTCAAAAAACTGGCTAATTGATTTTAACAGAAACTTAGGTATAACAAGTGTGCTAATGGCAGAACTCATGGGTCTCCCTCGCAAGCTTATATTTGAATTTCTCTCATGGTTGGAAGAAATTACATTTTAAGATGGATTCATTTGTTGTAGTGTAATTGGTTTTGAAAGATTGTTGTGATACTCACCCCTTGTAAACCACTGATAAATGCAATTCATTAGCTTATGAATCGACCTTGGACCATTAAGATCTCCTATTGTGATAGGGAAGTCAATAGAATTCCTAATTGCTTGATTAGTTTGGCTCAAAACGTTTGTTCTTTGGAAACTCTAAAGATTTTTTTTTATCTACATAATATATGTTCTAACATAATTTTTAGTGATATGATGAGAGTATTTTTATTTTTAGAGTACGTATTGTTCTATAGGAGGGCTTCTTCCCCTCCTTTGTACCAAAAAAAAAAAAGGGTAGAATTCTATAATTACAAAAAAATATGAATTATAATTTCAATCATGTATAGTTTTTATTTTAGTAGATTTAATTTCATTACATCTATCTAAATATTTCTTTCAAATTGTAATAATTTGTCCTTCTAATCAATAACCTTTTAATATTATGTCATTGTATAAGTTCACAGATGTTATCCCATATTGAATGATTGAGTCATTGAAACAAACATTTTCAAATCAACGAGAAATTAATTATAAATGAATATATACTTTAAAACCTAATTAAAAAAGGTTTAAATATGAATTTACAAATAGTGACAAAAAGTTTAATTCGACATAAAAGGTTACACTTTTACCACATATTCCGGTATACAATTAATAACATTTAAAGAAAAAGTTACTATCGAAAGGTGAGATGCCGAGATGGTCTAAAGCGGGTTCAAATCCCACTCTCAACACATTACATTTTGTGTTTTATTTTTCCTTCTCAAATCCTTCTATATCAGGCTGTTTGATTATCTGCCTTAAAGGCCAAAATACATTATTAATTTCCTCCTGATAACAGCTCAATGGATCCATATTCGCGCCTAGGTTTCTAGATTTCATATTCCAAATTGAATTAGTTGCAGAACATCTGAATCATCCAATGCCTAAGCATATATTTTCCTCCAAACAAATGCAAAAAAACTCTTATCAGTATAGAGTAAACAAAGAGATATTTTCTGAATTCAGTAATGTAGAAATGATTATTACCAAACAATCCAATCAACAGATCAGCAGTTGGTCGCATACATCAAGCACTCTTTGACACAATCATTTATTGAACACAAATTAAAAGACATACTGAGACAACGAACAAAACAAGACAGTCACAACGGCGCATGATGTCAAACAGATCCTAAAGGTAATTCAGTGTCTTTTCTTCTAAACCTCAGGCTCACGGAGCAAATCCATACTTCAATTTCTGGATGGTGGCAACGTCAGTCTTGAAGGCCAAAGCCAAAACATTGTCATCAATACTTGTATTAAACAAAGTTCCAGGAAGCGAAACAGTCCCAGGATTTGCACTTCCAAACGCAGAAAGAGCAAGCGCACTCTTCTGTGCATCAGCATTGTGTTGAAAATGCACAAGACCCTTCGGGAACACAAACATGTCACCTGTCTGAAGCGTCTGAAGATAGAGCTTGTTGGTCGTGTCCACAAATCCCACTTTAAGAGATCCTTGAGCCACCAAGAGTAGCTCTGAGGCGCGTGGGTGAGTGTGCGGCGGGTTGACGCTGTTGGCGGGGAACTGAAGGGCGGCGTAAGAGACACTTTGTCCTATGAGAGCAGGGAATTCGACCAAGCTTGCCTTTGTTACCTTAAAGGCTGCCGGCTGGCTTGATCCGGCAGCGAGAGGTCGGAAGCCGGTGAAAGTGAAGAAGTTTCCGTCAAGGGAATTGTTTGCCGGGAATGCGAAGAAGTCATTGAGGATGTCCGGGTCACCGGCCGTTGCTATTTGCAAAACGGCTAAGGCAGAGACCATCAGTAAGAAGAGCTTGAAGTTGGAGGAAGACATGATGAAGTGAAGTTTGAGGTTAAAAAGATGGCTAGTTTAGTATTGTACGTTGAGGATGGTTTGAGCATTTGGTAGGGTTCTATTTATAGGAGATTGTAAGCAAAGAATTTTGAGGAAGACATGCAATTTCTATTTTTGGAAAAAAAAAATGACGAATCTGACAAGTGTAGGCTAATTGGATGATGACATCCGATGGAGATTACGAAGTGAATTTTTTGTTAGTGCCGCTATTCGAATGAATTATTTAGCTAAGCTAAGTAATATTAAGAAGATGAGTTCTTGCATTCTCCAATTATATCATATATATGTTTAATTATATTTAATGAATAAAGGATAATTATCAATATTTTTAAATATTAATATTTTAAAATTTTAAAAATAAATTTTTAATATGTATAAATTTCACATAGTATAATTGAAAAATAAATTTTTTTTAATTAAGAAAGTAAGGATTTGCTTGTTTACTAGCTTTAAAAATAATTTTTTATATTTTATTTTTTAAAAATAATAATTTTTGTTTCAAAATTTTATTTTAAAAATTATAATTCTAAATATGTAAATTAAAAATAAAAAAATAAATTTTCAATACTTTTTTTAATTTATTCTTTTATTTTGGATGCAAATTTTATAACTAAATGAAATATTTATTTATTTATCCAAATGCTCTTTATTTTTAATTTTTTAAATTTGAAAATAATTTTTAAAAAATAAAATATAATTTTTAAAATTATTTTTTTAAAAAAAGAAAAATATCCAGACCTTAAAATACTTGTCCAGTTAGGATTTATTCATACAGAAACTTGTTTTGTGTCCTTAAACTTGCGATAACTCTTTGGTTAACCAATAGAGCGATGGGAACCAAATTATAGTAAAGCTGGAATTGGAGAATTGTCCTTTAAACATTGTAGTTGGATGCCTTTTTGACTACCATATCAAGGACCGCGTTTTCTAACTTCCAACACGACGCGATCTGCCTCTAAACTAAATCATATTTTAACATATGGAACAAAGTAACTTCCTCCATCCACGTTGGGCAGAATTATAATTTACATGCTCATTAGCTGGTTATTAAGAAATTGTTTTAAGCTGTTTGTTTTATAACAAGATGTCTTGTATCATGTATATACCTTTAATTAAAAAAATAATATATAGCATATTCGATATAACTTCTTGTTTGAAATAAGATATTATTTTTTATAATTATTTAATAAATATTTTTTTGTTATTTTAATATTTTATAATCATAAATAGATAAATGAAATTATTCCTATAAAACCTATTTTTCATAAGTGCTTGTTATTGTATGTGTGGAGTTTTAAAATTTAAAAGACGTTGTAAGTTTATAGACTATTAAATTGAAATTATTTAATTTTAATTATTTATTTTAAATAATTCAATTTAATAATTTATATGAGTTTTGAAACTTTATGAAATCATAGAATTCATCTCAAAGCAAACCTACCTTGAGACTTGGCATCAAAGGTATCAAAATCTTTAATTGCATGGAGCTTTCATGCATGTCTGGATGCATTAATTCCAATCTAGTCCATCTTAAATTCTATCAAACAATTAACTAACTTAATTAGAAAAAGTTGGCAGCATATTCTATATTAGTTTTAGGCTTTTTTGTTCTCAATTTGGCATGTAGCCGAGCTAAGAGCAAGTTCATGGCTTTGTTAACATCAAATCTAGCAAGCTGAAGTGGATTCTCGCATTGGCCTAGAACAGCACCAACAAATGGCCTCCTCCCCGGTCAATAGGCTCTATCTTGTCTTTTTATTGTCTGAACCATTTTTTGGATAGCTCGATCAAGCGATCCAGATTTTCTATCGGACTTCATAAACTTAATTATATGAAATGTATTTGGATATATTTTTATTTTTATTTTTTAAAGTTTTTAAAAAATATTTTTAGATTAAAAAAATAATAAATAGAAGATGGTCGGTATTATAAATAAGAAAATATTTTATTTAATTATAAAACTAATATCTAAATAAAATAAATTTAGAAAATAATTAAAAGTTATTTTTTATTTTTCTATTTTTAATTAGCCCTTATAAGATGCAAAGCAGCTCAATTTGTTGCTGTGCCTAAAAATGCTATTCTTCTATCTACTATAACCTTATCTTAAAGTTCATATTGAGTTTCTATGTGATTTCTTTAGCAACCTTTACTTTTAAGAGTGTCAAATCAGCATTTAAATATCCTATTGGATTGTGCATTGATAGGTAGAAGACCTTCTTATGGCCAACACCATGTTTAGGAGCCCAAATATGAATGGGATGCTTTTTAATTCCTAAAGTTGTGGCCCAAGAAGTTATTTTTCCCAACTAGCTAAAACTTATTTTAAAAAACTTGCTACATGAAAGTGTGTTATAAAAATTAACAAAAAATATATAATTAGAATCAATTTAATTTAAATGGAAGTTTTAAAATTAAATAATATGTTTTGATATAAATTTTAACAATTATAATTCTTTCCATAATAATTTGACTCTTTGAGAGTCATGTATTGCCTTTACTTGCTTGTTCTTTCTCATTTCCATAACTTTATATAAGAAATAAAAGATGTCTCATTGGCATTTTCATCTTTCTTAACTTTAGCTTGTCTTTTAACTAATAAGTCTTTTTCCAGCTTCTTGTGGCCTTCCTAGCAAAGTATGCATGAATTTGTGTTCCTTCTTTGCTTTTCTTGATTAAACTTATTTAACTTCTGTTGACTAAATAACATATGAGTTTACAAGTATAAATAATATACAAATAAGACATTGAGATAAACTAAATGATTGAATGTAAAAATTTTACCTTGAAATACTCATTCGTGCATTATTCCTAGAACTTATCCCATGATTCTTGGTCAATGTAATTCCATCATTATGTTGGGTCTGTTTTTATGTGGTCTCAAGATTGATGTATTTTCATCTCAAAGTTAACTTGAAGTTCCTCCATAGGTTATTGCATGCAATAATATTTTTCTGTACATTAGTTCTATGTTTGGAATATGGAAGAAACTCTATAAGAAAAAACATTTATGAAAAGTCATATTATATGTGAATATGTTACAAATATAACTTTTTATATCTATAACATAAACTTACCTAAATAAAGTGTACATATCAAGACCTCATCCTAAATGTCATCATTTAATCTTAGGGGATTTTTTTTCAATGAGAAACAACTATTGATACTTTGGACCAAATAACCACTCTAACATAATATCGGATAGCCACTCCAACAAAATTGACTTATTAGTTGCATTTTCTCCATTTGATCTCTATTTCTTATTGAACTCAATATATAATTTCTCATCCCTAAACTTATGGTAATGCCTTTCAAGGTTATGGGAATTCTTATGTTTCTTTTGATTGGGAGCAGTTGTTTCTCCAAAAGGATCCATATTCTAAATTTAGAAAAAAAATTATTTTAATTATGTATATGAAATAAATTTATAGGTTGATATTATTTAATAATAAATAAAGTAGCAGATATAAGATTGATTCTCACAACAAATGCTACACTAAATTGCATAGCAAAATGTATAACTTGTATGACAAGCAATTGAAGTAAGATTACATCAATCATTATATATCCCTTTACTAATTTACATAACTATGGAATAAACTGGAATAATTGAAATATATAATAAATCTAACACTTTAGAAAGACATAACAACATATAATGATAAAGGAAGCACGTAAAAATGATAAAGACACCACTAGCAAATGAAGTATACCATTGCCATATGTTTTGAGTGTGATTAAACTCTAAAAGTATCATGTATTATAATCCATAATATTTAATATAATCCTAATCTTAGTAATGAATGAGACTTTTATAATATTATTATACATATACATATACATCCAAACTAGACAAAACCATGTTCGATCACTTAATATTAATAAATATAATGAAAATAAAAGAGAAAAATATACTTGAAAACTTAGGTTATAACTAGAATGGCCATAAAACAAACTCTAAGTGTAAAAAAGGCATGACAAAGGTTTAGGACTCGTTGAAGAAATTTTGATAGCAAAAATAATGCTAGAGAAATGAGTTTTAAAAAGTAAAAGCAATGGGAAAAAAGCAAATGAAAGTTATGCAAATAAAATAATTATATGTCAGTTGCTTAATTAACAACTTACATCTTAAATAAATGATGTTAGATTGATAAAAAAAATATGCACAAAGTTAAAAAGATATTTACAAAAATGCTATCGAGCAATCAATTTCAATGTTAGTCATTTGATAACCTAACATCTTAAGTTCTATTGCTTTTTCAAAAATAACAATTCATATTCATATTCAACATTAGTTATACATAGAACCAACATCTTAATATCACTTCTATTTTTAAACAAGTTAACCACAACAAAAAGTTATCAATTTTTAATTTAATTGTCATCTTAAGTTCTTATGTAATTTTAACAATGTTATTACATAACTATAAACATTAATTTTTTTACAGTCATCATCCTATTTGTGTTAATATAAAAATGCCATCACAAATATATATGGTTAGTTTGCCTTATAATCAACGTAGAATTAACTAATGTGAAGTTTTATAACATACCACATTAATTATTTATTAAATAATTGATGTGTCAAAGATAGTTACTCACCAATTATATGTCAATTTTCATTACAAAACTGAGATTAAAATTTTTTAGTAGGATGATGTTGTTTATATATCATGTTAATTGTCCAATTTAGAATTGACATCTAAATTTCACATGTTTTCACTAGAAATTTAAAATTTTCAAAACAAAAGGTGTTGTCATTTCAAAAGTCAATTTTTTATACAAAATTGAGATCTAAACTAAAATTATGTCACTTTGAAACCAATTTTAAACCACTAGCGGGAGTTGAAATTAATAGATTAAAAAAGTAGGGTGCTAATTGTAGATTTCACCTCGAAATTCTTTCAACCTAAAAAAATCTTTAAAAAATGCAAGTTTTCCCTCACCTTGTCTTAACTAACAAGATATACTTACCAAATATCTTGCTATATTCTTCCATGGTTTTTGATATTCCTTGTATGGTATTTTTTGAGTTTTGTCTTCGTGCCTACAAAATCTTTAGCTTAGGATGATTTGGGATGAACTTAGGGTGTATTGCTTATACCTTGTTAATGCTTTATTAGCTTGTACAAGTGCAATATATAAATGTAAAGATTTGCTTGGTTTTTGTGTTTATAGTTGTAATGACTTATTATTTTCTAGTTTTATAATTATTTATATTTTGTTGGCTATCATTATAATACAACTTTTACAAATTTTATGGTGTTTCATAAATGATGAATCATAGTACATATATAAGAAATTTAATTTCTTTAAGCTTTGATAACAATCCAATATTCTTTGTTACTAATATATATCTATCAAATTGTGATATGCTTGTGCATTTTTTTTCCTTGCAGGAATTTGAATATATGTTATATTTGTTTGTATGTCAAAATTCAACATTACAATTTTTTTTCTTTAAACCTTGATTCATTATCTTTACACTTTTATTCATTCAATTTATTGTATAAAATTGGAATTGTGCAGTATCACAAAAGATGATAGTTTCTATTTTAAACTGGGCTTTCTATAAGGTTATATAGAAAATGCATGAGTATGTACAAAAAGAATAGGAATGTTTGGATTTGGATAAAAGTAAATCATACCACATCAGTTATTTAATAAAACTAGCATGATTTATAAGTTATTTGATGTCAAGTTTGTTTTAAATAAAATTAACATCTAATATTTCTTTCACAATGAATTTTTTTATAACAATTAACTTCTTATCTTCAAATTATATTTTTCTTGAAAAAATGATGTCGAATTTTATTATATATAAAAAGTAATATTAGTATATTTTTTTATATCAAATATATTTTTACATTAAAATCTGATATACAATATCACTCCGATAAATATAAATATCGATTACTGACCCATGTAATTTTTGTTAAAACATTTCTTGTGCGTTTGTGTTTCTATGACGGTGTAGCCGATTCCCGGCCAACTAACTTCTGCCAACCAAACAATGTTGCACAGTTTCCGGAACTAAATTGAACATTTGACCATAAATTCATAATTAAAGGAATTTTTTACTCCATAATATGCTAATTACAAGAATCCACCAGGTATCACAGGGCAAAATAATTTCAAGACAAAAAATTACTAAGTTTGGAATGGGTCCTAAATGTTAAATTATAGCAATATGCCCTGCTCCTGCCCTTCCAAACACACAAGCACAAAATAATATTACACACAGGAGAAGAGAGAGAGAGATGTAGAAGACTGAATTACATCATTTTATTTGGTTGAGACTCCTTTATAAAGAGGACCTCGACAAATTCCATAATAATAAGAATCTCTACTCAAATAATAAATAAAGGAAAGACTTCAGTACATTCATTATATTAATGTATCATTAAATTTAATTATTAAATTTTATTCATTTTGTTTAATGTTATGCAAATAAATTTAGATTAATGATACTTTGGTACAATTAATGTATCATAATTATCACCTAACAAATAATTCAAAAGCCTAAAAGAATAGAAACCTTTTAATGATGACTCTCAACAACCCCTAATTACATGTGATAATTTGGAAAATAAAATGATAATTTAAAATAAAAAATTCTGCTTTAATTTTATAACGTTAAAATTAATACCCTCAATTTGAACACTGTTACGGATGATCATTTTTTCTTTTTAGCAAAAAGAGAGAGGGCAAGCCATATTGATTATCATTCTACGTGAGTCCATGTTTTTGAAGATGAAGTGATGATCAAGTACTAGTATGTCAACTTTTGCAGCAGTTATAGATTACCACTTGCTTATTACTATGTGTTGTTGATTTTTACTGAGAAAATATTACAACTCCACAACACTATAGACTTGTTCATAGAGAAAAGAATGTTTATCGCTGCTGCAAGAGAGAAATACGGGTGAGTGGAAAAATTATCATATGAATGCCGGTAAGATTAAGGATGATACTTAAATATAAAGCTGGAAATAGAAAATTAAGAGAGAATTTATGAGTTACTTATAATTTTTTCTAACGGTATGATACTTGTAGAAACTTGATACTTACTTCTTATTTTTGTTTAAGGAGAGACTTCAATATACTGTTAATGCAATGGTACATTGATACATCAATAAATATAATTTAGTAGTGCATCAATATATTACTATATCAATAATATATTATAAATCTTTCTCAATATAATACTTAGTGGTGTACCATGTATCTTTCCCACTATAATACTTCTAATGCAATATTTACTAAATTAGCTTAAAGTGCATTCCAGAGAGAGAGAGAAGAACAGGAATGAGGTACCTAAATTGCTTTATACTCCTTCCCTAGGTTAAAGTGAGGTTCCACTTTGGCATTGCTTGAATTGAAGGGAGCAGGAAAATGGAATTGAAGAAGCCTGGCATTTTCGTGTTGCTGTCCTTCTATCATCTTGTTCTTCCAATCTATTCAGACAAAAATCCCTCACATGCAGGTAGGTACTCATCGTTAATTATCTATATTTGAAAATTTTAAACTGCAAATGATATTGGCAAATTGTATAGTCCTTCTTCGTATAGATGAAAGCACGAAAAGATAACCCATTAACTTGATAATACATAGAGTGTAATGGTTCAGGAAAAATTCTAAAACTATATATAAGAGCACCGGGAGATATTTATGTTGTATTTTCATGTGGTGCGTGATTTTATTAATTAGTATAGATCATATAGAATAATAATGATGAAGTGTGTCTAACATTTAATATTTTTTAGATGTTCGCATCTCAAGTTAAATTTGAACGTGAATTTAGAAAAAAATATAAAAATCCTTTTTCTCATTTAATTTCATTGAAAATTATATAAAAATATTATATGATTCGAAAATAAAATTTAAAATTGAGTTTTGAATCTTTTCTTAATTTCAGATTTTAATTTATATTTAAAATTTAATTTTAAATTTCAATTTTGATATACATAATTTACTTACAATTACAAATTCAAGATTAAAAAAAATATATTTTTATCCAAAATTAAAAGAGAATTCTCTAGATATTGAATGGAATCCGATCTCTTTATTCCTATACATCATTGCCAAGCAAACTCTTCATTTTACTTAACTAGTATGCATCTTCAGATCCAAGACTATTGCTTGAATAATTAGCCATCATTCTTTGTTACTTCATTTGATCCCTTTTTATTTTGTTCTATACTCTGTTTTCTAACTTCACCGACACCATATCACAGATGAAGCAGGATCATTGCAACTATCCAGTCCAGCGGCAGTTAAAGTAGCAGTTGGCGGCCATGGTGGCGGCGGAGGCCATGGTGGTGGCGGCGGTCATGGAGGTGGGCACAGTGGCAGCTCAGGAATGCATAGCGGCAACGGAGGTGACGGCAACCATCCCAACACAGAGGGTGGCGCGGCCTTGATCCCTCTGTACGCAGCCGGATCCATGAACCACCGCAGCAGTAACAATCACCACCATGGTACTAGCAATGCCATCCAAATCTATATTCCCTTTTATCGATCTCCGTTCTTTCTTATTTCATTCGCTTTCTTCTTATAAATCCTTCTGCTGGTGCTTCTCCGCATATACTATATATGATATTATAAGACCGATTCAACTATAATTGATATTTTAATATGTCTACATATTTTGTGGGATCTTTAATTACAATTAAGGTATTTTATGATATGTGATCTTCTTCTAATGCTTGCTTTATCAAGATTCGGGAGTGACATGTGTTGTTAGATGATTTAGAAAAATTTTAAACATGTTAAATGAAATTAATTAAAGAAGAGAATGAATCCCCACGATTTTTCAATAAATATATGACATAAATTTTTTTAAATCATGATTTCAGTTTAAGAATAATAAATTTTAAAACAAAAATTATATTTTTATTTTTCCAAAATCGATAAAAAAAAATCTGGACCCATTCATTTATTAGACAGATATACTAGAATATGTCAAGAAAATGGGAATTAAAAGGAGGAATACATCGTGCCACAGATAAAGCAAATTCCTCGGAGTTGTCAAGCGGAGTGGCGGTTAAAGTATCAGTTGGTGGGGGGCACAATGGCACCTTGGGGATGCATGGTAACGAAGTAGGAGATACACGCACACAGGGCGGCGCCGCCGGGACCCCTTTGTACACCACCGCGGCCGTGAGCCATCACCGCAATGCTTATTACTATCACCACCATAGCAATAATAGTTATAATGCTGCCATCCTAAACCCTGTTCGTTTCCATCATTACTTGCTCTTTGCTATCCCATTGGCTTTAATTTATTGTTAATAGACTTTTGCAGTAATCTCTGAAGGGCCCCGTAGATACAATAATGCTACGACTACAATTGTCTACCCTGCAATGAAATTTTACTATTATATCAATCAAATTCAAAATCATACATTAATGCAGCTATACATCTATGATTTAAGATATGAAATGCTCACTCGAGTGAAATACACGTTAAATGTATATGCTATTTTAACAACGATTTAATTTGATAATTAATAAGTTAATTAATAATTAATAAAAATTAATTAATAGTTGAAAAGTTACAAATTATAGTTTTATTTATTTTTTAAAGTGTTGTTTAAGGTTAATACACAAGAATGAAAGAAAGTAATGAACCACCTTAATTTTAAAAGAGATGAATTATAATTTATTAATATATATTTTACAAAAAGTCAACTAATAATTAAAGTCATTAATTATTTATTTAGATAATAAAAATAATATTTAAAAGAAGATAACAAATACAATATTGATTTCCAAAAATGAGAGATAAATGGGAACAAATTTTTTTAAAGGATATTTGAAAAGGAATAAAGGGAGTAATTGATAACCTAATTGAATATATTAAAAGTATTTGATAAAAATTTGTTGACAAATGTTGAAGGATATGTTAATATAAATTGTTATGTGAATTGAATTAATTCAAATTTATTTTCACATTAAATTATCTTAATATAATTAAAATATTCTAAATAAGAATATATATAATTAAAATCTAATCAATTATATTTTATGGTATCGCATATTTATTTATATTGAATTATTAAAAATATGTCAAATATTTATTTACATAATTAGAATATAGTTATTCAATTAAAAGAAGAGAGACAAATTTGAAAAAAATCTTAAAAAGCTATTTAAAAGTTATAAGTTACTTTATAAAATTTATTAAATAAGTTAGTATGTTAAATATTTCTAAAAGATAGATTATAACTTATTAATCAAGATATAAATTATAAATTAATTTATTTATTATGTCAATCACACATTATATACTATATATTACATGGTTAGATTGAACTCCTCTAGAGTACAAAATGCACTTTAGATGGTAAAATACCTAATTTCACCGTTGATTTTTTTTTATTTGTTATTATTTATAAAATCATAAGTCAAAATTAATGGTGAGATTGGACATTTTATCATTTAAAGTACATTTTGTACTTTAGAGGAGCTCAATCCCTACATGACTACACTACAACATTGGGTGTAGGTTGATGAAATCATTAGACGAAGCTTGTTTGTCAAGTAATAACCATCATTACACTAATTAATTAGGAAAAAAATTTAGGTAATCTTGAAAGCATTTTACTTTTTCTTATCTCTTGAGAAATCCTAAAACAGGTTGGGACCACAAATTAGTGTTTTTTTTCACCTACTACATAGGTATATATACGCGGAAAGAGGGAAAACTAAAAAGGGAATTGAAAATTCTATATTTTAAGATATAAAAAGTAGCATTTATAAATAATATGTGTTGACTTATTAACAAACAAAGCTTCAGAATGCATGGTAACAAATGCAATTAAATAATAGAGTGAGTGCAATGTGGCAAAATATGTGGCAACAAATACAATTAAATAATAATAATGTTAATTGAATTCTAAATTAAAATCTAATTCAAATTAAAATTAATTGAGATTTTTAATTTAAAAATATAAAAATGATATACTAATTTTTTATTTTTAAATATGATTTAGAGTAATCATAATATTTAATCACATTTTTGCAATAAATAATAAATAATATTATTTATAATGAAAATAAATGAATTTACAAAAATATAAAATTCATATTTACTAATTCCTATTTATTTTTAATAAAAATATAAAAAATTATGATTTAATATTTTAAAAGTTCATATTTTTAAAAATGCAAAAATATATTTTAACATATTGATTTAATATTTTTAATTGATTAATATTGTCCATTAAATATTATGCTTAGTAGATGAATAAGAATAAAGGTAAATGATTAAGAAAATTTCTATCAATTTAAACTCTGAATCAAATATGATCGATATTAATACAAAATTAATTAAATATTATGATTATCAAATTGACTTTTATGATTGATTGAAATAATTAATATATTATAAGAATTTGATTACGATATCTTTTATCAAATTATTTTATCCATAAAAAATTTAGCATTAATTTGTATTAATCTTTAAAATACTTTAAATTTATCAATTTATTAATTCTTGTTGACCGAATATTAGTTTTGAATATTTTAATATCAAATGTATAATAGAATATAGATTAGAGATGAATCTTATTGTTAATTGTAATTAATTAACTATTAGACAAATCTAAATTTATTACAATGTTAATTATTGGCTAGTACAAATTTCTTATTGACTGGTTTTCATAAAATAAAAGTCAATCATCATATTGATGCAAAAAAATCATTTAACCATAAATATATTATCAATTCTAAAATAGTATAACTTCACATGGTTATTACATTATTAACAAGAAAATTTTTATTTTTCACTTTTTTAAAATATATTTTATAATTAATCAAAGGTTTCATCATATATTTGTTATAATTGGATTGCTATTTCTAACTTTTTAAAATATTTTTTAAGAATTATCTTTCATAGTAAGAATATAAATAATTAATAATACACCCAAATGTATAATGATTAATAATGTCCTAGTTAACCAACGACAGTTGGTCCAAGTGGATAGGAACTTGGTTCCCTTAAGCAAGGTCTTGACTTCGAGTCTTGTGAATGGAGAAAACTGTCACTGGGAGAGCTTTACCCCTATATTGGGTCCTTCTGATTCGAATCCGGATTAGTCGGAGGTCCAATGTGGCCTACCGGACACCGGATGGTTCATACAAAAAAAATAATTTCCTATTTAATATTGTTCATTTATATGGAAAGTGTAACTATGACCTTACATGGAACAATCACAGAATTAAAGAATATAGTGCATAACAAAAATGTAACAATAATTAAGGTCTAAATCATTTGGTTGCACTTCATTTTAAGGTATTACAAATAGAATGAACCTGTTTTCATCGAACTTTACACATTGATGATAAGATATTGTTTTCAATTATTCTTTTAATAATTTTGAATTATATGCTCCATGAATTATGCATTTTTTTACCCTTAAAAAATTATTGTTAATAATTATCTTTTTTCTTTATATTATAATTCTTTTTACAAATTATTCTTGAGATTTAATTTTATCTCATGTGTGTATTGTTATACTTTAACCTGTTAAACAATTTTGCCAAAAAAATTGGTTCAAAAAATTAAGAATGTGCTAACTAAAGGTAATGTGTATATGATATAAAATATTATGGTTGGCATTATTAGCAAAGAAGAAAAGTACATGCCAAGCCAATATTAATGCATTTTAAATTTCAAAATAAGTATTTTGGTTACTAAATCTAAAGACATTAATATCTTTTCCATAGATTCAAACTTATATCCTTCAAGTATATCATATGCTCACACGTGCAATGACATACAATTATATGTGTAACTTATTACATAATTTTAATGATTTTCACTACCACAAATCATCATTTATATCATGATTACAATTATGGCATAAGATTAAAATTTTTGTGATTGTGCTGTTTAATCATAAGAATATTGATTGGATAAACTCATGGCAAGAAAATTGTTATAAAAAAGATCGCCTGGCATAAATAATTTTTTTTATTCAAATTTACCCATAACTAATAAATCCTTTTAACTATGAATACAAACATAGTAAAAAAGGTATATTTGTGATTAGTAACTCATATTGGATTACTATAATATAGTTGATAGACATCAGGTTTTTAGAAGATTACACGTTAGAAAATAACTAACGTTTTATTGAGCATCATAGTATATATAATTTCAACATCAATTTTCAAACTATCGTAGAATATAACAACAATGTTAATTTTTATTTTGTGAAAACTGACATATTTTATGTTTCTAAAATCTTAGGAAAAAAACATTAAATATCATTTACTTTCTAATAACTGATGTCTAATGTACAAAATAACACATCAATTCATTTAAATAATCGACATTATATATCCACCCCATCCTACCCAAACCATGGCTTCAACTTCCACTCCTTTATTCCAAACCTTAACCTCATCCTTATACCTTAGACTCTAGTTCCTCACTTACTTATTCTAAATATTAACCCCATCCTTATATTCCTCACTCTTTCATCCTCTTTATTTTACTTATATTCCTAACCATATATAGAAAACAAATGTCTATTACTCTTAAAGATCCTAATTTAAATAATTTCAAAGAATAAACCAAAATATAAAAGATTAAAATTAGTAAAAGTTTGTATACAATACCATAATTAAAGATGGATCTTTTGCTAAACCTATCTTATACTCATTATTCAATATGTAAGATTTGCACTTCTTAAAAAAGCCTTTTAAATACAATACCTATAGATATAAGTATTTATGAAAAATTAGTATATTAATATTTACAAATAAATAAATAGTAAATATTGTGAAAGAATATTAAAGAAAATGAATAAGATCAAATTTCTTATTTATGCAAAATTATAAAAATTACATCAAAATAATAAGTAATAAAATATAATCAAATAAAAAAATAGAAACTAAGTTGCAAGAACAAATATAAGGGAAAAATACTCACATTTACATTCTATGCTTTTCTAATAAGTGTTAAACCTTGTAGATTTAACTAAAGGCTATCTGAGCTTCAATCTTATAAAACAATTAGTGAGCAAAAATATAAAATTAATGAGAATTATCTTAAAGTTGAAAGGAGAGCATATCTCATCAGACAAAGAATCATTTTAGGGTTAGAAGAACTTTAGATTGAAATTTGTAAATAACATCATACTTCACTCTTTTTATTTTAACTTGTATTATGCTTTAATATTTTCATTTTTAATTCATGCTCGTAGCCTAAGTTTAAATATCAATTTGTAAAATAAACTACAGTCAAAATATAATATTAGATGTTAGTTAAAATAAGATGCCATGGTCTATAATACAACAACGTCATCCTATTAAGTAATATTTCATGTCGATTTCTAAGAAAAAATTGATGTCATTATCTTTTAATAAAAAAACTCTTTTCATTTCGATAACCTTTTCTATAAGCATTTTGGAATGTCGTATGCATTAGAATTTATAATTTTTAGTTTATATCAAACATATATATATATTAGATTAAAATTGATCCAATTGTATACATTATATGCATTAAAAATAATTTCTAGTTTATATCAAATAAAAATATTATAACACAATTTATATATATAAAGGAGCATTTGGATACCTAGTTATAAGCAAATTCAATCAATGATAGGTATTTTTTCTAACTTCTTTTAAACTCTAGCATATAAGCTTTGTACATGTCTTCCAAAATCTAAATTGTTCATTCTAATTGTACATTTTTTAAGGGTGGAAAGTTATATTAAATTGTAATTAAGTTTCCAATGCTTGTTAGAGTAATTACCAAAAATAAGATATAAATTGTGTACCCCAATCTTATACAATGATAAAATTGTGTACCTCGATTTTATACAATGGTAACAAGAACTCCATATAATGGTACTATCTTATCAAAGTATACCTAAGCATATTGTGCTATTGATAAAATGATTTTAATACGGAAGAAGTGCACCGACTTAGTCAATCGATCAATAATAGCTTAAATGAACTCGTACTTTTTCTGGATCATTGACAACCCTATCAGGATTCTTGCACTTTCTTATTTCCATTTTGAAATTGAAAGTGGCTAGTGTATTTCAATTGAGCACTAATATTCCACTTATTGGCATGTGAAGCACTTCATCAAGTAATTAAGTACATCTCTCTTTGTTCCCTTCTACTAAAAAGTATCTTGCAAATCCTAATACAACTTGGTTACTCTAAGATGCATGGTGTGTGAGGAATTATGAGCTTAGTGCAATAGTTCATTCTATTCACTTGATGGAACCTAAAGTTATACATGATAATGAACTATTCATTCCTCATTAACTACTATTTTTCATTCAAGATTTTCCATTGCCTCTTTTATTAGTGTTGCATAGTTCAAGTTAATTTATTGAGCATATTTGATCTTTTTAATAAGAATGGATTAGATGTCTATTTGGCAAGATGTGCTTTCTCCAAATTTGTCAAGATCCTTTACATTTTTTAGTCCTCATTAAGTAAAATGCATCTAACCTACCTATCCACCCATTAATCACGATGTTTAACTAACTTGCATTAATAAACCCTTATTATATTGGAATTAGGCACCCCATTTTAACCCTATGGATTCACATTTTAGGGAAATGATCATTGCTAGCAATCAATCATTTACAACCTCTTTCTTAAGGACAAAAGTACCATATATATGGTAATGTAGGATGGCAAAAGTTATAGGATATGTTTGAAGGCTTGCAAACTGACTTACAAAACCATAAAGATAAGTCATGAAGGAATGTTTCTACTGAGTGGTTCTCACTTTTTTATTTAATTCGTTTCTAGTAGCCCAAATGATTGAATGGCTATCATTCCTTACTTTGATTTGACAAAGATAAATTCACCTAACCATAGGCCTATAAGGATAGAAAAGGAATGTGTAGCTAATCTACACTTGATTCGGTTGATGAGGATACTACCTCAACCAATTTTGGACTACAACATGCTACACTTGGGACAGGATAAAAAGAGAAAACTCATAGTCATTTATCAAGAAATCAGTATACCATTAGTTAGTTTACTATTTCCTAGAGGGAGAGCTAGAATTAAGATGATTGTAATAGATTTTCCTTCCACCATATTATCATCACATAGGTTAGTAATATTCCTTGAACTTTGGGAGGCACATCTTTTGCCTTTTTCCACTAATTTTTTTACTTAATATATTTGCTACCACATTAGGTTTATCGGAGTGATAAAGAATTAAATAATTATAACTTTTTTAAAAGATTTATTTATCTTTTCTATTGTAAATTTAGATTTTTCTAGCAAAAGATATACTTTAAGCTCTTCTAATTAGTGCATATTTCACGAGTCTTTTCATACAAATAGTGCTTCCAAATCTTCAAAGCAAAAATTAGCATAACCATTTCCAAGTTATAGGTAGGGTAATTTTGCTTATGCCTTTTTAATTACTAAGAAGTATACGTTATTACCTTGTTATATTGCATTAAAACATACCTAAGACCAATTCTATAAGCATCACAATACACTTCATACCCTCTTGTGCCTAAAAGTAAAGCTAGTATTAGCACAAACTTCAAGCATGACTTTAAGATGGTCGATGGCTTAGATATCCTAGAAAAGTGCTTAATAGATCTTTTATAATACCTTACAAACATAATAAAGCTCTAAACTTTAAATGTAGGCCTTAGCTAATTCTTTATAGTTTTTACCTTTTGAAGATTCACTTGAACTCCCTCTTACAATGTCATATACCTTGAGAACTTTACATAAGTTATTTGGAATTTACAATGGAGAATTTAGCATACCATTAGACATTCTTGCAAGGTTTGCAACATGATTCTAAGATGTCTATTATGTTTTTCTTCATTCTTTAAATGCATTGGAATATTGTTTATGAAAATAATCATGAACTTATCCAAGAAAGGTTTTAAAACTTAATTCATTATGTCCATAAGTGCAGTTAGGATATTACCCAATTCAAAGGAAATAAATAAGAACATAAAGTGACCATACCATGTTCAAAAGGCAATTTCAGGAATACCTTCCTTGAATAAACTAAAAACTCAAAGTATATAACTACATTTTAAAACATTAGTGATATTTTCAATTATTTGTTGAGTATTCCTTAACTCTGCAGAAACTTTGTATTACCCCCCAAAGAGTCATGCTTTTTTTTTTATTCTTTATATTTCATCTACAAACACATGTTTATTCATAAAAATGCAAACAAATTAAATTATTCATAAGTGATTTGAGATCGACTCATAAAAAGTTTAGTTCAAATTCAATTTTAAACAAATTAAGCTTAAACAAGTTCAGCTTGATTAATATACAAATTAAGTCTGAACTTCATATTACTTAACCTTAACTATTCACCAGCTTAAACTAGCCTAATAACAAAAAATATGTTTTTATTTTTATTTTACATATAAATAATATAATGCTTAAAAAAATTAATCATACTAGTAATTATTAAGGTTACATGAAAAATTATAATATTTTGGTTGAAGTAATTAACTTTCTAATATATATTAATTTTTTGCTAAATATAATTGCTATTATTATGTGATGATTGTATTAATATTTTTAATAGATTTAACAGACACAAAAAATTTATATTGATAAATAAAATGAGATAAAAAATAATATTCGATTTATTTATGAAAAATAAGATTTAAAATTTATGTGAAATAATAAACTATTCAAGTATAATTGTATAAATTTGAATCAGATTTCAAATATTTTAAATTTGATAAAAAATTAAGAATTAATAATATATTACTTAAATGAATTTGTGTAAGCTCATTTAATTTCATATTCAAGTTAACCTCAAATTTGAGTTTGAATTATTCATATTTAATAATGTTTTGCTAAAATTTGAACTAGTTTATTTTCGGTAAGTTCAAATTTAAGCATGTAAATATTTGATTCATCTCAATTTATTTATATTCTTAAGAGAAATTCACCCAAAAATTATAATTATAAAGCATAATTTATTATAATTTCTAATACACCAATTTTTAAGCCTATGCTATGCATGGGTCAGTATTTAATAAAAAATAATAATTTTTAATGAATATAATAATTTATTCATATATTAAAATATATTATTTAATATTAAAAATAAATAATATTTTTTATTATTTTAAATTTTATTATAAGTAATTTAATTATATAAATATATAATAAAAAGATAAAAAAGAAATAAGAATGAAAAAGAGAATAAAAAAAATATTTCATAATTTTATAGAGAATTAAATATTTAATAATATATAATAATATTATTAATAAAAAGTATGCTAAGTGTTAAAAATGAAATATATAATAAATTAATTCAATTATATAAAATGAATGACTTATTAAAAAATTTTATAATAAAAAAGTAAATTGTATTATATCTATATTATTTAATTCAATATGTTATATTTGACTTCAAATAGTAGGAGTGAATTTGAAAAAATAAAAAATATATATAATAAAATAGATGAAATAAGTAAAGAAAATAGTACGTAAACTAACAATCTTTGATAAAATCTTAACTAATGTATTTTTAAATTGGAATATGATATTTCAATTATTTAAAATATTTTATTATAAAAACAAATCTATTGAATTTTTAATATTTAATAATATTCAAATTCTATAATAATAAAAAAAATCATAAATACAAAAAAAATCCTAAACAATGTTGATAAGGAAAAATTTTTTTCATAACCCAAGATGCATCTCAACAAAAAAAGGCCAAAAAATATTTCTTTCTTAATATAATATAATTATATATTATGTTGCAAGAAAATTTTTTTCCAAAATTCTTAATTATATTTATTTTTTATTAAAATAACATCTTCATACTGATAAATAACATAAATAATTTTTAACTCATGATAAATTAAAATTAATTTAGACAATAATGATTAATTAAACTAGTATTATTTTTCATATATTTTTATATCAATATATTTCAATATATATTTTTAAAATTTTATATCAAAAAAATTAAATTTAAGAGTGATGAATTATATAAAATATTTTGATAAATTTTCTTATTCATTTATTTTATAAATTTTTATCACTTTTATATTGATGAATTCATATATCTCCTTGATAAAAATAAAATAATAAAATAATTCTAGCATATTAAAAATACTTTTCAAATAAAAATATTTACAAATCATATTTAAAAAAAATTCCAACATATGCAGAGAGACAACATATAAATCAAGAAAATATTAAAAAATTAAAAAATTAATTTTAATTTTTAATACTTCTATAAAAAATAGAGAGTCTAATTGAATTATTAAATTCAAATATCATATATTAAATTTTGAACTTATTTAAAATATTATTATGATAAGAATATTTATAAATTATATTTAAAATAACTTTAACACAAAGTAAATATTATCATATATTATTCTATCAATAAAAAAATTCTGCACAAATTATTTTAAATGAAATATATTGTATAATACAACAAATAAAAGAAAGAGAAATAATGTTTGGATTATAAAATATAAACAAAATTTTATTGATGTATATTTAATTTGAAATATAATATTTAAAATTTAATATCAAGAAAATATTGATAGGATTTAAATAAATAAAATTCATTTTTAAATTTTCTATTAAAAATAGGATGTGTAAAAAATTAATTTAGTTAATACTTTTTATAACCTTAACTTATTTAAGATATTTTACAATAAGAATAAAATATATCATATTGTATTTATATTATTTAATGATTTTAATTTGTAAATTGTAAATAATATGAGTAAATATAAAAAAAGTAAAAATGTGTAACGAAATAAATTAAAATAAGAGAAGTGATGTATGAACTGTAAAATAGAAAAATTAAAAATAAAATTTGCAATATATAAAATGAAAAGAAATAATATATGAAATATAAAGTTTTTTTAAAATCCTCCCACTAAATATGTATTAATTTTCACATTTAGTACTTAAAAATTGATACTCAAATATTTTTATTAAAAAATATAATATACATTTAATTGATTCAATTAATAATTTTTAAGTAAAATTTTAATTTTTAAATATTTATAAAATTTGGAAATAAAATATATAATATTATATTTATACTATTTAATGATATTAGTATCTTAATTATAAGTAATACAAAATAGACATAAAAAATGGGAAAAATATAAGCAGAGCAAATAAAAAGGAGAAAAACAATGTTTAAGTTAATAAATGATAAATTTTAAAAATAAAATATATATTAAAATAAATTAATTTACTTAAATAGAGTTTTTATCATATTTAAAATATTTTTACTATAAAAAATTTGTATTGTGATAAAATTTTGTAAAATCTCAATTAATTTATATTTAATTTGACGTACAACACCTAAAATTTAATATTAAGAAATTTTGAAAAAATTTAAATAAATAAATTTGATTTCAATCTTCAAGTATCATATTTGAAAAATAGAATTAAACTATAATGAATTTATGGTTGCAAATAGTATAAGTAAAAAGAAAAAAAAAGTATGAGAAATAGTACATGAAATAAAAGGTATGGGCAAAATTTTAGTTGATATGTATTTAATTTGATATATAATATCAAAAACTTGATATTAATAAATTGTTAACAAAATTTAAATAAATAAATTTGATTTTAATCTTCAAGTATTGTATTTAAAAATATAATATTCATATAGTAAAATTTTAATTTATTTAAAATATTTATAAAAATTTAAATATATAATATATAATATTAAGATTTAATAATAAAAGATGTGATATAATAAATTAATTAAATAAAATTTTTGAATGATTTATTATTTAAAATATTTTATCATAAAAATTTATATTATATTAAATTTAAAGATTCTGAATAGTAAAGATCAATAATAAAGATATAAATTATTATTTTTATTATATGAATAAACACTAAACAATAATAAAATATATAATATAATGAATTAACTTATTAAATAAAAAATTTAAATTATTACTTATTTGAAATATTTTATTATAAAAATTATATTATATTAAATTTAAAGCTTCTATAATAATAAAAATTAATATATAGATTAATATTATATTATTATTATATTATTATTATTATTATTATTATTATATCTAAAAAATAAAAAAAAGATGGGACAGTGTTAGGCGGAAAAATTTTCTCTTCCAACCCAACACATGTCCCAAAAGAAAAAGCGCCCCCCCCCCACCCCCCCCCACCCCCCAATTTTCAATCAATAATAAGATATAGATATGTGGCTGTAAAAAATATAAAAAAATATGTATAAATCATATTTAATTTTAATAATAAATTAAATTAATCAAATTAAAAGTTAATATTATACTTTTTGTTTCGTTACTCACAAATTTCAATTTTGAGTTCACTGAATAAAATTCTGTATTTAATAAACAGCTAGAATTATACTTAGTAATTTAAAATATTTTTAGAAAGATAATGAATTCTTCCTTTAATTAATTATAATACATAATATGCAATCCTGTTGGACATCAAATTATTTTTTTATTATTATTAATGTTAGACATCAAATTCTTACAATTATTGTAATTATAATCTGTTAAATTTTTTTATAAATTTGGTATTCAAATCAATTTTGTTATAAAATCCAGTTTCATTTTTTAATCTGTCCAACGCCCATTGATAAGACTAACCAATATCATAAGCCAATAAGGGAAATCATACAGCTGCCGCACGCGGGATTGGGATCACCTCCTATAACAGGAGGTGACCTTTGATTTTCCATGGGACCCACACCACTGCATGGGGCCCATGGAAAATCAACGGTTTCCTTCCCCAATTGGGGGAATCCAAATCCCTCCACGTGGTCTTCTTCTGGCACCCTCCGCAGTGGATTCATGTTTCACATGAAACTCGAATTACCATATCCATCCTCCAGAATTCCTCCAATTCACCAAAGCATTAGAAAATTGCCGTGGAAAACAGAAGGATATTTCCGTCATTCAACACTTCAAAATCCCCTCACTACCTCACAAAGGACAGCTCAGAGTTCAGTCAGAGCTGAAAATTCCAATCACCAGCCCCTAATTCTCTGCGAGCACTTCGTTCCAGTACCGGGGGGAAAAAAAGCTTAATTGGTTGATCATGGGCAAAAAGGTAAAATGGAGCTGGAGCTCGGCGATAATCGGGGCAGCATCGGCGGTGGCTGCGACAGCTATCATCTCCGCGAAGCCCAGGGATCCAACCTTCCATTTGATATCAATCAACTTCACTTCGTTGAAAGTCAATCTTCGGCACTTGGACGCGGAGCTCATCCTCACCGTACACGTCAGCAATCCGAACATCGCCCCCATTCATTACTCTTCCACCACCATGTCCATCTACTACCAAGGCTCGCTGCTGGGTTCAGCGGAGGTCGAAGCGGGGTCGCAGCCGGCCCGGTCTTGCCAGCTCCTCCGCCTCCCGGCTCGGCTTTATGGGATGGAGCTGGCGCACCACGCCGCGCAGTTTGTAGCTGATGTTGCGAAGCGAGAGATGGAGATCGATGCAGCTGTGGATATCGCTGGGACGGCGAAGGTTCTGTGGTGGGATCATAAGTTTAAGGTCCACGTGGATAGCCGCATCACCGTTGATCCTGTGTTTCTTGATGTTATTGATCAGGAAAATAGGTCGGAGCTGAAGGTTTTCCCTGCTTAGCTTTGCTGATTGGCAAGTTTGTAGGTTGTAATCCAATTTTTCAAGTGTAAGAATTGAAGGTTAATTCATCCATTTTATCTATATTCTTATTGGCATTATAAATTTGCTTCCTCCTTTCCCTGTTCATATTAAATGGTTGGAAAATATTTTCTTCGTAGGGTAGAAAAATGATGGAAACGAAGAGGATTAGAAAAAAAAAAAAAAAAAAAGGAAGCCTTCTAAAAAGCATTTTATGGCTAAAATGAAAAAATGAAAAAGAAGCGAATAATTGATTTATCATAATTTTGTTCTTTAATTTTATTTTAATTATTAATTTTTAAATTAATTTTTTCATTAGTTGAGATTAATCATGGGAATATCTTTGCTAGGTATTAAGACAATCATCTAAATAAGGCTTGCATTACAATTTTGTATAACAATTTTATATATATTAATATTTATATTTAACTACAAAATTAAAATTTTTATAAAGAATTATAAAATATATAAAATAAATTTGTATTTTTATACAAAAAATAAATTAATTACTTAAAAAAATCTAACTAAAATTTAACTATAATCATACAATTAATTTTTTAAAATGATATTTTCTTGTCCTTTTTTTTACATCTAAGCAAGAATTTCTTATTTTCCTTTTTCATTTTACATTCAATCAAAGACTTCGATTTAAATCAGTCGGCACGCCACATTTGGGAAAAACAAGATGAATAGCATAAAATAAAATTGAGAGACAACATAAATTCGGCAAAATGGGATCATGATCATCTTTAAGCAGGTGGAAACAAAGGAGTTTCATAACAGAAACAGAGCCTATCATCTTAATGCGTGTGTTAGTTGGTGTGGGTGGCTCTGGTGTAAATCTGCTGGCTAGCATGAGCGGATATGAGCCTAATTGAGCCTCTTGCCATCAGGTCTTTAATTGCCCGACGAGCCAACGATCCGTTGATCTGAGAATAGTCAAAAGCTAAATAAATTTTGAGTTCACAATAAAAGAAATTTACAGGTGATGTCCATTTTAAGAAATGGTGATTCATAAATTGCATTGAAATACATAACCAACACAAAATGCTTCATTGGCAGAGGAAGGATAATGTCGCCTGTTTAACCTTGATTCATTTAACGTTGTATGGTATAATTAAAAATGCAATTTTAAAATAAAATTTCATTTAATTTATAGTTTTTATTTTAATAATATTTGTAGCATAAAAAAATTTATTAAATTTAATAAGAATTTCATTAAAATTCATCTTATTTGATCTACAATACATATTATATAAAAAATTTATGCTTTTTAATATTGTATTTATTATAATACCATTAATTTTTTTAATTGAACTTCATGCATTTTTCAATACTTTCAAAACAAAAATTTTCATTTGTAAATAAATTAAAATTATTATTTTTAATAAAAATTTTAAATAATAAAATTTATTTATAAATAAATTGAAATCATTTCTATTGAAATTAATTCTAAAATTTTTTAATATCAATCGAATCCTAAAAATCAAACTTAAATATTTTATGAATTACTTTCCAACTACTCATAGATAATTTAATATGTTTGCACCCTTAATTGGGAGAGGAAGGATAACATAGCTCCTCCTAGTGCAAGATTCCAAAGTCACTTGCCAAAAGAGAACATACACTACATAGAAGGATTCGATTGAATTCGATCTCTACAGCTACACAACTACATAACAAGGATTGAGATGAGTGTAGAATATGTAGAAACAACACCTCACACAGGTACGTGCACCAAATGAACACTCTCTACTAGTGCAGGCACTTGGTATTATTTCCAATTAATCTATGCATTTGCAACTAATGTCCACTTCATTTCTATGATATGGAAAGTTTTGCCACGTCATCGTTGGATTTATTGCCCCCTCTCTCAAAATTTTCCCTTGCACTACCTCGTCAAGGAAATGAAGATTATATATTTGCGATGATTGATTCGAAAGAGGTTTAGGATAACATAAGATTTGAAGGGCGGATGTCAGAAGTAGAAGTTAATACATTGCCGGCAAAGAACTTCGATTCTAATATACCATTCAGTATATTATCCAAGTTTTATAACAGCCAATTTACTATTAAGTCCCAGTATACTACTTAAAACTCCTCCCACCGATGGTCGATTAATATCATACAAAGTAATACCAAGGAAGAGATCATGTGAAAAAGATCATGTTGGAGTAAATGAAAGAAGGCAATGTGAGAAAGTACCCTTAATCTGTCAGACAAGATGGATGGAGTGATGAGCTTGTACTTGGGAACCTCAGAAAGCAGTTTGTCATAGGTTCCTTCATCAAACAAGACCATGTTGTTTACCTTCTCCTTCTGCTTTCCCTTGCTCCATTTCTGAACATGAAACAGTCTAATTAACCCACAATTTCAACTACTTTAAAGCAAAACACATATCAAACAATGCTCTGATCCATTAAATAGCTACATAATCATCAAAGCAGGCAACTGGTTAATGAAAAGTGCTTACCTTTTTCTTCTGCTTGCCTCCACCAGATTTGGCGGGCTTGGAGGAAGGAGGGGGAGCCTTGTCCTTCTTGGGTGCCTGTACCAATATACAGTTATATGAACCATAATCTTAACATTCAAAATGAGAATTTGAATTTGCAGAAGGTTGGTCTCACCATTTTGGTTGAGACAGCGACCAAGTCAGTTGGGGGAAGGCAGGGACGCAAGGTGGCCCTGTACTCTAATGAGAGACAAATAGCTGGGGTTTGACTAGGCTTGGCCGGTGAGTGGGCTTTTGTGAGCAGCTGAGGCCTTGCACACAAGTGGGCTTTTGCTATTTCATCCTGGCCTAGGAGGGGCCCAAGTCTCATAGCTCAACCTAACACAGTTTTTATTTCTTATTATATTATATTTATATTTATATTTATTATTTATAATTATAATTAAAATTTATAATAAAAATTTTATATTCACAATCATAACATATTATAATCATTTTTGGGCTATTTTTGTAACTTCTATTTTATAGAAATTGCTTAATTAACGTGTCAACATTTAATTAATTAAGAGCAATCATCCTTTGCTTGAATCGGACGGCGAATAACTTGGTTCTCTGGACTCGTCTTCAAACGGTACCGTATTTAAACCCCCAGGCTAGCCGTTCCGCAGGCTGCCATACAACGCAAGAACCGAATCTCTCTCTCTCTCTCTCTCCCCCTCAACTCAATCTGGTGAATATTTGAGACTTCTCTTCCATCGATCGCAATTGTGTATTCGTATAATTGGATGTTGTCCCTATTTCCACGTTTATTTTCTTTTTGGATCCCATATCTTTGTGAAATATCCTGCGATTCGAATGCTTAATCTAGATTAATGGTCTGATTTTACTTATTGATTCTGTCTCTCATCCCTCTCCTCTCCTCTTGTGAGAGGCAGCTGATTTAGAATTTATTGCATTTAAATGCTAGGAAATTGAGAGTTTGGTCTTCAATCCATATAGTAGATGCAAGGCTTTTGGGTGGGGTATGTTGAAGCAATGGGGTTAGGAAATGGTTTGAAAAATATTTCTGTAGGATGGTTTTATGTTCGATTAAGCTTAGTCAGCTATTATCTACTACCACTGGCGGGTTTCTTTTGGAAGCCTACTAATACATTTATTGACTTAGCGCACCATCTATAATCGCATGTGTAGGTGTAAAACTTAGTTCAATGGCAACAAGGGTGGCTGCAAGGTATGCTTCTAGAAGGCTTTTTAGCAGTGGTAGTGGCAGAGTACTGAGTGAGGAGGAAAAAGCTGCAGAAAATGTCTACATTAAGGTGATCCTGAAGCTGCTACTTGGCGTACTGTGGTTTCAGCAAGGTGGTTTTATTCCCTGCTGATTGTGATGTATTTATGTTGTGTACTTATTTGTAATGTTGCAGAAAACTGAGCAAGAGAAGCTGGAGAAGCTTGCTCGCAAGGTATGTCCTCATCTTTATTATCATTACTTTTGTATTCCTTTTAATCTTTTGAGAGTCCAGTGCCTTGCATGTTTCAATTTTCAAAAGTTGCTGCTGTTGCTCTTGTCTTTGGTAGTTTGTCATTATTTATTGGCTTTTCTAATTTCACAGTACTGCAGTTTTTTTACATGATAAACATTTCCCAGAGGAGGACAATTTTTATGTGGGTTAACAAAATTGCAACTAACCCTATGTATCTGCTGTTTATTCTTGTTAAAAGTGCCTTCTTTCGACATTCCTAACCTGTGTGCTGATTTTTTACCTTAGTTGCTATTTGTTGGTCCCGAAGTACATTATTGTTCTGGTAGAGATTGCTTGAATTTTTAGCCTGCTGCAATTAGTGAGATCCTCTGTTGATGCTGGTTTACATGGAGGCATAAATTTGAGGGATGAAAAGTGAGAGGAGATCTTGAATAAATAAATTGGTTGGTGGAGAACTTTCTTGGTGAACTTAAAGTGGTGATCGAGAGGATATAACTTGTGTTACCTCTTTTAAGTAAGATCATTATATATGTTAAATCACATAATTATTTTGTTTGGACTCTTGAATTTTGCAGTGATTTCTGTCTTCAAACCTATTCTACGTGGTAAATGTTTGTAAGGTCAATAACAGGAAAAGATTGAGTTTATAATCCCGTTGTTAGTCCTTCTCATGTACTTTCTAACTATGGGCATGTTTAGTGTTAGCTTCAGACAGAATTCACACTTCCTAGCGGATTCCCAAGTTTTTTTTTTTTCATTTTTTTTCCTTTTCCCCCTATTGATGAATGATGAGTGACCTGTTGATAGTGATCGTTTGTACCTTTTTACCAGAAATTTCTCTCTGTGTATCGCATGTCTTTTTATTATACCTTGAATTCTGATATATATTTGTTCTAATTCAGGGCCCGCAACCAGAGACTAAACCAGAAACAGGTTTAGGGGGTTCAGTAACTGATGCCAAACCAAGTGGCTCGCGTGCAGGAGGACCTTCTGCTGAGAAAGTATCAACTGACAGGTACCGGAACTATGCAGTTATAGCCGGTACTGTAACCATTTTTGGCGCTTTGGGATGGTACCTTAAAGGCACGGCAAAGAAGACAGAAGTGCAGGATTGAGGTTGATGTGCTTCTGTATCCAGAGTCGAAGACTTTGTTGGTGCATGCTCTCATACTTTGATCCTGATAGACGCAATTGCACAAAAATAAATGACCATTCACAGACTATTGTCATTCCATCATAGTATCATAATGATTTGCTTCTTCTATGTTTTCTTACATGTAGTATGACCCAGATATTTGAGATACCATTCCTTTCTACGAGAGTCATTAAAACTATATTTCCGGGATTTTTCCAATGGCGCATGTTTAGTAGTTTGCTTTGGCCCTCACAATAGCTAGCTTGTTGAGTATTGACAATAAAAAAATTGAGTTGTTCGAATATCGCAGACTTGTACATGATGAGACAGGATAAATTGATAAAAGCTTGGAAAAATGAACCTTAGAGTTTGGAGGAAAGGTCGATCTGCGCATTGAGAAATCAATTATAACATGGGGCTCATTTAGGAATGGTAACGGCAAGTTGGCAACGGGCGAGGACGGATTAATTTTACCTTATCAGTTTCTTGCAAGTTGTTTGTCTTATCCCATCTTTGTCCGGTTTCTGCCTGTGGGGCAATTTGGTGCCCATCTCCCCATTTTGCAAGGCACCCCTGGGTTACGAGAAAATTTGAAAATATCAATTAAAAAATAAAATGTTAAATAAAATAAGAAATCACATTTTACTCATTTATAGTTTTTTTTTTTGCTTTTTATTTAATTTACTTATAGTTTTAAGTGTCACAATTTACTTACATATATTTTTAAATTGTTAACATTTTATTTATTGAAGTATTTTTCATCTAAAATTAACAAAAAAAACTTACATATATTATATGTAATCTTTGCTTCCTCAAATTTCAATTCAATTTGATATCTATTCAAAATTAATTTATTCCAAAAAAAACCTATTAAACATCTTTTATTCAACAATTGTGGGATAAATTGTAAAAGATAAATTTTCAATAGAATTGAATATTTTTGGGGGTAATTTGGTTCTAAGTAAATACCAAATTGAATGAAAACTTGAAAAAGTAAAGATTATATATAAGTTTTTAGTTAAATTTTGGATAAAAATTAATTTAGATGGGTGAAGTGTAGAAAATTTGAAAACATAGGTGGGTGATGAATTAAAATACTTAAAATCATAAGTGGGTTAAATGGAAAATGCTAAAAGTGCAAATAGTTAAAGTGTAATTTTTCATAATTAAAAATATTTTAATTTAAATATTTTCAATTTATACATAATTAATAAAATATTATAAGATAAATTTAAAATCACATATAATTTATTCAATCAGTTTCAAATTAAAAAACAACAAAGATAAATAATTCTATTTTTCACTTTCAAATTTTATAATAAAATAAAAATAATAGAATAAAAATAAATTTTAATTTTTGGAATTTAAATTATTAAAAAAAAACTAAATATATCATATATCCATGTTGAAAGAATAAGGAAAAAAGTATAAATTTATAATTTATATCCAATTAAAAAGGTACGTCATACCTTATTTCGTGAACAAATATGAATACCATATTTGTGTCCCTCCAAAGTAAAATCTCTGGAACAAATCCGGGGTCGAAATTTTGCCATCCGTACACTCATCTCTTGCGCAGGGTGCATAACCACTAATACTTTGAATTATAAGGAATTGACATCAAAACCAACGGAACATTCTTTTCCTCCGCCATGTATGCCGCAATTTAAACAAAGCAGCTTGTATTGATTGTATGGAGTAATACACAACCATTTAACCTCAAAAGAAAGGAAAAGATATAAATTAGACTATTTATTTATTTATTTTTATAAATTATATATTTATATTTAGATCAGATTAGATTTAGACTAGATAATGAAATGTTAATGAGCAAACCATCATGCCTTTCTTCTTGTTTCAAGCTAAGCCTAAGAAAATAAGTGGGCTCTTTCATACATTAAATTATATTCAATGAGTAAAATTTAATAATTCACATTAAATTTTATATTTTTTATATAAAAAATATAATTTAATAGTTCATAGTTCATCAATAAAATTAATTCATACATGCATTTAATTTTATTTAATGCATGATAAAATTAATCAAAAAATAAGGAATGAATTTTATGTTTGTTTCTTACATGAAGTAATAAACTATGGTACATCAATGAGAAGGTTTTGTAAATTTATTTCAACAGATTTATGATTCAAATTTATCCAAAATTATTTTAAAAATAATTCGTATATTTTTTTGAACATACATCTCATCTTTAGATTAAATTAAGCAAATTAACACCATTTAAAAATGGTGCATCATAAGCAATTCCTAACACGGTTCCACGATTTATCCAAATTCAAAACAGAAAAGAAAGTAGAAAAATCAATCTGATTATTTTAGAAGTTGATTAGGTATAGATATTAATCAGAAAATTCATCTTTGAAATAAAATGGAGAATCACTAACAACTATAGGATGACATCTTATTGCAAAAATTTTCGTACGGTGGTAGAAACATACGGTCCCAACACTCTTGCCGCCGATGTCTTAGCCAACGTCGCCCCTGCTAAAAGGTTATTTGCTTTTCCTTTTCGTGTCCATTGTCGTCAAGCTATTCGTTTCATCACTTAGTTTGTACTTTATAATTTCTTTTACCGGATAAGGTAAGGCTACTCACCCTCTATATATAGTGTATTCATCTAATGAAATATGAATGATTTCAGTAACACTCACGATAGTTTTAGGATTTCAAATTTTGAAATAATATAATAAATCTAAAAATTATTTAGTTATAATTATTTATTTTTAATAGATATAATTAAATAATTTTCATTAAACAATTTATAAAATTATCACATTATTTTAAATTTTGAAATCTTTAAAAATATTATAGAATTCACCACACTTTTAAGGTTATTACTTCTGTCTCCTTGTCGGTCAATCATCTTTGCATTCAATTTCAGTTGGAAGTGTATTACATTGCTGTCGCGGAGAAATAACTTTGCATTGGTTTTTATGTGCATTGATATTGCAGTTAATTTTATCCTCGTTTCGATTTGCGTGTTATGGGTTGCAGAAACCAGTTAGCTTCTTTGAGAGGGAAACAATGCACATCAGAATTCAGTAGCAATAATTCCAGATCTGTATAAGGTGCTTCTCACTTTAGAGGGCAACAACCCTGTCCTTTTATAAACCTCAATGTTATCAAGAAATGAATCATTTGACTGATGTATTCCAGACTGTTTCATGATCCAAGCAATTTATTTAAAACTCGATTTTATTTTGGGTTAAAGGAAAGAAAGCATGGAGCTGAAATAACTCCCTCTTTAAAGGATTACACAAATTACAAAAATATCTCGGCTAGAGCTTTCCAGTATTCCCTTCACTAGGGGTGGCAATTCGGGTTAACAGATCAGGTTAGACATAATTCGAACTCATTTATACTTGATTCCAATACGAACCGTTTAATAAATGGGTCGACTCGATACGAACCGTCTGCATAATATGCTTACACAGTAACAATATAATCCGTTTAATCTAACTCGAACTCATTTATTAATCTATTTATATTAATTTTTTATTTTATATAAATTAATAATTAATAAATTTATATATTATATAATGGGTTACACGAGTCAGATTGACCCGATTAATAATTCGTATAATTTAAACGAATTAAAACGGGCTAAACGGATCAATCCGAATTCGATACGAAATTTATTTAGATCAGACGGATCGATCCGTTTATAGCTCGAACTTGTATAACTCGTATTGTGTGATCGTATTATCGTGTTGTGTTGAAAATTATCACTCCTACCCTTAGCCTACGTGAAAAAAATCTCTTTTTTGTGCTAATAAATATCTTTTGCTTCAAGGGATGGTACGTTCAACATTTGTTTGTCCAGAATTTATTCTCTACCACAGGACTTGGGACCAACTCATTGAATTTGTTCATTTAATTTTTCTATTGAAGGCTACAAGCAAGTTGCGAAAAAATCATCTTGACAAAAGATGCATGTCAATTTGTTCCAGACTTTTCTCGGATTGACTTTGGCTTTATGGTGGTTGGGTCAATGTCCTAAGCTCCTTTACCGGTGAATTTAGGACCAGCCCACCTAAGATTATAAGTGCTAAAACACCATGAATTGCTATTGCTCTTGCGTTTGCTCTTCATCTTATGAGTCCCTTTCGCAATCTTATCGCCATCCTACGATCTGAGTTCACATTTGTTTCTAGTTTATTTCATTTTTTTTCCTTATTTTTTTTAAGCTTCATATTTTCTTTAGTCAGGAAAATTCTGCGATAATTGAAATTTCAACCCCCCACCGGCTCTCTAAGTAAAAAGCTTTGAGGATGCTCTATTTGTAATTTTTTGGGCATATGCTCTTTTTGAAACAAATGAGCCCTAATTTTTATATCTCATGCATTCGACAACACAACTAGTAGGTTTAATTTGCTGCATGATTTTGGTTTGTTTAACAATTAACTGAACATATTAGTGATTAATTAATTTAATTAATACTAACTAATTACTAATTATATTAGTTGATTTAATTAGGTAAATATATTAATTGTTTGAATAAAAATATTTAATAAAGTTAACTATTTATTATTAATTATTTATGTGTAAAATAATATATAATAATATGAATATATTTATGATTTGTTTGAGTATATATTTTTTACCTTGATTATATTTAAAATTTTATATATTATTTTTTAAATTAAATATTTTTCTAAAAGACATATTATTGTAATTTATTATTTATGAAATTATTCTTCAAAAAATAAATTAATATGATTTATTAGACTTGTTAAAATTTTATTTCAAGAATAAGTATGTTTAGGTGTTTGTATGTTATTTTATATCAAACTTTTAACATGCTATTTATATATATTATAATAATTAAACTATTTTCATATTATATATAAATAAATAAATATATATATATCTTCCTTGTTATCACATTTTTTTAATGAAAATGCAACTTGATAAAAAATGATTATACTATTTACAATATTTTGTATATTAAATGAAACCTTGTTGTTTAAGCAATATTTTAAAAATTAGACCAAATGATGAATTGAAAAAACGGTTGAATATGCATGTATTATACAGACACATTAATCTTATTAATCTTTACTTTAATGTAAAAATAATTTAAATTTATTAAATAATTATGTATTACAGTAATGTTTATTTTGTAATGTATATTAATTTAATTTTATAAATTTAATTAATGAAAATGTTAAATGATTATTTATTTACAAAAATTATTATATACTAATAAATATTAAATTTATACACATAAAATTAAAATTGATTAATATTTTAATGGTTGAGCCTTTGTTTATTCATCTTATGATTTGCAATTCAATTTTTTTATTTCACATCTTAAGCAAAATAATAGATATATATATATATATAATTTAGGGATAATTTTATCAATTTACTTATTATCTATGAAACAACTAATTGAAAATATTAAAGATAGTTGATTGGGGACTAACCAAATAATTAAAACAATTTTTAATTAAATACATAAAAAAATAACTATTTATTTTGTTGAATCAATTGAATACCTCTAAATTATTTAAAAGCTAATGATTGCAAAACACTCTCAGTATCAAACTAAAATATGGAGAATTGCGATCAAACGTGTTAACAATTTTAGGGAAGCCACAAGTAGGAAATGATTGTGTTTGAAGGCTCCGTTTGATATGCGACGGAAAACACCGATGGGAGGAATATCCTTATAAATATTTAAGTTTAGTGAAAAATAATCTATATATTCAGCGTAAAATATAAGAAATTTAATGAAAAATAATATTTTTATTTTTTAAAAAAATATTTTTATATTATTATAATTTTAGAAATTAATTTTTTAATTATAAAAAATCTATGCCTATAGTAGCATTTATTTGTATATAAAAAAATAATATTTGTGTACAGAAAAAAATCCAAAAATAAATGGAACCGAAATCCAAGTACTGAGATGATACCATATTTGATGGAAAAATCAGGTATACACAACTGGTGTATTGAATTGAAGGACAACCGAGGCCTTGCACCTCTGGTGAAACAGTGTAGAAAGTATGGCAGCATCTCACTGCGGCTACAGGAAGAAGAGTTCAGAATTGGAAAGTTCTTATTTATAGCTTTCACGAAGTTGCTTAGACAACAATCTTCTTTTCTTCATATACTTCAACTATTACACAAAATCATCATTCCTCTGTTTCTACGTTTTCTTCTATTTCATCCATACTTTCTACATCATCATAATCTTCTTCCTCGTCTTCTATAAACATTTCATGATCAGGTTGAACAAAGTGCAGCTTAAGCCTTCCATCTTCTCTATGAGCCTGCAGAAACTCCTGTGTGGGTATCCTTATTTCCTTCAGCACAAATCTCCCATTATTTCTATAAGACTTGAAGCAAACCCAAGGCTTCCCACTCTTTCCGATGCACGAGATTGGTGGAGGGTAATCTCCCCCATAAACCCTTGATGGCCTCCTGCATTCCCTCGATGAATTCTCCATAGATAATTGCTTTTTCAAAAGCACTTTCTCACTCTGAGCTTGCCAACGTAGATCCACGTCGCTATTCACGTCTTCGACATCATCTGAGCTCTCAGAACCCAGACCCTCGGTGCAAAGTTGCAAACTTTCCGAATTCAATGATGGAAAACTGCCACTGCTTTTACGGGTTTGGTTTGTTTCGTCTGTGCTTGAAACCTGCAATGAAGATAGGGCCTGGATAATTCCAAAGGATTCAGAAACAACTTTCTGTTGGGTCAAGTTTAACGATGATGAAGTAGAAGGATCGGAAGAGGATGAAGATGGTGTTTCAGAACTCTCCTTAAAATGAAGTTCACCAAAAATCTCAGTGAAGGGGGACTGCTCAATGGAGTTTACACTTCTAATTTGGTTCCACGAGAGAGATTCAAGCAAAGTTGGGTTCTCAGCCAACGGGTTTTCGAAGATGTGCTGCAGGCTTCCACAAGCTGCCATGGCTATTCAGCAGTCTAAAGTTTATAACTCAGTTCTTTAGAGAATAGCCAAGAAGGAAAAGAAGCGATAGGTCTTTTGGTGGTTGAATAGAGAAAAAATTGACAAGGCACGAGAATAGCATGAGTTGAGAAAATCAAAGGAGGAGATGCTATTATGTAGGAGGGACTCTGATACTCGGTCTTTTATCGTGGGTGTGGACTAAAAATGGGTGGTTACGGAGCTTGATCTGAATTTTGGAGGTGACAAAAGTGCTTAAGTTTTAGTTGATGGTAATGGCATGATTAGAATTGTCATATTTACACATCACACTTTGCGAATTAAATTAAAAACATTTGATGCAATTTGAATTAAATGCAAGTTTAATTTAACTATGTGTAAGGGGTGACATTTGAATTGGCTGCTCATCCACTCGATTCAATTAAATTATATTTGAATTAAATATTAGTTTAATTTAATTATGAGTAGGGATTAAATTTGAGCTAGTTGCTCGTCCACTCAATTTACGTAAATTATTCTCCGATTTAATTAATTTGTGAATAATTTGATATTATACATTCATTAATATAATATAATATTTAGTTAAAATTTTAATTTTTTATGATTTTAAATTTAAATTAAATAATAATATATACAATATATTAATTTTTTTAAAAATACTCTTTTAATGATATTTAATTAATTAAAATATATGTTAATTTGGGCTCAAACTCGAGTAAGGCTCCAACTCGATTTGCTTTAAAGTTTAAACAAATTCCGTTGGCACATTAAAATTCGACTAGATTTAGCCCAACTGCGCCCCGGTATTCAAGTGAAAAGGGGATAATGTGCAAAACTAGCATTTTTCCCATTGGAGTTGGACTCCTTACTTTAAAATCTAGGCCCATTTTTTCCCTTTTCCTTTTAGAAAGGGCAAGCAACATGATGTTTGCTTTAATTTGCCAATCATCGTTTATGACTTGATATCTTGATATTTCTAAGAGAAGCACCAAGTTATGGAAGCGATGCAACTTTCGCATCAAAAGACATTAATTAAGATTTCAGTCCGGTGCCTTAATTATAAAAAAATAATATATATATAATAAGATTTGAAATTATATTTATTAAATTAAATTTTATGAACTTGTTCTATCATCTTATATTTATTTGATAATTTTTAATTTATATTCGAAAAGTCATTTTCGGATATTACTTCCAGCGGACATAGCAATCGTACTTAGTTATTAAGCACCTGTGGCAATGGGGATCTATTTCACCACCATGTCCTTTAAGGATAAGAGAAGCAAGATGTAGGACCAAACATTCTTAGCATGTGATGGGCAAACATTTTGGCAACCATTTTCAAGGGGTCTAAGTGCAGTCCAGGGCATCCTGATGGTGATCCCCATAACCATTTGTGCACTAATAGCCACAGCTTTCTTCACATTCCACCACTGAACCACTTGTTTGCTGCCTATGTGGCTTTAAACAATTCAACACTGCCCCACGTGCCTGTGCACCGCCGCTTGACACATAGCAAGATGCAACAGTTGCCACTTGTCATTCTCTTATTCACTAAAACAGAGGAGGTAGCTGAGAACAATATAATTCATTATTTCCACTTTTTTGGGTGATTATTCATTACTTCCATTGAGGCTATAGTTTGATATTTTGTGGGGCAACTGGATGTCAGGATGTGGGTTGGTTCTGTTTCCAACTAGAATTCTTCAGATTGCAGGTTGTACTTTAAAATCATATCTGCAGAAGGAAATAATGTCCCTTATGCAGCAAAAATACAAAACAAAGGAGAGTTTAGCCAACCCCTACTGTCCCATGCTGGTTTTACCAAAACCCTGTGCATGCCTTTTGCTTCCTATAATTGTCGTTGCTGGAAGGAATATGAAAATATTCGGTTTGATCCTATATACTTTGTTCACTACTTTCTGGAACGGTTGGTTATGATGATCCTGATCTAATAGTACACACAATTATATGAGGGAAAACGACCGTTACCCTTGATTTTGTAGATAATATGACTCAAATACTGTGCTGAGAAAACAAATTCCCAAAAGACTTAATTTTTTTTTTTTAAATGTGAATCATGGGTTGCAGGTTTGCGTGATCAGGGTGGCTTGATCACGTTGGCCTGCACCACGTGATCAGCAAGCCTGCGCAGGCCCACTGGTTATGGGGTCTGACACTACATGATCTGGTTAGCCTATCATGCTCTACTCCCCCGCTCCCCTTCCCTATTCCCCTATGCCCTCCGAACTACACTATTCACCCGTGCACCCCTCCCTTCCCTTGTTCAATAGATAACCCCCCTCCCAGCCTTCAAACAACCTTCCTATAAAATATATGATCCCCTTCCCAACCCTTCAAAAATCTTTGAAAAAATTCTTCCATCCCTAACTGCTCAATATACTGTTATAAATTACTTAAGATTTATTTCCGACTCCTCCAACACTGATAATAATTTGTTCATCCTTATTGGAAAGATTGTTCAGAAAGTCGTCATATAAGTAAGATGTTTATTGAGTAAATTTTTTTTCAAATGGTATGAAAATATTATTTGTGTTAAGAATAATATTTGTTATAAAGATTTCCTTATTTTATTTTGTAATGGCAGTAAGCATTATAACTAAAGTATTGTTATTCTATTTTATTAAATACTTTATTATTACATTTTTATTTGTCATTGTCATTTATTTATTATGGCATCTATACATCTGTTGCTTTCCTATATTATTATGCCTATGGGGATTGTTTTAATTTGACTTTATTATTTTACTTAATTTTTATTGTTATGGTATTTAAGTGTATTATCATGATTGTGGTCTGACAGATTATGCATATTATGTATATTGCTATGATTGGAATTATTGTGCTCATAGGTTAGGCATTACGAAAGAAGAAAATAAAAAATTTAAAGACTCTAAAAAATTGATTTAACTAAGAATAGAAATTTACATATTTAAGAGAAATATAATAAAATAAGTTTAGGTATTTTATAAACAGTAGAAAGAAAATCTTTTGTCTATTTGTGAGAAAATGCTATTGGTACTCATTCAAAAGTGGAAAAAAATTAAAAGTATATATTATTATCCTGGACTCATTAACCTTTGAAAATAATCTTATAATGCATATAATGTTGATTTGCTAATATTCTACACTTCAAGTTGGGCATCATAGAAGGAGAAAATTAAAAATTCAAAAACTTGCAAATCTTCAAAAAATAGTAAAATTCTTAATAATAATAAATTATTAGTAAGGAACATTAGTTGAAAGTAGAATGCTATAATCTGATATTTTAAAATTCCTTTTCCAACCATAAATCTTGATGTAATCAAGGGTAGATATTAAAAAATATGTGATTTTGATTTGATTAAGAATAAATAAATTTATAATTAAAATAAATAATAAATAAAAAGTTAACGTAATTTATTAATTATTGAAATGATGTAAGTGCTCATATGAAAGTAAGAAAAAAAATATTAAAAGTATAAAATATTAACCTTAACTTATTGAATTTTAAAATAATATCATAACACACAAAATGCTGATTAAATAATATTCTACACATCGAGGTTATTTTGGTCTAATTTGGGGAAAGGGAATAAAATTAGTAGAAGAGATCAAGCAGAGAGGAAAAGAACAGTTCTTGATGACCCAATCCATTTGGTCTAAGTGTATTCAATTTACTATATAAGTAACTATTACATATGAAAAATAATATAATTATAATTCTTATTAAAGTAGTAATTATATTGTGCATCTTATTACTTTTATTTTATTTAGCAGTAGCATAATTCTTACAATTATTTAATGTTTGTCACTATTATGTTATTAATATTTGAAATAAAATTATTTACTTAATTTTCAATAACATTTACTTCATATCAATATTTTAATGGTATTTGTCAAATTAATATATATTAATTAATAATTTCTTGAAGATTTTATACCTCCTTTATTATTTTAAGTTTTTTTATTTCTCCTTTTTAATTATATTATTCTCAACTTAAACAATACTGAGTCATATAAATTTAACATAAAAATATTTTTAATTTTAAAAATATTTCAAACAGCTTAAAAATTTTTAATTAGATTAATTTAGTTAACTATATAATTTATTTCAAATTCTTAAATTTTTATAACTCATTTGTTGCTGTTATCTTTTTACATGCCTGGTTTCATGTTCTCCTATTTTTCATGCCCATGTATTTTAGTTATGATGACCGAATGTTAATATCAGCAGGCAGTGTGTGTGTGTGTGTGTGTGTGTGTGTGTGTGTATATATATATCAATTTTTTTTGTAACCGTTAAGTAATATGTATAACATTACATAATTAAATTTTTTAAGGATGTTTTAAATAAAATTAATTTTTTGTAGATATCAAAATTAAATATCGATACTAATCCCTATGTTGAAAAAACATTAAAAGTTTATTTTATTATCATTGACCCAGTGGCCAAAAAAAATATTACAATATATAAAATGTTGATTAAATAACATTTAACACTATACATTTTGCGAAAAACTTGGGAATAATGCTTATTTATAGACTTGTTCTAATATATGTAGCTAAATACAATTTAAACATTAAAAATGATTTTAAACTAAACTTGTAAGTACATATTAATAAATAATTTTGATAAATATGTAAAGTTGCAATGGTGATAATTAGGCAATTAATTAATGAGATTGAAATAAATAAAAGCCTGTGTGCACTAATTGTTAATTACAACTAGTTTTATAACCATGGTACTTTTTCTCTGTTGTGTACTTTGTTAATTCTTGATATGCCATGTAAATCCGATTATAATAGGAACCAAAATGAGTACCAGGGAGGAAAATATTTGTATTTATACGAATGAAAAAATTTACGAGACGGACTAAGATGACACATTTAAGTGTCATAGGGTGAAAATAATAAGAATAAAATCATATATCACCTTGGATGATATTAAAAATCTAGTCGACTGAAAGCTATAACTCGATGAAAATCAAGTCGTAACTAAGTTGGTATATAGACATTCGTTTTCATTAAATGTGATATGGTACAAGGCATGTGTATTGGAAGATGATGATGACATTCAATAAATGTGGGAAGCAAATGCATGATTTCCCACTCAATTGTCTTGCTCAGAATTGTATGCATACATCTCAACCAGGGAACTTGATTGGAACGTTGCAAGTCAATCAATTGATAATAGTGGCACATGTACAGAACCATGCACAAAACCATCCACCATCCTACCCTACAGCTTCAATGAAAGGTCGTCACATTACAATCCATACGTTATTGGAATAAACAGGCAAAATGAGTGTGGCCAGCCCTTTCACACCCCTATTGTCAATTATACCTTAGAGCCATGTTTTTCTCAGCTTCAATATGGTTTACTTCAATCCCTCTCTTCCCTGAAGGAAACAGAGGATATAATGGATGAATTTAAAGAGGAAGCTGCATATGATAATGTTTCTCAGGGGTTTAGTGGTGGTGATGATGATAATTATAAAGACGATGATGGTGGAGATGATGTTACAACTATACTACCAACAACATCGATAAGCTGATATATAAAATCAACTGTTACCTTTTTTTCATAAATAAATATTGAAGCTGCGGTAAGTTATGATTACCCTGAAGTGGGAGACGGCATAAATATAAATGATAATCAAGAGCCATATGTGGGTATGCGGTATGTGGACCAAAAGTCCTTTCACCGTGCAATGAAGATATACTCAATTCGGAGTCAGCACACATTTTATGTGCACTATTCTTCGACCAAATATGAACAAATATCAATACCCTAACTATGGCATACAATACAATTGGAAGGTTAGAACATGTCATAAGTTGAGAGAGAATCATTGGCAAATATCCAAATATAATGGGTCTCATACGTGTGTATCTGCATCTTTTTTCTGAAATCATCCAAAATTGGACACAGATGTTATATCATCATACATTATTGGCATGGTGATCGAAACCTAAGTGTTTCCATCTGAGAAGTCATTAGGCAAATTTATGGTATTTTTAGGTACTCAATGTCTTATAAGAAAGTATGGAAAGGCAAACACTGAGCCAACACGCTCGCATTTAGGAATTAGGAGAAGTCGTATTCTATACTACCGCAATAGCTGACAGCAGTGTGACACTTTAATCCTGATTCTTACTTTGAGATTGTTAGTAGAGAATGCTTGCCAAGTAGTTCTGAAGATAAGCCAACTACAACGTTCCATCAAATGGTTTGGACTTTTAAATCATGCATCAAGGTGTTTCATCATTTAAAACTAATAATCTAAGTAGATGGCACATTTCTATATGGAAAGTATAAGGGGGTATTTCTTATCACATTGTCACAGGATGGCGATGGAAAGATCGTGCCTCTTACATTTGCCATGGTGAAAAGGGAAACGTATAAGTTGTAGGCTTGGTTTTTATCAAACCTTCGTCAGTGTGTTATCCAGGGTAGATAGGAAATTTGCTTCATATCATACAAACATCCTGGAATAGTAGCTGTTGTAGCAAACTCATGTATAGAGTAGTAACCGCCTTATACCTATCATGTGTTTTACCTTCGCCACATTGCTAGTAACCTGAACTTAACTTTTAAGACGGCGTGACTGAAGAAACTATTTACTAGCATCGGTGTGTTTTACTTACACTGTTATCATAAAATTTGATTTCTTATCATGATTATTATTTATTCAATAACAATGGTGTGTCGTACAAGTTACTAATATGAGCAACATACTATTGATTGCAAGTTGGATGAACTACGCCAATTGTACCTAAGAGCCATTAATTAGATTAATAATATCTCAAAAAATCAATAGAGCCGTGCTTATAATGAGGAAGGCCAACGATGGGGCATATGACCACTAACCTTGTGAAATGTATCAACAGTATTTTCAAAAGGGTTAGATTTTTTTTTATTACTGAGTTAGTCAAAACTACACTACACTGAACAAATGCATACTTTGTTAATCAAGAAGAAACTATTGTAGCATAATTACAAGTATCTGGAATGCATTTGCTTGTCACATCCGTCACTTTGACCGTTTAGGGTCATCCTTTGAGGTTGATGAACCACATGACCTGACTTGGAAATAGTTTGGTTGAACTTGCAAAGTTAGCCTGTCCAATCGAACATGCGATTACAGTGAATTTCAAGTAAAGCATGTTTTTATAGCCTGTGCGAAGGTTTCACTGGATCTATTACAGTACGTCAATCTTGTATTCCGATTAGATACAATGGGAAAGGCTTACAATTGTGAGTTTCGTCCAATCAGCGAAATTGAGCATTGGCCACCAATGAACAAACTAATTCTAGTACCGAATCTAGTGCAAATGCATCCTAGTGGTCGACCATGATCCATACGAATTAGAAACAAAATGGATTGGAAAGAGGCTGCATCAGAATCTCAAAAGTGTGGATTATGCTGACAAACTAGACACAACTGCACAACATGTCCATCCACCCAACGAAATGTGCCATGACAATCTGGGACCCAAAAAGGTCAACCGACAATGCATTCATCAAGATTTGTACTGCGATAGTGTCCGAACTATGCATATTTTGTTAATTTATTGGTAGAAGTTAGAAAACTTGTTACATCTAAATAGTTTTTATGCTCATCTCATTGAATTAAATTATTTTATTTCTTACTTCATTTTGGAATACTTGCATAAATTGACAATTGTGAAATTGACTTAACTCATCCATACAATCATAGCCTATAGCTCCCAAATATAATGGTTGGCTAGCATCGTGTTGTAACCTCTGGGCCGGATGATGACTCTTTATTATACTTGCAGTCTAGACACATTTTTGTAGGCCGTGTGGTTAGGCCAGGTAAGTTTATTCACTAAGTAGTAATTGTTTAATTGTAAATATTGTAACTTATTTTTTTTAATTGATGTGAAAAAGAGGATTAAATCCAGACATTACGGTGGGTCATCTATGTGAATTAGCTCTTTGATCCACCGCTTGCAATTGTGCTTTATCTTCAATAGACAGGCTTCTACGGTGCTAGCCAGCTTGGACATTTTGATTTCAATGCAACTTCAGTCTCTGCCCTGGTCAAGCGACGGCATTCGAAGACACATATTTTTCACACCATTCAGGGGAGTGTACTATTACTCTACAAGATATCTCCATCTAATTAGGTTTGTCGTGTGAAGGCGTCCCCGTATTTAGATACACCAGACATGATTAGTCGAGGGAGTGCAAAAATCTACTTAGGATCAAACCATCCGATGAATGTTTACAAGGCTAGCACCTTAGCATCCCGTGGTTAGTAGTTAACTTTGCACACTTACCGAAAAATGCAAATGAAGAATAAACATGGTGCTTTGCATGTGTTTCTATTTTGAGACTCATAAGGGATTACTTGATGCTCGATACTTCATGTCATAGAGTACTGTTGATGTATCTGTTATTACTGGAAAACTTTGAAGATGCCGACCAGTATAGCTGAAGCTCAGCGGATCTTGCATGCTTGTACAGAAAGTTATGTATTGCCACACAGTGTGATGAGATTAATATTGATAGATGTTTGCACTTATTACATTTATGGGTGTGAGATCGATTTCCCACTCTAACATCGGCGAGACCACCGTATCCTGATCCTCGCCTAGACATCTACTGTTTACTTCTACCATTGGGCTTTAAATTTGGATCATACATTATATTCATATTAAATTTCTTATAACAGGTCAAACATTTCAAAAAAATAATACACAATTTGTATTTCTCGTAGGTGAAAAAATACTAAACTACTTCCTCGACTGCTAGGAACGGCCTTACACAAATATAAAATATTGTTTAATCAGATGAGAGCTGATAAGGTTCGAAACCATACTTCATTATCTCTAACGGAACCAAATCTCATATCTAGTGAAATGCTTATTTATATTACACTTATGTAATGCAAATTATTTGACAACTTTATGACATTCTCGATGTACAGCAGCTTATACCAGGATATTACTTGACCTCACCTAACATATGGTTGGCATCAATACCTATCATTTGCTTCCACATCGTTGAATGGCACCACACAGATCGTGTGTTGCGATAATTTGGTAAGCAGTAACTAATGTCACAAGAGCCATTCAACCTCAGTTCTTATCATACCTTACAGTTTTGGGGGAAAACATCCAAAGACTAGCACGAAGAACACGTTGTTTTCATTGCTACTTGGAATGCATGGTGCAACACACTTTCATTGATTGAATTGTCGACAGATGCTCTTGGTCCTGACTTGGGCTACATGAGGTGGTACTAGAGACACATTAAACGATGGATTCATCCAGTTAGTAGTGATCCAGGATTTTTGGTAACCTTTCACCATTCACAAACTTTTATGCTTATATTCTCATATTGAGGCAACATTAAGTTGTAACTATGAGACTTCTTTACAAGTTGATATAGCTGAGAGATTACGTCGTCTTAATGTCGAGGATTCACCCTTTAACGGTACAACCAATTTAGAGAGATAGTGGATCAAGAATGTAGTCTCATGCCACGTGCACTGGGAAAACATTAAGATATGACAGCTTCCTAACCTGCTTACTCGACTACAGAATTACTGAGACCACCCATTCTCGAGCCTAGGCGTGGCAGGAGAAGTCATGAACTCATGTCTTTTAGGAATCCTATTATGCCTGAAGAGGAGGATGATAATGAAACTATCTCGCGTGGTCGTCCAACAATGACACAAGCAAGTGTCCCTTCCTCCTACACCCCTCCATTAATGCAAGCTGATATAAAGGGTGCAGGTCCATCAAGTTATATCCTCTCAGCGCATGGGCCTTTCTACAGTTTCACATCACCACCACAACACCATTATAATGCTCCACAATCATCGCTATTCACCCCATCACCCTCACATTCAACTCCACAAGCCCCCGGTTCATTAATGGCGTTATTTGCTAATCCATTTGCATTCGCTACTGAGTACGTTAGTGGATCCCTGAACCAGTAGCAACAAGGGTTTTTCACCCCCAGAAACCCTATACCACTATTTCAGTCCTTCCAATGGGATTTGAACTCTCTACCCTCTATGGTTCAAACTTACCCAACTCACACAAATAATGATGATGATGATGACAAAGACAAATAGCACGATGCCCTTGCTCAACAACCACGACGAGTAAGGCAACGCCTTCGATGTGGGATTAGGAACCATTATTCTGGTGAATGAACATTTCACTACTGTATTATAACATTTAATTAAATTTATTTATTTAATTGATTCATAACCATTATCGCATTACGTCTCTCTATCAACCATACAACCAATCCAGTAACTATGTTCTTAACTAAAATTTCATATATTTTTTAACATTTTGAATGTTGCTTTGGTACTAATTACTCAATGTTTCATACAATAATCAATAATTGTATTCACTTTCACAATATTGTCAAATATACAATATGATTAAATTGGTTACTATCAAAAGATCATCAAATTAATAAAAATTTATATTAATACTAGATTTTACTTATTCTCTTCTAAACTTATTACATCGAAGATTTAAATTACAATATTTAATTTTGAAATAGCGTTTTACAATAATGTGACGGACATATTCATAAAAATATTTAATTAAACATCAAATTAAATAATAATCTGTATCACAAAAATAAATATTTTATTAGTAAACCGTGTTAGTCCATAATGCGATACAATTTAGTTTAAAAATAATTAATTGCATGCACATTATATATTCTTAAGAAATTGCTAAATAAGAATTCTACTACTTTGATACATTATTTATTTTTCATTCATCACATGTAATATTTATGTTATATAAATAAGAAAAATATATAAAGCAAAAAAATAATTTAAATACTTCTAAATAATGTGTTGAATTACATGCCGAAAAGTTATTAAAAAGTTATAAAAATATATTGTTGTATTTCCTTCGTAAAAAAAAAAAAAACACACCATTTGTTAACTTACTTAATTAATCACGATAGCAAAATATTAAGTATTAATTTAATAAAATTCAATCTTTAAAGTTCAAATTCCTTAAATTCATCACTAACATATTTAATTATTTAACAGTATTTTAAAGGTGATATTTGACTTTAATATCTAAATGTTATTATTCAAAATAATTTTAATTTAATAATTTAGGGCCTACTATTTTTATTAGACAATATTTTTCATGTAAAAAAAACCATGGATGTATATTAATAAAGGGGTGACGTGGTATTTCTATCCGTAATTATTAAAAATTATCCATAAAATTATAGTAATAAAAGAAAGCAAGTATATTTGATCTTGAGATAACACTAATAAAAATTATAATTTAATATTAATAAAATTAACTAATTTTAAAGTATTTTTAATAGATATAAAACATACAATTAATTCACTTAATACAAAAAATTAGGATAAATTTGAAAAGCAATAAGTAAAATTGAATTAAATAAATATTTCTTTAAATGATGTGATTTTTTTTAATTTTATACATAATGATTACAACATTATACTATCTTCATTTAAAAAAAATTACATAGAATTTAACACATTATTTTCAAGTATTTATTTTAAAAATTTGCTGCATTCTTTACTTTTACTTTTTATATAATGTCAAAATTACATATGACATAATAAAAATTAAATAATGGATTACCATAATTTACAAATTAAATATTTGTTTTCATGGTACAAATTATATTTTAATTTCATAATTAGCTAAAGATTTTTATAGATATATACATGACATTAGGACAAAATATTTTTAAAAAATTTAATTTTACCATTTAAATCTTCCTACAAATTATTTTACATAAGAATAAGTCAGAATTTTTATTCATTGAGATTTTATTTATTCCAATAATTTTTTTATAACTATCAAATTTAATTATATTATGTATATTATACAATATTATGAGAGTTATTCAAATTATTGATTATTATTTAAAACCTTGAATAATTAGTATAAAAGAAATATTCAAATTGTCAACAATTAAATTAAGCCTTAATTAAGTCAATAATAAATTTAAAATAAAAAATAGGGCAACAAATAAAAAATTTTAAAATATTTCTAAAAAATTAGATCCAATTAAATAAAAAATATGTTAATTTACATTAAGTAAAAAAAATCGGTCAAGTCAAAATAATACTTATTCCAATTAAAAAATTATAAATTATTTTAAAAAAATTCTGTATTAGTCACGGAGGGAAGCCCACGTGATTACCATATCACAGGAACTCCCTTCCCGTGACTCATGATTTTCAAAAAAAAATAATAAAATTAAATATATCAGGTAATTGTTTTTGCGGCGCAACATTTGGAGCATTTGTTTTCCAAAATACAGTTTCCTAGTCAAAAAGCCATTATATGATGCTAGTCACCTAATAGTATTTGCCTTGTGGTTTTCTTTCCTAGAAAAATTTATGATGTAATCTACTAGTACACCACCAAATTTAATTATTGATATATCATTGTATAATACGGAAGAGTCTAATTCTTAATAGGGAAAAAAATTAATGTGAGATTAAATCCTGTAGTGTACCAATAAATTTTTGTATTAATAATATATCGAAGTCCCTCCCTCCTTTCCTTGAGTTGTTGACAACCATCTAATTTGTCTACATTTTGTGCACATGATGCCTCGTAATCATTCAATTCTGGTTGATTACAAGATAGTAGTCTTGTTTAAAGAAAGGAGAATGGGAAAATGAGGAAGTAGGAACGAACATAGAGCCTATGTGAGTTTTCAACAAAATGATCCTCGATTTCACTTCATTTCCTCTCATTTTCCTTTGTTCCAAACATGTCATTAAAATCCCTTGAAATTTCTGGACTGCAAAATTTTTCTCTATGTTCTTTATATCTCTTGCTTCGCTTATGATTATAGCAACCTATTGAGGAGTAGAACCCATGAAAATGCAGAATATGCTGGGCAGGGCAGATAGGAAAATAGAACTACTCCCAAAAAATTGCAACAGTGACAAATGAATATTCATTTTCGAATAAATATGAGCGTAAAAGTAAAACACACACAAAATAAAATATTCATTACAATGTTAGTGTGATCGAACGCAAGCAAGTGCTATTCTTGAATTCAGACAAGTTAAGCATAATCAAGAAATAAAGAAACATACATGAACCACTTTACAAACATACACGTTCAACTTCCAGCCCATGGAAACTTACATTCCCACAATGTCATAGAATCACTTTACACTCTGATGCATCTGCGCTTCTTTCTCAACAGTCACGGTTCCCTTGATTATGGGTTGCTGGTATTTGGTTTTTCTTTTCCCCTTTTTAGAACGTGAATTACTGGATTGGCCAGTCTTGCTCTTCACAACATCCCCTTTAGGTGGATACTCACAGCACAAATCCTCATCACAAACTGGATTCTCAGAAGCTATCAAATCCCCAGATTCTCCTCCAGTTAAGTTGTTGCGTTGAAGGCGGTCATGATGACTTAAATTTTCTGAGATAATTTTTTCAGAAACTAGATTTTCCGGAGCATCTTGATAATCTGGGGAAGAATCTTCCTGGAAGAATTGCACAGGGCTTTGGCGCCCATTCCTATCAGAGGAGGGCTCTAATTTAGATCCAGGAGAAGATTCCACTACAGAATCCTCTCTTACACGGAGTGTCCTTATTATAAGTGTCTTTAAGAAATTCATCACTTGTACTGCATACATCAATGCAGTCAAAGGGTCTGCCATCTGTAATCAGAAATGCATAACACTGTCATTGATGTGTTGGACCTATTATCGGATGGATAAACATTGCAGAGGCATATTTGCTCTTGGGCCACGCAGCACAAAAACAAGGACACAGCACAGCACGTGCCCACATAAACACACACACACATACATACATATATTCCTTGTACAAGAATAATAGAAAAAAAATATTATAACACAACTAAATATTCCGAGTAAATGTTAAATTATGTTTAGTAGACATTTAACAAGCGTTGAATATTTAATTGAATAGTTTTAGCATAGAAGACATATATTCTGTGTTTTATGCAGGTGTTGGAGCGTCAACGATTACGTGTCTTAAGAGTGAAATTATCTAACAGGTGTTGGACACAAAACAGCTCGTTCTTTTAGGTGTTTGTGCTTCATTGTTTAGATGTAAATGCATCCGCGAAACAAACTTGTAATCCAACAGTTAGCATCTGAAAATTTCCTAGAGATTGAAGCTATTGGGACTCACCTGAGTCATATTTGGTGCAAAAACCATGGCAATGTTGCGCGCATTCATCTTGTTCAGATTTTCGTGTTGAGCCACATCAGCCATCAGATTGATGGCCCAGTCCAAGAGGGCAGCTTCAGTAGGAGGCAGATGCCTCGCTAGCTCCGCGCACTCCTCTTCAGTCTGGCACTTCATTACTTGCTCCGGCGTCAAACAATCCAGAACGCCTGTGGGCAGCTCCCTGAACCAAGCCTGAAATATGGTTGAATATCAAAACAGATCATTATATTATGCATCAAAATAAGGGAAAAGCATTGACTAATCATCTTGCAAAGCATACCTTGATCAATCCTGCCAAACAATGCACATCAATGTCTTCTGGAACCACTCCCTCATTTAATTGGTCCCTAACATATTCCTCCTGACTATTTTCTCCATTAATTCTGAAAATCCCCTCTGCCTGCTTGTGTAAATTCAACAAATTTAGCCAGGCATGACAAAAGGTTGTAATTATAAACAACGAAGAGTTCCAATCAAGAGCGGAACGTGGAAGCACAACAGGTTTTTGGATTGTTCATCCAAGATGTGACTGGTAAGTAAAGTCAGCTTCAAGAAGACAAATGAGACAAAAAACAATTAAAGATTAAGGTGATCAACCTGGAGACCTCCTTGAGCATACAGTCGGCTCTGCATTAATAACAGAATTGTCGGAACACTGTTCCCTCTTGAGTCGTATGATAACTGCATAGATTCCGTTGAAACTCCAAAAACAGTTGTACTAAATGTGGAAATCAAAGCAAAAGGATATATCAAGGATCAATCATCAAACCAGTGAAAAGGATTTTTAGTGAATTAAGTGAAACTGATTAACATGTAAGAGGTCTATCAAATTGTAAAAGTTCTAATATGATCTCCGAGTAACAACGAACCCGAAACAAAATTAGCTGCAATTTATTTGGAACTTCATGATCTGGTCATCAGAATAACCCATGCTTGATCCCACTCAGTAATTAAATTCAATAATAGTATCCACCGATGATTAAAAAAAAATTACGAGGAAAAAACTTCCTTTTCTTAATAATCGCCTATGGTGAACACAGAACGCTTACAGGAAGCAAACCTAAACACGTTAAACAAAGAAAAATATGCCCGTCAATTGGTAAGCATGAAGGTGGTTCGAACCCTCTCCCTACCATTTTTCCCTCCCTCTTTCCCCGGCACTCCCTTATCAGTAATAAGGGGCTCTTCGACCTCTAGAGCAAGGATGGCTTTCCCAAAAAAAAAAATGCAATGTTCAATTCAAACAATGCCAGATAAACATAGAGGAATTATCCTCTCTTACACATTTCGTGGTGAAGGAGGAATTAAATAAGCCACCAATGTACCTAGCACTAGGAGGCCTTCTGGGCACCTCAGGTTCGAACTCTACAGGGAGACCCAAGAAACCATTGAATTTATCAAATGTAACATGTGCAACATGGCGCACATTAGTGGGACACCCGATCTCCATAGCGCACAGCTCTCTATCATTCTTACAAGCCATCAACGAATTCCTCAAAAGGATCACCTGAACCGCCAGAGAGATATCTGTTTGGTGCTGTGTTTGTTCTTATTTTCCGTGGTCGTAGAAGAAGCGTCGGTTACAGAAGAAGAAGGCATGTGAGAATTTTGGTGGATAAAATCGGGAATGCCATTGTTTGAAGCAACTGCGGAGGATGATGAAGAAAGAGCGGAAGAGCTTCGACGTGGTGAAGAAGAAAAATGGGAAGGGAAGTGGTCCGAGTGGAGGACCTCGGTCATGTCTGACAATGAAAAGGGAATCTGAACATTCCTTAGAATATAAAAAACGAAACTTTGAAAATTGGTTTGCGGTTTAAGAAAACCCAATATAACGTGAGACAAGATTTAGGTCTCCCTTTTCACAGTTAGAGAGAGAGAGAAAGGGAAAGATATTGGAGTTGGAGTTGGATTGAAGAAAAGGGTAGAGGATTGTAGGACGTGAGAATCATTATCTGAGACTTTTTCTTTTTAATACTACAACTCTTTGCGTGTTTTGGAGCGTTGAACAAGCAATGACAGGAATGTCTGCGTGTGCGAGGGGGAGAGAGAGAGAGAGTATGAGAAAGAGCGAGAAAATGCTGGGAAAAATGAAGAAGGGAGCCAATTGCTGCAACTGTAATTTTAAACAGTAGCTAAGGCCGAACACTGTGCGGTTTTAGTCCTGCTCTAATATTTCAGGCGGAAGCCTTGTTAAACAGCATTACGACAGTCAATTATACCCGCTGAAATAAAAAGTGCAGAAAAATATTTAAACAAAATTAGTAATTTTTTCCCTAAAATTATAAGATATTAATTAGTTAATTTTTAAATTGTATAAAATTATAAATTATAATTTCATTCTTAATTAAATAATAATTCATACATATAAGCTTATCTCTTAATTGTATTATATAAGAAAAAAATAATTTAAAAAAATAAAATTATATGTATGAATTATTATTTATATTTATAAAATAATTTAAAAGTTCTTAATGCTTTAAAATTTATAAAATATAATTTTTACTATATGTGAGTTTTGCAAAAATTCAAGTAGAGGCAAAATTAATAACTCACTTTTTTTAAAGCACATATTATGATGGTATTTTCCAAAAGTGTAAACTCAAGCGGTGCTGTTGATACTTTATAAATACCATGCAATTTTTTTACTTCTTAGATGGCAACTTATCCTAAATTTAATAATTTCCATGGAATTAAAAATTAAATTTTTTTAAATATTTAACTCACAGTAGAATTTATTATCCATACTTATTTTAATAAATTCTTCTATTTAATTTTCCTTTTGTTCTAAAACATTTAAAATTTGTTATTTAATAAAATAAAAAAAACTATTGCCTCTATTATTACTTATATTACTATTACTATACCATTGCCGCCTATTATTATTGTCATTTTTATAATTACTAGTATCACAATCATTACCACTTTCTATTATTATTATACATTTTTAACTAATAAATTCTCATTTCATCTCTTCAATGAACCAAATAGTTTTTTTTTAAAAAAAAAACTGTTTTCTCTCCTTAGATTTCTTTTTTAAATTGGTATTCTATTCTATTTTCATTTCCGTGTATTCAATCAAATATCATAGCTTTGTTAGTGTCAAGTATCAGACAGCACATTTAGGATTAAAATGAAGAGAAAATGGGACGTAGCAAAGGAAAATAAAAGAAAATAGAGAAAAATTAATAGTTAAAATATTATTTTTCTTTTTTAGTTAAATATTTTAATTAAATTGAGAATTATAAAAGATAAAAATTGGAGAAACATTAAAAAACAATAAACATGATAAATTATTGAAAAATAGTTAAAATTTGATACACTATCAATATAAAATATATTACATTATCAATGAATGAAAAAAT